>PVJL010002098.1:0-216386 GCA_004026885.1 Lyroderma lyra
TTGCTACTGTTATGAATCGTCATGTAAATATCTGATATGTGTTTTCCGATGGTCTTAGGCGACCCTTGTGACAGGGTTGTTCAACCCCCAAAGGGGTCACGACCCACAGGTTGAGAACCACTATTCTGGGACAACATCAAGCATAGCAACATTCACATCATTAAAGTACCAAAAGAGGAAGAAAAACAGCAAGGGATAGAGAACTTATTTGAAGAAGTAATGACTGAAAAATTGCCTAACCTGCTGAAAGAAATAGACACACAAGCTCAGGAATCACAGAGTCCCAAATAAGATAAACCCAAACTGGCCTACACCAAGACACATCATAATTAAAACAGCAAAAGTTAAAGACAAAGAGAAAATATTAAATGCAGCAAGAGAAAGCCAAATAATAATTTATAAGGGATCAATTATATGACTATCAATGGATTTCTCAACAGAAACTTTGCAGGCCAGAAAGGACTGGCAGAAAATATTCAATATGATGAAAACCAAGGATCAATAACCCAGATTAATGTATCCAGCGAGGCTATCATTCAAAATTGTAGGTCAGAGAAAAAGCTTGCGGGGCAAGAAAATGCTAAAGGAGTTCATCCCCACCAAAGCAATATGACAAATAATGTTGGAGGGACTTCTTTAAGATAGGGGAAAAAATAAAAAGCAAAAATTTTAATTAATGAAATGGCAATAGGTACATATCTATCAATACTTACGAGTGGAATATCAAACAGAGGAAGACAGATACAAGTTGACTTCACTTACAGGTGAAATCCAAAGAAGAAAATAAGCAAGTGGAACAAGAACAGATTCATAGATACAGAGAACATGTGGTTAGTTGCCAGATTGAGAGGAGGGTTGGGGGAGGGGTGAAATAAGGGGAGGGGATTGGGAAGTTCAGTTTGGTTGTTACAAAGTCATAGTTATGGGGATACGGGGTATAACATGGGAATGTAGTCACTAATGTTGCCATAACCACATGTGTACCAGATGGGTACCAGATTTGGTGGGGTGATGGAGGAGGGCTGAGGGGAGGGTAACAAAGTAGGAGAATTCAAGAAATACCAATTCATAGTCACAAAATAGTCCCAGGGATGTAACGTGCAGCATAGGGCATACAGTTAATAACATTGTTATAACTATATATCATGTCAGAGGGGAACCAGAGGTATTGGAATGAGGATTTTGTAAGTTATATACATGGCTCACTAATATGCTGTACACCTGAATGTCAAATGTAATTGAGAAAAAAAATCACTTGAGGATCGTCTTACCATTAAGTTTCTAATTCAGGAGGTCAGGGAGGTACCTGAGAGTTTGCATTTCTAACAAAGTTTCAAGTGATGGCCAAGCTGCTCACATATTGGGTCAATAGTATTAAAGCCACTGTCAAGGTTGCAAACTAAATGGCAACAACGAAAACGGAGAGACTTGAAAGTTGAATCCAACCTAAAGATACGCGTGATGAACTTGAGGAATTCACTAGTTCAAACGAAAATCATAGATGTAATTATTCCATGCAAGGGATTTGAGGTCGTCATGGTATGTGCTGAAATCCTGCATCTGTGTGACTCCGCAGGCAACATTGTTTGACCTCTCTGAATCTTGATTTTGTCATCAGAGAAAACCACCTTCTATCTCACATGGTTGTTTTGAGGATAAATTGAGATTATATGATAAAAAGTCTAGACATTGAACAAATTTGAGTTCCTTTTCTGTGATGCTACAACTGGCAATAAGGAATCCTGTATTGGCAAGCTTCACTCACACCAAAGGTTACTTAGTTAAAATGATGCTGGGCCTGAGAAGAGGCTAGAGTGTTGTAGCTACGCGGCTGTATCAAAAACGTGTGTTGTTTGTATCACTCTATCTTAAATATAAGGAACAATTAAATAAAAATTGTACTTTTATATGACTTGTTTCTTTATAAAATCCTATCTACCTTGTCTTTGATGAGAAAGGGGATTTTTGAATTTGCAGACTCGCTCTTCAAAAATTTCTGGAATATTGCCAAATGAAATGAGTGTTGTTAGTAGATCAGATCAGTGCTAAATAAAATCTATTTGCCTATAGTGATAGAAAAGTGGGAGGTAATTCCATTTTCTTAAATTAGTTTGGAAAGAGGATTATGAATACCAGCATGCTTGGAAATGTTGTAACCTGCTTTCTGGATTTTTAGTGTTTAAAAACTGAGTGAGGTGTTTGTTTACAAAGCTGAGTGTTTGGGGGAACATGTTTTGAATGCCTCCAGAAGTGATTTGGAAATGTCTTTGGCATAATGCCAGAGCAAGGAATTTTACCAATCACTTTCTAGGCATCCTGGGCAAGGATTCTATGATAGGAATAGCTTCTGTATATTTCCAACAGAAAATGAAAATACATTTTAATATTACATATATTCTCCTGACATTAGGGGATCTATGTAACTGCCATCTAGCTACAGTGGTACACTGGACTATTGTTTACCTTCTGCTATTATTGTTAACAAATCATTCTCAAAAATATCTGGAACTACATGTTTATTTAGAATTTATTTTCACATGCAGTGAACTGGGGTTACAACTCTCCTTATTGCAGGAGTGCTATGGAGAGGAAGGGCTGAGAACATGGACTTCTAAGTTGGCTGGAGATAGGTTTTAGGCTCTTCACTCATTAGTTATGTAAATGAGGGCAAATTATATACTTCTCTGAAACTCATATAATGAGAATGGGAATTATAATACCTATTTTAAGACATGTTTAGATGATTCAGTTTGATAATTAATACAGAATACGTAGCATTTGTTTGGTGCTTAGTAAAAGTCCTATAAATTTTAGGTAGAAACAGTTTATTCAAACTTGAAAAGGAAGCATGTCTTCATTCTCATTTTATTTCTTCATCCTTTAATATTCAGCATGGTAAGCTTTTGTGGAAAGAAAGTGTTTCTTCAGAAAGTAGAGCCTCAGTCAACAGCTGATACATGTGTAGTTTGTTTTGAGAAGTGATTCTAGGGAACGTGAGTAGATAACAGAAGAGTGAGATGGGGAAGTGGGAACTAGAATAGAAATGTTAGTGTGGGCATCAGAGTTTCATGGAGTCTTGCAAGGACTACACAGAATGTCTGAGGAAAGAAAGAGGGGGACATACAGTCATCTGCTCCTGCCTTCCGTAGGTTGGGTTTTGGTGGGGATATTAACATCCTTGTATAGGTTTGCAGTGTGTACGTGATGAGTCTGTTGGTTCTAGCTGAAAGCCAACGTTAGGCTAGTATCAGAGAATCCCAGCACAATAAGTGAAAGAGCACAGCAGAGGAGTCAGGTTTTATTCATACAATGCTCATTGCTGCAGGACAGGAAGGCGGTCAGAGCACGTGAGGAAGGACTAAAGATGTATTTCACCTATGATTCTTTAGAGAAGCCATGGACCCACAATGACCCTTGAGAGTTGAAATCAAATCAGTCCCAGAACCCTCTGTTTCACAGCTTACCATTTGGGGACAATGGCTTAAATATTTCTTCTTATAATAAAGACTAATATTTAAGGCAGCTCATCCTAGCACATATACAACTGTCATCTGCATGACCCTCAATGGCAATTTCTATGCTAAACATCCAATTAAAAAAATAACACAAAACAAATACACATGTTCAGGATGAGCTCAGATGCATGGTTGAAGAGCACTCTCTTGCCTTGTTTATCAGGAAACTCATACAGATGGGTATGGACTCATTAGTCTCTAAGTGTTGAGTCAAAGACTCAAAAGTAAAACAATGCTTTCCAAAATAGTTTCAAAAGTTTATGTGTTAATCTCTATGGATGATTTAATACTGCTTGCCTGCTTTATTTCATAGTTTAGCTTGATTGTTTTCTAACTTTCAGAGGAAATTAACACTTGCAAAAATGGCTACTAGAATCCTAGGAAACTCTTACGAGTGTATAAATACATGTAAAATAGTGGGATTATGGCAAGGGCAAATACGTATAAGGAGAAAGCCCATTGACACGATTAATAATTGGTATCTATGTGTTGGTGAGCACTTTATCTAAAATGAACTAATTATTAAAACAAAAATTATGGAAATGAAGATTTTCTCCTTTCTGTTAAACAGTATGTCTTCATTTGAGATCTGGTTAGCCTTTCAGGTGAAAGTGGTATCCAGACAAATGTGTTTCATATTAGAAACTATATTAAATTAATTGAAAAACAGATAAACACTGATAATGATAATAAAACAAGAGAAATGATGAACAGCAAATAGCCTTTCAATAAAACCACATCTTTCAGACAACATAATTATTTGCATCATAAACAAAAAACTCCAGTGGTTGGAATTTAAAATATTGATTGAAAAGCTTCAGTTGGACTTAAAGTTAGCCTAATTTTTTTTTTACCTTAATAAAATAGGGAAAACTTTCCCTTTAAACATTAAAACTTATTTTTTTCACGTGTTTACTACTCTTAAAAGGAAGAGATATGGATGTTTCAGAAAAGAAAGGCTTTCCCATTTTAAATTAAATCCAATGGAGCAGTGAAGACACAATTCCCAAGCATCCAGAAGAAAAGTAAAATATCCAAAAAAATGACACATACATTTCCAAATACTCAGAGTTTTGCATTGATCCTTTGACAAAACTGGAGGTTTATTGAGAAATTCTGACATGTTCAAGGTTCCTCCTGGTGTTCAGATGTCATGATTATCCAACTTATCCCAAAGAACTTTTAAAACCACAAAAATACATATATTGCCTAGATGTCTTTGAACTTTTATAGACTTTTAAACATCTTCTGAAAGATCCCTAAGTGAAATTCAAAGATACTCTTTGACTTCAGTGACCAAAGTTAATATTCTCATGACTTAAATTGACTTAATATTGTTAAGTTTATTTTACACTCTCAGTTACTTACTATGGCAAGTCAACACAGCACAGAAATTAATGCATTTTGTGCCTTCATCTCAAATTAAATAGCAAACATTGCTGTTCATGAACCTTTTGGCCAATGAATAAAAAATATTTCATTTCTAATTCTCACCAGAAGGATTTAAATTAAACAGTAACAGATGAATTGGGCAGGCATGGAATAATAATAATAACTGGCAAATGAAATCATCCAGCTTTTTGCTTTTACAATGAAAATGAAAATTGATTTTGCATTGAGAGAGAAAAGTAAAAGGACCAATTGTTTTTAAAAAAGCCTTCTCCACCAAAAGAGCAAAATAGTACTCAGTGGCATTGCATTGTTAACAAAAGTTCTGTATCAGAAACTATAATTTAATATTTAAGTATCTAATTTACATGTGACAAGGTATCATATTCAAAAAAATTAAATTGCAACTAGAAAACTATTAACCACTAAAAACTATACCAAACACAACCCAAACATTTATAGGAAAGCAATAGCTAGAATTTGAATTGGAAAAAACGTTTCATCATATTTGGCTCCTTAAGCAAAGCATCCATTATAGCCAGTAAAAGAGCATTTCCTCTAATTCATCAAAAGTTTATCCTTTGTAGCATGGATAACATGAAAAGATAGATTTATTGATTGTATATGCACACATGTATATGTATATATTGTGAGACACACAGCTGTGTGTTGATTTAAAGATATTGTATCTACTGATAACTGGCTAAACTTTGGGAGGTGCGGAAATCCATATTTCTACACGATCTGCGACCCATTTAATAATGCATTTTTATGAACAGAAATTATATAAAATACTCTGTTTTTATTAACTGAATATCTTCTTAAGCATCATAATAATAGACAACAAAGGAATTGCACTTTTTGAAAAGGTACAGTGACGTGTTAGATTGCAGCTCAGCCATCAAAGATCAGGGACTGTAGTACTGATAAGTTGTGCATTATATGCGAAGATGATGATGGCCACTGAAATTAAAATGAGAGCAACTAGTTACAGAACAAATAGGGGAAAACAGAAGAAAACATGCACTATTCCTACTGTAATGCAAAACTAATTTGTCCCAGGAAACCAACCCTTCGACCTTCCTTACACAAAGAAACAGGTTCTGCACCCATAGGAAAACAGTAGACTTGGACTTCTGTATTCAAATTCTAGGTCATTGTCTCAGAGTGTGCTGTCCCAGTGTCATCTTCTTGAGCTGCCCTTAAAATTCTGGAGCATCTACAATATTACAGTCTCTTGGTTAGATTTCACTGAGCCTCAATACTCCCTTCAGTTCTCTATATAAATAGAGTTCATTATTCATCTTCTTCTGGTTCCTGTGGTAACATGGATATTTCTTCCTTTAAACAATCACTGAAGAATCTGAGGATTGTGCTGTAGAGATGAAACTTGCTCTTCTCAGATATATTATGACCTTCATCTGGGTAGACCTAAGATTTTGTGGGGAAAGGAGTTTTAAGTTACAAAAGCAGGTCGTGCCCCTTGGAATTTGTTCTTTAAGCCCCAGTGAATTCACAGAAACTTTAAAAAATAATATTTTCTTTTTGATGATAACATTTCATAATCAACATGTGAGATAAAATAGTATTTTTATGTATTCAAATTAGGATTTTTTTTCTGTCAAAATTTTTAGTCAGTTTCTCCTGACCTCCCTAATATTAGAGCATTTAATTTAGAAAATTTGCAATTGTAAATTCATTCTCTGTCTCTGTTGAAATGTATGCAAATCTGTTTTTAGCTTATTGCCAGTTTTACAATCCAGGAAATGTCTTTCTCAAGGACCTGAAAATACCTCTAATAAATGTAAACACTGAAGGAGACAGTGTCCTTATCTCCCAGTCTCTATGGGGGGAGTAGAAGCCTTACTCCAAGTTATAAAACCACTTCTTGTCATAAAGATACAAAAAAGTTTATTTTTCCTTTTGGCAAGGCCAATTATCAAACACCAGTGGACTATGAGCCCCCCACCCCAGCAGCCGTTGGTTTCAAGTGAGTTCAGGCTCTCTCCCCTATAGCAATAGTTTTGAATAAATCTTCATTGTTTAACCTTGTGTGGTGCAATTTTTACTTTAACAATGTCCTTTTCAATATAAAAGACATTAATGATTTTTCTACAATACCGATACAAATAAAAATATTTTCACATCAATTCCTGGATGTAAAGTTTTTAAATGGTATCTCATTATCCTCTGAGTCAAGCCATATACACTTTCAGCTTGTTTATGGCATGACCCACCATAAGTTTATCTATACATCTTAGTCTTTCATCATCCTTTCTTTGTTTTAGATATGGTGAATTAATTCTTTAGTTCATTTATTCTGAGAAATTAAAATTACTTTTCCCCCTTCAATGACTCCTCCTTTAGACTGAAATTCTTTGATGGTGTAAAGTGCATCTTATTTACTCATCTAGCATATTAAATGTAGTTGAAGTTACAGATGTAAATGGTGTTTTACTTTCTTTTTTTTTCTCATAACTTGTACTGAAACCACTTTTTTCCGCACTTTTTAGGATAAGAGTGATAGAAAGTGAGGAAAAGACAAAGGGACTATCAGGGAAAATGAAAATTGTTCTTTTAAAAGAATTTATTATCAATGATATGAATAGAAGTCTAAAGAAAGAAAGACATTGCATAAGAGTTTATTATGCAGGTCACTTGCAGAGCATGAGCTAATCCACCTTCTCAGCATAATGAAAAAGAAAAACACCAACAATCTTTGGTAGCTAAAAACCAGTAAAACATAATGGTGTGGAGAATGGAGTAGTATGGAAGCTGTGTTCTGAATCTTGTAGCGAAGAAAGCTCGGTGGGGAAACAACACATCCTTGGGAAAAAGTGGCTTACCTGCATAGTGTAATTTACTCCAGCTTTAATTAGGTGTTTGATTAGTTCTGCTGAATGCTGGAAATGAACTTTTGCTGCAAGAAATTAAATTATGATAATTGAAGAAAACGGGTTTATTAGGATTAGAAATATTTGTTTCTTTTTTTTTTTCAAAAAGGTTAGGTATTTTACTTAAAAGACTGATACCTGGCTTTAAGTAGGGAACCAGTAAATGCAATGGTGACTGATAAAACTTTGAGCTTCACATTATAAAACAATAAACGAAATGGGAACAACTATTAAGGGTCTAGTTATTGTAGAAATGGTATTTAGGCTTACTTTATTGGTTATCATTTAGTATTTCTAATTTTTCACATATTTGATACCAGTATAACAATTTTTAACACAGCGGATACGTGTCTGGATCGTATATCTCCGAGGATTGCTAGAGCCCACTTTCAGTTAGGTCCTGGCATTCTGTTTTACTTTAAATTGGAAAAGAATACCCCATGTTGAGAAAAGAGAGTACAGATCTTATTATTCAAGGCCTAAATATTTAATGTGGATCATATTAGCTCATTCTGTTTTCTTCTAGCTTCCTTCTGCCTGAACCTAAAGTCCAAAACTCTGAAATAAATAGCAGAGTAGACCAGGGTTGGGGAGCAGCATTGACCCCGACTAACTTTGAAGATGGGGCAAATCATTCGCATTTCTGTCCAGTACTTTGCTTTCACATTGTCTGGGCTATTCATTCCTTTATTATGTACATCTTCAAATTTCTGTAAATACATTTTAAGCTACTATTTTTTTAACTGTCTTTGTAAAACTAGGGCATGCTTACAATAGTTCCAAACGATCATTTAAATCTTTTAAAATTCTACACAAATCTTTCTTGACATCTTTCTGTTGTACTTAATGAGAAGTGACCTGGTCCTCTCTAAATAAGCTTACAAATTGCTCTGTAAATTTAAGTTACTAAAAATGCTAATGAAAAGATGCACTGACTGAGGTAAAATGATCTCTTATATAGCTCATTTGTTTATTGAAGAAACAAAGTTTGGAAGGACTCATCATTTTTGTTTGTTTGTTTGTTTGTTTTTGTATACATACAACTAAAAAGACAAATGCATAAATAAATTTTTCAAATGGAATTTTTTTCTTGTTTAGTGTCTATTGCAAAGCCTTTTGATATTTGTCTTTTGACCTCTTCCTAAATCTAAACTGAGGCATTAAAGGTCTAATTGTGAATTGATTTTTGAAGATAATAAATAATGGTAGTATCATAATGTCATTAAGGACCTATAAGCCACCAGGGTCATATGGGTGTGTGGGTGTGGTATACGAATAAGTGCATATATGTGTGCATGTATGTGCACACATACACAGGTTCATGTTATTTAACATGACCAGTGTTGAACCTCTGCTTGTATTTTATCAGATGGGTGAAACACCAGGCCTGTGACTGACTGAGTCAGACAGGAATAACGTGATTTACCTTACTAGCTGCAACATATTGATAGAGAACTCTAAATAGCACAAATATATTCTAGGGTGATGACTAGATGTAAAATAATTTAATCATGAACATAATTTATTTCCACAGTTGAAGCTTCTGAGCACAGTGATTAAGAAAGAGTGTCAATGCTGGATTCAATCCTCCTCTACCAATCAATAATTGTTTGATGTTCTGCAAGTTATATAATTTCCATAATATATATTTTCCCAATTTGTCAAATAAGAAGAGTAATAATACCTAGTGCACAGTACTTTTGTGAAAAGTAAATAATGTAATGCTAAAACCTTTGGCACACTTTCTGACCGTCAGTTGTTAATAATTGCTATTTATTGTTAATACTATTAATATATTATACATGGAAGATCTTAATATCTTAGAACAAAATTCTAATGTTTTTTAATTTCAAAATATGATGAAAGGTAAGCATAAATTCAAAATATTTATGATTATTTTTCATCATTTCACTCACCAGAGGTATATCATCTAAGTCATTTTTTAGATTTTATAGTAGTTTTAGGTTTTTCAGAAATGTTACAAAGACTGCACGGTTTTTGTATTTCCCTTACTCAGTTTCCCCTATCATTAAGACTTTACATTATTATGGTACATTTATCACAACTAAGAAGCATTTAGACATGTCTCTTTAATCTATTTTGATCCACCAAAATTTTTCAGACTTCCTTTGTTTTTGATGACAGTTCCAAGGAGTCCTGGTCAGGGATTTGATAGAGTGTTCCTCATTTGGGTTTGTCTAGAGTTTTTCTCATGATTAGACTGGGGTTATGGTGTTTTAGAACAGGACAAAAGACAGAGTTCTCATGAAATCGCACCAAGGGTGGATACTATCAATAGGACTTTCACTGTTGATGTTAACCTTGATCACTCGGCTGAATAATATATATTAACTTTCCCTACTGTAAAGTTACTCTTGCTCCCCTTTCCTACAGTGCTCTTGAAGCAAATGTCTAATTGCATCCCACTCTAAAGGTGGGAGGGAGGAGAGTTAAGCTTTGCCTCTTTGAGAGGGGAGCATCTACATAAATTATACGGACACGTGCCTTCTGTCTCCCATTTACCTATTTATATATCCGAGAGATGTCTGGAAAGTATCCAGCCATGTAATATGAAAAATAGAGGCATTGATGGCTGCATTTTTTTTCTGCACAGCCCTCATATATATGATACATATGTGTGTGTGTGTGTGTGTGTGTGTGTGTGTGTATCATATGTATATATGTGGGACAATTAATTTCTCAAACTCATCCTAGAAAAAGTGCTACATGTCTCATTGCTGAATATCATTATGGTCACCTTCAAAGTACTCCCCTTGGGAGGCTATGGACAGACCTAATCCGCCCGTCAAAGCAATTTTGGAACTCTTTTTCTGGAATGGCCATCAGAGCCTTTGAAGTGCCCCAAATCTGACAGTTAAGTTCCTGAACTCACCACTGCGTGCTTAGGTTGGCAGCACTGTACAAACACCTTGGTATGGTGTCATAGCCTTGCCCATATTGTGGGAACAATGACAGCTCTGAGGGCCGTTCCATAAAAAAGTTCCAAAACTGCTTTGAAGAGGGGACTAGGCACTGGTGTCGCTGCGTACTTTCCCCAGGGGAGGACTTCGAAGGTGACCGTGGTGATACTCAGCGGTGAGGTGTGTAGCACTGTTTCTAGGATGAGTGCATGAACTTAATTGTCTGACTTCATACACATACATATTTATACACACATATATAAAATATATATATTTAACTTATTAATATATTCTTTTAAAATGGAGTAAAAATACTAAGGCAGGGCGGGGTGTACAAAAAAAATACAAGTTCAAGATTTAGAAAATATAGATTCAAGGCTTTGATTGTCTTTGCTCACTTGTCAGGTAGCCCTAAATACTTTCCTCCTTGAAATTAATTTTTCTCCTCCGTGAATGGGGCAATAAATAATCTTCTGCTGTGAAGTTTCACACAAAATAATACATATATAAAGAAAGTCTGTCTGGAAAAAAAAATCTAGCCACAATTTCTCTATTTTTCATATTACACGGCTGAATACTTCCAGACAGCCCTCATATATATTATATATATTATAAATGTGCATGTATTATAAATAACATGTATATATATTATATATATATTCTTTGAGCCCTGAACACTTCAAGTAAATATAAAATGATATTATTTATTACTAGGAATATCAATCACATCTATCTTCAATGTTTAATGTGATAAAAAATGAGAGGTAATATAAAATTTTTATAAAAGTTTTGGTTTTAACTTACTTTAAGTGGATGGCCTGCCAAAAATTTCATTTCAGTCTTGGCAACTTTTTGCTATCCTGTATTTTTCTCAGTTAGTTTCATTTTGAGATAAGCTCAACAACACAGTAGTAGGAGTCACTCACTACGTGTGATTATTTAAATTTAAATTAATTAAAATTAAATAAAGCATTCAGTTCCTTAGTCATACTAAACACACTTCAAGTGCTTGGAGCCACATTGGGCCAGTGGCTACTGTGTTTAACAGCACAGATAAAACACGGCTGTCATCCCAGAACCTTTTATTGGACGGGGCTGCTCTGGAAGCTCCTAACTTCATATGTCGGAGTCCTGACTGCCTTCTTCCCGCTTCACACCACGCACTGGATTCTCTGTGCCACTCTGCTCTCCTTAGTTAAGTAAATAGGGCTCTTGTAAGCAAGTCCTGGACATGCCCCTTTGTTTGAGGTCAGATCCCACTAATCATTAGCAGGTTAAATAATACTTACTGTCAGCTGTCCCATGAATTATTAATATACTTTCTTCTTTTAAGCCATGAATATTATTTAGCACACTGGATGCCTATTAAAAAACACAGAAAACCTATGTATAATAATAATAATAATAATAATAATAATAATAATAATAATAATATCTAGTATACCTATATTTGCATTTTGACTGAATTTTTAGAACAAAAATAATCTTTTTTTTTTTGCATTATTTTTTGATTAGTTACCTGGTATGTGCTTTCTTCTTTAGATGGCATACCGAGGTATCTTTCAGAAAAAGCTGAAGCTGTGACCCAAGAAAACAGAAATTTAAGACTATATTAAGGACCATTGCCGTAGCACATTTCATTAATTTCTACATTTCACATTTAATGCTCAGGTTACAGTAAAACTGATTGAATTAGAAAGATGATAAACAGTTGAAAACATCTCTGAATAACCATGGTAAGTGTGCTCAATTGAGCATCCCTGCACTGGGATTGTATTTTCTACAAATCAATACACTATGTTAGGGCAGTTTGCAGGAAGTACCTACCATACAATTTCAAGTCTGTGATGGGTGCAATCACTGATCCACATTTAAAAAGCTTTTCATCTGATTTTAAGATCATTGATGCAACATAGCCACCATATCCCTGGGGAGGGAAAAAAAAAATATATATATATATATATAAAACAATGATTCCTGGAGGTACTTTTAAATTTGATCACTTTTAGGTAATACACATATCAGCATATATATCATGTCTTAAACATGACCAAATAATAAATTAAGATCACTTTGTACAGTTAAACATTTTGAAAAGAGTTTAAATTTTTATATAGCAGATTTTTAAAATAACTTTATGTAAAATAAAGAATTAATTATATAGCACCAAGTGTTAAAGATTTGCTCTTTGATTTTGCACTGTATATCTATAAACAGCCTCAAGTAATTTGAAGGGGAATATAACACTCATTAAATCATAATATTAGGCAAATCATATATATATATATATATTAAAAAACATTCAATAATAATGATGGTTT
This sequence comes from Lyroderma lyra, assembly GCA_004026885.1. Classification (NCBI taxonomy): domain Eukaryota; kingdom Metazoa; phylum Chordata; class Mammalia; order Chiroptera; family Megadermatidae; genus Lyroderma; species Lyroderma lyra. The sequence continues at coordinate 13,041 of PVJL010002098.1, forward strand.
TGTATAACTAAGAAAGGAGAATGAAATATTTAAAATCTATTATTACAAATATAAATTTTGCTTTCAATTCCACACAACTAAATATTTGAAGAAAATGAACTATGGTAAATAATGTTGCTAGCTAGATGAGTTGAATTATTGTTTAAATTTAATTTTAAAATATCATCTTGCAATGTTTTTGAACTAATTTAATTATAAATTCTTTTAAAAAAATAGCCAAGGTGTCCAGTTTTATTTTGTAGCCTATGAGATGACCAGAAAAGTTCCAGAGAAGTTTTTAACAATTATAGTAATACTAGGGGAAAATATGACTTAATGAATTATCTATTCATTTTAGAAATTAACTGATAGCTGTTCTCTGGGCAATGTTCTTCACCTTGGTGGGCATCCCAGCAGGTATTTAAAAAATACTAACACCCAGGCCTTAGTCCCAGAAAATCTGATGCGATTGATTCATGATACGCTCTACTTTTGAAAGACTTCCAGCTGATTATAGTATGCTTTAATGTTATAGGAATGTGTTATTCTCACTGAATACTTGAGAGAGAAATAACAGAATTTCATTTATACTTATTTTGAGCATCATTTAAATATTGGTCCATGAAAGTCCAAAACTGACTGAGAGAACCTATGTGAAGAGTCACAGAATATTCTACCACAAAATAGGCCACAAGGGCATATTGATTATTTTGATCTGCAGGTACTTAAAAAACAGCAAATGCAGAGATGATAGGCTTTCTCTGAACTCCCTTTATCTGCCTTTATCTGCCTGAAGACAGATCCTTCAACAGGAATTTAATTGTTACAGATCTCTCCTCCCCTGGAATTTCATTGGTCAGAGTAGATGGACTCTTGTTACAGGAGAGGAGACTACCACACCCAGAAAAATTTTGTCATAAATTGTATCTCCCACCTATCATTTAAGAGAAGATTCGATCTGGGGTGGGCCCAAGATTTTGCAGTTTTAAGAAACTTCCAGGGGATAATTGTGCTGCTAGTCCATGTTTTGAATAGCAAGTTCTTAGAGCATAATGATATGATAAAGGACATACCAGAACATCCTTTCTGCTTACACCAGAATCCCTAGACCAGTGGAGCTTTTAAAAAATATTACTGCTCTTGAAAACAATTCAATGAATCTATACAGAATGGACTGTGGAGCTCTTCATGTCATTCTAAAGTGAAACCAGGGTTGTAAGTCACTGCGGCTACACCAGGAGTTGTATTTTATCACTTTTTTTAATATGAAAAATTGAGATTAGTGAAGCTAAATATTCTTTAAGATATAATGATAGTAAAAACTGCTCAATCCTGATTCTTTCTGTATAATTTAAAAACCTAATCCAAAATGCTTCTTTAATTTGATTTATTTTAGAAAAATAACTTCTATTTTGATTTATTTTTAATTTTTAAATTTTTTTTATTGTTAAATTTATTGGTGTGACATTAGCTAGCAAAAATTACATAGGTTCCAAGTGTACAGTTCTACAGTGCCTTGTCTATGTGTTGCATTATGTGTTCATCACCCAGAATCAGTTCTTTTTCCATTTTTAAAGGAAAATCAACACTGGCAGGAATTGAACAAATTAAAATTTAATTGCTCACTTCCTCTTTACCATTTCATATTTATTCACTGAATGCAAAAGTAAATCATAAAAAGGTTCCTGGACAATATATTTCAGAAGAGAGTAGGAATCTTCCAGAAGTCTAGCTACACTGTATATAACACACACACACACACACACACACACACACACACACACACGAGGGCTGTCTGGGAAGTATCTAACCACAAACCATTCTGGTTATATTAATAATGGCTAGATTTTTTCCAGCCCTCATTCAGATGGTGATTTTAATTTTCAAAACAGCTCCTATCTATTAGAAAGATGTCAAAAACTGGTAGTCATCATCTTGACTCTGTAGTTAGTAAGAGAATGCTTTTTTATATGATTTAGATAAAAAACAAAACAAAACAGTCAATAGTCAATATAGACTGTTGTTGTTTCAGTTGTGTTTTTTATTGGTTGCTTAGTGATTAAATTTTTCCATTCATTACAATTATTATGTCAATTCTATTTGCAAAGCATTTTTGCATTACTTATAAAATTTTAACAAATGTATCTTATTTTAAAATGACCTTGTTTATTCATAGAAAGTTGTGAAATATTAAAATAAAATTGGATATATAAAGCAAAAAGCTGTCTTCTAAGCTGGCTAAAGTTTATCTCTTCTTTTCCTCTAATATCTGTGTGACTGCTTTAGAACGTAATGTTTTTATTTAATCAATGTTTTCCTAGTGTTTATAGGCTTAACATTTCAATAAGTAGAAAATAGGTAGTGGTAGTTTCTAAAATATATTATTTGACACAAAAAGCAGTCTTAGAAATACTATCATTCTAATACTTAATCAGCTTACATGGTTAGAGAGCATAGATTGAAATTGCTTTACAAATTCTGAAAGATTAAGCTAGAACAAATTTCACACAAAACAAAAATATCGACAAGTTTCTTAGAGTTTACTATTTCAGCTTCATGGAGACCAACAGTCAACTGTACATCAGAACTTCTAAGTAAGTTTAGTTTCTGCTGGCAAAGTTAGTTATAATGAACTAAATTATCTAGCTAGATGTAGATGTTGATGTATATATAGATTATTTAAAAAAAAACAAGATGAATTTTAGACCTAAAGGAAAAAAGTAGGAACTGAAATTTCAATCGAACATTGATGAACATAAAGAAAATAAATTGATCAAAGACAGTCATTTCCTGGACCTAGTGCTGCCGTTCTCTCTTCCCAGTAATTATTTGTGACTCTAAATAATTATAGTCAATTACTTTATTTCAGGTTCTCCAAACATGCTGTCCTTACTGAAACTGCCATCTACATGACACTCTTCTCCTTGACCTCTCCTTGTTGGATGATTTTCACCATCAAGTTCATGTTCCACTTTCCCCATGAGGCTGTTTATGACCTTCTGAATCTGTCCTAAATGTTCATAGTAATAAATGCTTGTAGAACTCACCTGGTTCTTTATGCCTGTGTATACGTACAGTAAGTAGTGCTGCAAGGCATAAGCCCTGAGGCCTTTGTAAATTACTACATAATCAGGATTGTTAAGGAGTAAAAGGATTCCACTATATGTACTTTTTGGGGGGAAGGGTAAAAAAAGCACACAAAATTAACTGTCTTAACCACTTTTAAATAAACAGTTCAATAGTGTCAAGTGTAATCCCATTGTTGTGAAGCTGATCTGCTAAACTTTTTTATCTTGTGACTCTAAAATTCTGTATCGATTACACAACGGCTCTCCTTTTCCCCTTCTTTCCAGACTTGGCAACTGTCATTACGCTCTGTCTCCATCAACGCAGCCACTTTAGATGCCTGAAGTGGGGGGAATCACTGTGATGGGTTCACTTCACCGAACACAACGTCCTTAAGGTTCATCTATGCTGGAGCATGGAACAAGATTTCACTAAATGCACTTTTTAATGTGTCTACTTGTAGAGTTTCCATGTTTTTGGAATAATCACTTTCTTGCACATTTTCATTTTTACCACTAAAAATGTGGCTTCCGTTTGTTTATTTGTATACATTTATTTCGGGGGAGCATTGTTCACAAAATATTTTTGTTGATCTCTTGAATGATACTGACAACCAGAATTGAATACAGCAAATACATGGTGCATTGAAAATACCTGAAGTGGGAGAAAATGAGAGTGATTTGTGCTGATCTTGTCTTTTACTTACTTGTTAAGTAGTTTTTTAATGTAACTATTTGTCAGTGTACTAAAATTTATGCCCTAGGAAAATTATCAGTTATTTCATGTCATGCATCCCCTGTTCACTTATGAATAGTAAAAAATGTTTCATATTTAATTAAATTCATGAGCATCAAGATTTGTTTTGTCTAAAATAATGCAATATCTCCCTTCCTTTCATCTCTATATTCTTATAGTGTCTAACCTATGTATAAACTAGATGTTTCATAAATAGCTATGTAAGGTCAATTTTCTTATTGTGAAATGATGTTGAACCAGACACAAAAATTATTGCAATAAGAAGATGTATTAATAGCAGAAAGCACAGAAGACATAATTATGCATTTGGTAATCTTTTAGTTTCTAGGCCATGTCAATCTTCCCAAAATCTTGCTGTCACTGCTGTGCCTTAAGCAATTTCTGTGACTGTCTAACTTTGATTATTTATGTATCAGCTTACATCACTTAATGAGAGGGGCCTTTCTTGACTACTCAATCTAATAACATTGGAACTTCCTGCATTTAACTTTTATCCATTGATTTGGGGGGGTGGTGCGGGGGGTAGTTCCCTGGCTGGGAATTGAACCCAGGCCGCAGAGGGCTGAAGCCTAGCTACTACACCACCAGGGAACTACCTGTTGTTTTTTTTATAAGACTTCTTACCATATGGAACTATTTTTTATTTATTTGTTTATTGTTTCCCCTGTAGAAGGTAAGCTTCATGAAAACAGAGCTCTATTTGTTCTGTTGTTACTTTAAATTAGGCATTGATTAGATAATAAATAGTTGCTGAATTAATAAGAGACTGAATACATAGAATAGAAATTATAATATTATATTTTAAAGGATAATGCAGAAAGTTATAGTAAATTGAGAGAAGTAATTATAAATGTATACAAATAAACAAATACAATGTGCACACATATATACATTTACACACACAAATACACACACACACACACACACAATATTTACACATACACACATACACAATATTTCTACTATTTACCTTTCCAAAAATGCTTAATCTTTTGGAGTCAATGTATGGCTGTTTCAGTAAAAATCTGCAATAAAAAATAAAAAAGTACAATTATATCTTGAGTCAAATACACACAGGCATTCATTCATGGTAGCACCCCCTCCACCTCCCCCACACACATACGCACCAAAAATCAAATTAGAAATACTTTAGAGGTTGCAGCTCTATTTATGTCACGTATTCCAAAATCTTCCTAATCAAAGTGATGGCCCAGTAGTTTGGGTGTAAATGTAGATTCAAGGGCCCCATTTCAGGCTTATTGACTCAACATCTATATGTTAACAATATCCTTGTCAATTTCTATGTACTGTTTAAAAAACCTACCAGATTTCTCAGGTTATTCTTTCATGCCAGTATGGTAATGGTTTTGTGAAAGCTCAAGAATTTTGATTAACTAGGAAAATAATGCCAGGAGTGCCAAGAAAATGTGTACAGATTTTAAGAGATGTTATGTATGTATTACTTTTTGAACTTGAATTGAATTACCGTAGCAACACGTAGTAAGATGTTTGCTCAAAAGATGAGATTGAAATGGTGGAAGCATGAGTGTCATTCGAGAACTGCAAACCATTTTGAAATGGTATTTAAATTTCGAGAACCTTGTGGAAGTACAACAAGAATGGAGGTGTGAGTACGCAAAAGAAACTAACACACCTAACAACTGCAGGCATTTGTGATAAGTTTGAGATGCACGGGCACAAGGGCACGCTCAGTGATGCAAGTGGACACTTAGGTCAATGTTGCTCAAGCAGTAGTTCACCATAATTAGTAGTGCCTGGACACAGATGGTAACCACTTTGAGTACCTCTTGTAATTGCAGAAGTCAAATGTGACCTGTATTCATCTTTTGTTATTGATATATATTGAGTACTACAATTTTAATACAGTATTTTACTTTTTAAAATGTGTATACATTTTAGGCACCCTCTGTAGACATTGTAGTTTATTTTATATATGTGTGTGTGTGTGTGTGTGTGTGTGTGTAATATAGTGGTGTAATTAAGGTCTCTTTCACTTTCATAAATCTGAAGTGAATTCTAATGTAACAGAGGAAGTATGATGATTCTTTTATTATGATGCTACAACTGAAAGGTACTTGAGAAAATACAATAGTCTATATGATTAAGTTAGGAAATTGTCCAGTAACTAAAATCCAAATTTCTGAGACATCATTAGTGTTATCATATATCATATTCCTAGTTTCTATCATTATGGGAGAAAACAGTAGGAAAATGTGCAGTCACTTACTTCACAGCTGCTATTTGGTCCTTTACTTCCACTGAACCTAACCTTCGATGAATCTCCTGCAAAATTTTTAGGCCCTGGAATCCACTTCCTCTACCATCAAATCGTGCTATGATGACGTTGTCTGTATCCACAAGTACTGAATCCCAGTCAACATGGAACTTGTCTGTAACTAGCTGGCTTCCTGGTTCTTCATCCCTGCAAATACCAACATATTGAACCAAAAAAAGACCCATTGACAATCTGGTAGAAATTTTAGCTTTCATCTTTATTAGTTAACAGAAATTATGGAAAAGAGCTATGATGGTTATTAATTGTTCTATTCTTAGTGATAAATCTGAAATTTTAAATGCCATTTTCCTTGTAATTTTTTAAATGAAAAGTTCCCTGAATGAAATAAATATGAAACAAGATTTACAGCTGTGCATGAGAGGTTAATTTAACTCCTTTTTAAAAGGGAAAAGTAAAGAAAACTACACGCACTTTCAGAGGCATTTCTAAAGAATGATCGTCAGGTGGACAGGCAGGCCCACATTTGTTGGATAATAACTTTCGGCAGCAAAGGGAACTGAGCAAACACTGGGGTTGTGTGGGACTAGTGAGTTAGGTAAAGGAATAAAGTAGGGAATAGGGCAAAAGAGCAGACAACTAATTTTATCGAATGCTGTGATGGGCTGAATTGTTTCCCAGAATCCCTGAGTTGAATCTCTACTGTCCTTAGAATGTGAGTGTATTTGGAGGCAGGGACATTACATGGTGAATAAGTTGAAGTAAGGCCATTGTGTTGGCCCTAATACATCTGACTTGTGTGTTTATAAGAAAAGGAAGTTAGGACACACAGAGAGATCCAAAATAGTGCATGCATAGAGGAAAAGCAGTGGGAAGAGGTAGCAAGAGGGCAACCATCTGCACTCTAAGGAAAGAGGCCTCAGAAGAAACCAGATCTGCTGGCACCTTGATCTTGGCCTTCTAGCCAGCAAACTGAGAAAATAAATTTTTGTTGTTTAAGATACCCAGTTGGTGATACTCCATTATGTTAGCTCAAGTAAACTAATATAAATACATTCTGTGATCAAAGCACTTAAGATCCATTATCTTATTTACTATACATGACCAACATTAATTTAACCTTCTAGGGGAGGAAGTTATCTATCATTGTGTAGCTTATTACATGTATTATTATTTCAACATCATAACTAGAGAGACTATGTCACAGAAGCTATTGAATCAAAACCCTCTCATTCATTCCAAAATCACACTGGTGATTCTATGATCCAAATTTAGATTGGCCTTCCACAGTGTTTGCAGTCTTAAGTATTTAAATTGAATTGTTTAAAATTTATTTTAGTTATTGCAACCTCAGCTTTTGATCAGATTATTGGGAACTGTTTCCACACACATCCACATGCTTTATTTAGGATTCTAATGGTCTAGTTCAGAATGAATTCTGGAATTACTAGTTTTTCCAGTTTTCTAGGTGATACTGATATAACTTGTTTACCATTGGAGGAATACCATGAATCATTATGTCAAGACCACAGAATTATTTATGGTAGTTTACTCTGACTAACATAATGCAGAATATAGCAAATTCTTATTGGATTAGATCCTTTCAAGAAAAATAGACTTAGGTGAAGTTTAAAATGGAAAAACTTTAAAAAGCCTTGAGTTTAAATATAGACCCTGCATTTCGAAGCTTGAGGATTTCTCACAAATATTAGAAAGCAAAACATGATTCACAGAGGACAAGATACAGGATTAACTTCGCCCTTTAAGCTGAGTAAAAATAGGACAGTCTCAACTTCACTCTGAACACAGGCAAGATACTAAAACTTTAAAATGCAATTTCCTTATTCTTAATAATAGTAAAATACTACCTTGTCTCCCTCAAAGTATTTTACAAACATTAAATGATATAATGTATTTGAAAATACCTTGTGAAATTTAGTAAGCAATATAAAACTATTGTTAGAGTCACTGAACAATAGAAACTGTTACTACTGTTTTGTTTGAAGCCACTTTTACTTACATTGAGCACATTTCCTCACAGGTCAAAATAAAGAGCTAAGTAAAGAATTTGGACCAGCTGTGCAGAAATTAAACTGGGCAAGATATTGTGCCAGGTCCTATGATGTATTATGTGAGAGGGACTTTCATTTTCTAAATGAACAAATGATAGCTAAAGAGTCACAAAAATTTTAAAAGAAGTGAATAGATTCCTGGGAATGATTACCACAGCATTGCTAATTATTAAGACAAAATGTAAATAAGTCATAACATTTTATAGCAGGCAAATGAATTATTTTAGAATATAGTTTAAAATAAGACACATTTTTTCAAACTCTTACAATCATAAATGGTTGAAGATTTTATAAAAAAAACAACACAAAACCCTTTAATGCTGTACTCATGCTTACAATACCCAGGGGGGAAAATACAACTTCACTCTTTTGCTCTTTTTCTAAATCGCCATTTTTAATTCCTTCTTTGCATTTATGAGGTTTCAATGTTAGAACACAAAATGTTCTCAATATATCATCAGTCAATGTGTTTAACCTATTATTCCATCTAATTGGATGTACTGTCCTTTCTTTTTGGGTAAATAGTACAGGCATATCTAGTTTAATATGAGTTATAAGAGAACATGGATTACGATGCTAATATTGCCATCATAATGAACAACCCAGAGACATGGAGGAACAGTGTGGAGACACTTTATAAAAATCTGGAAAAAATATTATATTTTCCCCCTACAAATAAAGCGAGAAATTACTACTTATTAGGAGAGGTAGAAATAGCAAGATATTTGGTAGTAGGAGTGATCACAAGTAATGTACATCAGATCACTCACCATTCAACAAATGGGTATCACAACTTGTTTATGTTGGCCACGTATAATTTGTGAGCTCCAATTTATTTGGTTCCTTTTTTGTTTTTCTCTGAGTGTCTTTCCAATTTTTTTCTACCTCATTTTACTTTCTCTGTTTCAGAGATTGAGAATAAGGACATACAATTTTGTTGAAAGTTGTGTTGAAAATTAAAAATCCACCTACTTTAAGCATTGAGAAGATTACGACAATATGAGAGTTGTCTATTTCCTAACATAGGCAGCAAAATCAAGTTAAGACCTTAAGCCTTCCTTAGAAGTTAAGGTCTTTGAGGGCAGAGTGCTGTTCTATTTCAGTACCTTCAATACTGAACATGTCTGTGTGGGAGAATTTAATAAAATTGAGAAAGAGAGATGAGTTAAATGCACAATATCAATAGAACTTTAAAATGACAGAACAAGCTATTTTATGGCATAACACATCATCTATACTAAAACAATTAATGTGAAGATATTTGTTTTGACTACGTGTTTGATCAGATTCACAAGTGCTATTTATTTAAATGAAAAGAGCATTGAACTTATATTCAGAAGACACAGATTTTAGTCCTGACTTGGTTACCAATATGCTGAGTTACCTTGAGCAATTATATGCTCTTTCTCTCTCTATTTATTGTTTCCATGATTGAATGATATTTTATAAACAGTAAGATCAGAGACAATACATTTTTAAAACCCCTTTCCCTTAGCAGTAGAATTTTGGTTAAAATAAATAAAATAAAAATATTCTCTAGTGAGAGCACTTTCTATGATTCATCAATTGCATGGTATTTTTTTCCTACATGGCAGATTTAAAAACTGCTATATGGTATCATGGATGAAACTTGAGGACATCACGTTGTTTAATAAGCCAGTCACAGAAGTCCAAATACTAGATGAGTAGACTTACATGACACACCTAGAGGAGTCAAATCATAGAGACCGAGAGTAGAATCATCAGGGCCTAGAGCTGGACGAATTTGGTATGAATTATTGTTTAGTGGGGCAGTTTAGATGGAAATTTTATGTCATGTGGATTTCACCAGAAAAAGCTTAAAAGAAGAATGCTTCCGATAAAAATAAACAATAAAACTGCTATACAGAGAGCTGCATATTTGTGTTGATTGGAGAGCAGAAGTGCTTATAGCCATCTCAGTTCTTTGCCTTTTCTAGGCCTAGAGTGGATCAACTTCAGCTGCATGAGTGCTAGATTAGAGCTAGAGTCATTGAGAAAAGAGTATTGTAATTTTATTTTAGATATTAGTATAATAAACTCAAAGACAGTGTGAAAGGATGAGTGAAAAAACAGAATGGAAGGCAAGGTAAGGGAAAGACAGCTGAGGCTGCAAGGCCCCAAGCACGTCTGCTGTCAAAATCCTTCTACGTGGATTCTGATCCATCGGCCAGGCGCCATTTGTGATCCTTTCTAGCAGAGTGAGTGAGGACATAGGAAGAGGAAAGGGTTTGGTGATCTTTACTTTCAGCTGCTGGGAATGCTGTCGTCACTGAGCTAAACAAGCGTTTAGAGAGGGTCACACCTAAAGCACTCACACAGTCAAAGGGAAGTTTAGCAGATTGTGTAAATAGATCAAGAGTATAAGAATCTACCTCATTCTTTGTATGTATGTAACTGTTTCGTAAATCTTTTATATAGCAGGTCTGTCTTAGGTAGTAACATGGAAAATATCCTTTATTCTGGTTTAAAGAACAAGGGAATAGTCTGGATTAAAGTAGAATAAAGTATCTGCGTATCTTTAAGAAAGAAACAGGTGACAATTTTTACAAAAATCTCCTATTTCTTCATTTTCTAATAGAAAATCTAATTGAACATGAAAATATGAGTGTACCATCGAGGCACGCAATATATGGGATATATAACATGGATTGCAAGGATGAATACTACAAGAATTGATGCTAATTACCTACAAATTTTGAACCTGCACTTCATCCTAGGTAGGGATTCATTCACCTTCAATAATACATGGTGGTTATATAATACTTTCTTTCTAACTCTAGAATCTAGTTAGCTAGATTCTAGAGTCAATTTCTCAATTGAAAACTGTCACTGAATATGCACAGGTAAGTATAATCTTAGTTTACTTTGTTATGCCAGTTGAATAGAAATGACCATAACTTTAGGGCTAACTATGGACAAGTAGCATTAGTAAAACCACTTCACAGTTCAGTAAACTGAGACACAGAGAGGTAAAATAACAGTAAACCTTATATAAATAAATAACCCAGTGCTTGGAGAAAATAAAGTTATTCATTTTGTATCTTTGACATATAAGCTGTTACATTCTGAAGGCAAAGGAAAATTAAAATTCTTTAACCAGAATAGAATTAAGGGATTAAGGTCTTGAGTCTTTTATTTTTTTACTAAGTTCTAACTTGGTCTTTTCCTGAATTCACACCTATCTTTTAAATGTTTTTATTCCTAGAACTTTTTAGAGAAAAGTTATATTAGTAAAAGGCTGAAAATGAACTTTTCTGCTAAGTTTTCACATCTTAGTAAATGTCGGATAGGTGGCACATTACTAATCACTTGTGATTACAGTATCTGCTCTGATACACTCATAGAACTATGAGAAAAAAAGTAAAATAATGTATAAGAAGTCTCTTGTGAACTGCATGTTATATAGATACATTTTTTTCAAGGGTAACCTTATACGATACTAAAACACTTTGAATTATCAAACATGCAGTATATTCTGTTCAATGTGGGTTAACTTTGTATGATATATTTTATATTTGATGGATAAAAGGGAGATGATGTCGGTATAGATGTTACTGTGATTCCTACACAGCTTTTCCCATGGCATTAACTCAAGAAAAAAGTTAAAAATCAGCAGAGGGACCTTGCTTTAGGAGAAATTATAGTCTTAGTTTCTTTAGATTAACCTTTCAAAGACATATTAAACTAGTAACATAGCTAATATTCCCTTCCATCATCAGTTTTAGAAAAAAATTAGTCATTAAAACAGAAAAAAAGGAATGATTTAAATATAGTTAAACCCTTACACTTATGACCCAATATATGACCATCCAAACCTTTTTAAAAGACAATAAATGTTTTTCTTCTGAAAAACATTCAGTGGTTTATCTTTAAATATAGAGTATACTAGTATGTTTTAAGTAGGTATGAGTAATCGATTAAAATCATCATATGAAACCATATCATATAATTCATGTGATTCATATGAAACCATTCATATCTGAGATCTGAATAATAGAAGGAAAGAGTTAAATAGTATAAATATGTAAGTCATAAACGGCTTTTATATATTTCTATACTGCATGCACATAAATCTGTCAAATCTAAAGAATTATCAAAGGGCATGTTATAATACACATTACAAACACATTTGTTATAAATATAAAAATGTTTTTGCTTTTTAAAAATTGTATTAAATTTATTGGGGTGACTGGTTATTAAAATTATATAGGTTTCAAGTGTATGTTTCTATAATGTATCATATATATATGCTGCATTGTGTGTTCACTACCCAGAGTCAGTTCTCCTTCCACTACCATGTATTGTCCCTCCTTACCCTTTCTACTTCTCTCACCCACTTACCCTCTGGGAACCACTAAATGTTGTCTGTGTCTATGAGTTTTTGTTTGTTGATTTGTCTTGTACCTTTGTTGCTTTCAGTTTTATATCCCACATATAAGTGAAGACATGATTCTTGACCTTTTCCTTATGACTCACTTCGCTTAGTATGATGATCTCAAGGTCCATCCATGTTGTCACAAATGAGAGCATTTCATCTTTTCCTATGGCCAAGTAATATTCTGTTGTATCACATCTTCTTTAATATCAACTTTGATTTTGTGTGATTTTATTAATAAATAGTACTAAGATAACACTGACATTTAAGATATATTATCTATGGATTGTAAAAGAATAAAGTCCCCTTTGCTCAAGAAAAATATTGTGCGAAAAGTAATGATTACCTTCTCTCCTATTACCTACATTGAATGCCACTGTCTTTTCTTAATCATTCACTTAAATGAGAAAAATTAACAAAGATGAGGAAAAAATCAAAAACTTAAAATTTAAGCTTTGACCTTCCTTGCATGGCAAAGAAATAATAATCACTCTTTTAGACAAGTACTAGCTATTTCTCTCATCCGTATCAGAGAATATGTGTTATTTGTATAACAAACTGAGAGTGAAATGAATATGTATATAGCATGAACAAATGAAGGATCAAATAATGTTAGAATAGTTTTGAAATATGTATGTGTTTATTCTTGGGAAACAAAACAAACTTATCTCTTACAAACTAATCTGCTTAAAAGTCTATGAATCCACAGAATAAATGAAGAATGTAAAGACTTCCCATAATGTGAACCTTAGATTAGGGTTTGGAATTTTGTGAAATAGTCTGGGCTGAGAATCGTCTCTCTCATATGGATTATCTAATAATTTATAATATTTATAATCATCATTTTATACCAAAGCAGTAACATGGTACAGGAAGAAAGTGTTACATTCTAGAGTTACCATAGTAAATTGTTAAGTGAAAAGAAGAAAATGTCATAAAAATTTGGTTGCAGCAAAGTCTCTATTCATTCTGGTCAGTATTTTTAATAAATTCCTATAATAATTATCATGCAAGGGGCTATGTAAGCAGACAGTATTGGATAATACAAAGAGAAGAGTTTTTTTAATCCAAAAAGCAAATAAATAAAATTTGAGTTCAAACCTTAATTTTGTTCTAAGCAAAATCTTGGAGTTAATATACATGACATAATTTAGTTATAATTTTCTTATGTTAAAATGAGGACAATGATATTTATTTTGTATGGTTTCTATAAGGATTAAAAATTACCATCTTTATATTCTTAACATAATAGCCCTTATACAATAAACACGCAACACGTTGTAGCTATTACTAAATATTATTATTTTAAGAACTCACTAATAAAATGAAAAAGAGAAACAGTAATAAGATAGCATGAGTATCAATTATTATTTAACATTACTCAGAAAGATTATAAGAGAAATGACACAATCTATATTTTTCTGAGTGGGAAACAACTGCATAGAAACTCACTCATCTAAAAGGCTGAATTTAAACACATTAAAAACTCTCAAATCATTTATTTTTAACTCTTTCTTTACCTTGATTTAATTCATTCCTAATAACAAACTCAGGGTTGATTGATTTGTTTGCTCATTCATTCATTCATTCATTCAATCAATCAATATTTACTGAACACAAATAATGCTCCAGTCATGTAAGGAAAAACTATAAAAAATAAATTCCTACCAACAGGGACTTTACAGTTTAATAAAAGTGATTGGTGCATATTATAATCTGGTGTGGTTACCTGCTATAATGAAGGTGTACATAGATTAATGCACAAATACATCTTGAAATATTACTAAAACTTTTCCAGTTAGCAAAAAAAAAAAAAAAACCCAAAAAAAAACCAAAACAAAACAACAAAAAAACAACTAAAGGTGCTAGAAGATGTGCAAGAAGACACAGAGGAATGATTGATGAGCTGGACACCCCAGAATAAAGCAGTTTTTAAAAATACGTAGAACATTGAATCTCTCTTTAGGGGCTGTGTGGAGTCGGATGAAGATGGAGAAAAAGGTAGGAAACAGAGGAAGACTATCATATGCTGTACTGGGGAATGTGAATCTCTAATCATTGGAGAAAAAAGAATGAGAAGATTTTAGTTAGGAGAGCTGTATTTTCAGATATTACTCTCACAAAGTTTACCTTCCCAGCAGAGTGGTAAAGCAACTACAAAAGAAAAAATACGGCAATAAACTTAAAAATGGAAGAAAAAGGAGTGCAGGTAGAGAGCAGGGTGGCAGATTGGAATTGAATCATCCAGACACGATGTCTGACTGGAGTGGGGCTTAAAGAAGAAGATGTGGACTCTTGGACAACCCCACTGGTTCAAACATGAAGGCAAGACACTATAGTCTGATGAGCGTGATGCTGTTCACAATATTAAACAATAGCCACATTGTTTAATTAGATAAAAGTACACGTATAAAAAAAGTACTGATGCTATCTTGACTGTTGGAGATGAGTAGCTGTGTAATTTCACCCAGGACAAATGTATCAATTAATTATATTTTGCTATTAAACCAAATAATTATATAAAAAAAAGATGACATACGGCTCACTTCTATCAATAAGACCACATTGCAGGATGCTGATAAGCATATTGATTGGATGATGGAAGTATCTGGAGAGTAGTAGATGTGTTGCCCAGTTAGAACTGCAATGGTAACCACGTTCATCTGATTTCTGGACGTCTTTGATTTATTCGGTCAACACGTATTTGTGGAGTGACTCATCATAAGAGCTGTTAAAAGTTGCTATGAGAAATACTCTAATAAATTGGCTCTTGTTTAATATATGGGAATGCATAAAATACAGATTTTAATATTTCTATTTTCTTAAAATATTGAAATAATTCATAAACCATTGTATCAATTATTTTTCTAAACACTTCGAGGCTGTAATTTTTTCTTCAGAAACATTGGTGTAAAATTTCATGGGAGTCAGAAATTCTTTAAATAGCATATAAAAACATCAAATAATAGGGTAAAGTGGAAAAGTGACAGCTTGACTGATATGGTTTAAGATACATGGAGAGCCTTTGGACAGAATGTGGTAGTTGCAGAAGGAGGCATGAATTTAGAATTGTAACAGATATAAAAGAATTGATGAGGAGGGTGAAAGAAAGTTCAGGAAGATAGGAGTTGATGGATGATCATGAATTTAATGAATTTTAGGAAATATATATTTAGGGACAGGGAATGAAGTCACAGGGGCAAGATAGGGTACATTGCATTCCAGAAATCAACTTGTTGAACAGTCATTGCCTTTCTGAGTTAGACCTTTATCAAGTGTGGCATGGGTAAGTTAAACATGAGAGTAGAAAATAAAAAGAGATTATCATTCCTTGGAACCGAACAAAAATTTCCAGCTCAACACTACTTTTCTCCATCAATATGACAGACAAACATACAAACAAACAAATGAAATCTTTCATGCTTAATAACAGTACACTTGTCTGGATTGCTTCCTACCAGGGTCTATGCACTTAAAATCACATTTCTGTATTTATTAGTATCTATAACTTTAGGATATCCCATATAATCTTCGGTTTTGCACTATTAAGAGAATTACAAGTTAGTAGGTTTAATAAGGTTACTCTGTGTGTGCTAGGCATTGTGAAGATACACTTGAAAACATCTAAAAAACTATACATATGTCAAGATTCTTTTCATCGTTTTATCTCCCCACAGCTGTTAGTACAGTTTCTTACACATAAAATCAACACGGTAAATGTGCACATCATTAAATTATATATACATGAACAAAAATACAAATAACATAAGCAATAACAATTCAAGGTGGTAAATGCTTAAATTGATATAGATGCATGATCATTTCATATGTTTATAGGCATCGAGAGGAAAACAGACTTGGGTCCTAAGCACTCCCTACAATGCTAAACAGAAAGTTTGGAGAAAAACAATTAGGTATCGGGAAGGAGAGCAGGAGGACTAGGAAAGGAAAAGGGGATCATGACCATACAGAGACCACTGTAAATCAAGGCCACTGAAATACATTTGTAATAGAAGTTCTTCTTAGATTTTTCTATTATAGTACAATAGTCTGTTGTCATTGACTCACTAGCATTTTCAATATAAAATTAGACTTGCGTTTAAAATAATATGACCAGAGAGAGGTATTCAGAGGACCAATTCTTCTAAGGTTGAATAATGAACACTTAACAGAAAGAAGTTTGCAAATTTCCAGTGGTCAGTTTCTTCAAGGCCAACCTTCCTTCCAACTACTCAGGTATTCGCTTCAGCCTGTCTCCAAATCATGCATTTATCATAGAATTGCCTGGTTGTTAACCCATCTGTTAGAGGTGACAAGGTGGCTTATTCTGTTGGATACTAAATATACTGCACAGAACAGCAATAAAGTAGTGTCACCAAAATCACAAAATCATCTGTTAGCCTCATTCAAATAACAGCCACTGCATTTGTTATTTCTTAATGTCTAATTGACCACTTAGGGTAAGAAATTCAATTACAATTATCTTTTTTAGAATGGTAAATCCACTTCTCACTGAAAACAGTGTTTAATCTTCAGGGGAAAAATATGCCTTTAAATTATAAGCAATCTACAAAAACACTTAAAAAACACCTGAGACTTAAGCCATTCTGACTCATATAGGTTCTCAAGCATAAAGATTTTAGAAATAATCATGCAGCTTAAAGCAATAACTCACTTTATAAATTAAAATAAAATAAACCCTCAGTTTAGTTTTGTATATCATACTGTGCAAAACCTCTGAGAATTTACCTCTTAAAACCAAGGAATATGGAGAAAGGAAATTAATATTTAGTATAATCAGCATATAAAAACTAATAAATTAATAATTCACTTTTGTTCTTTTAACCAAAAAAGGAACAAAGTAAATTCTATGGTCCTATCTACTTTACTAATAAATTTCTATGAAATAACTTTATGAATGCTTTATTACATAGTATATATTAATATTGATAACTTTAAATATAAAAATACTACTAACAACAATTATGATTATGTTTACAATTTATTAAACAGTAAGTGCAAGTGTCTGTGTTCTACCAAACACTGAGGTGACATGTTTATATAAATTATTCCCGGTTGTCACCTCCAAATTTAGTTATAAAGAAACTGATATTTGGGAAAAGTAAGCACTATATTGATAAATCTTTGATTATGATTTGAATCCAGGCCTACCTGACTCCTAAGCCAGTACTTTACCATTCTGCCTCTAAAAAAAGACTGATAACCCCTTTCTAACAACAGAAACTGAATCAAGAGTTAGTGCATATATTCCTCTTATAACCTAAACTTCACCCAGACCAAAGTGCAAATCTGATGCCAGATGAGCCAGCTGCTTTCTCTGACTGCAGCTACAGATAGAATCTGTAACTCTTGTGTACTTTTTCCTCCCAACTGACACTACCCTGGAGCTAGTGGATGTACAAGAGGGAATAAGTGTTTGCATATTCATCTGCATGAGTGAGTCATGCTTTAAGAAAGGATGCCTTGTTGGGTTCCTTTCCCTGAGAAACAGTATTTTTCAGTGAACAGAACTATCCCTTTTCCCAAAGGGAAATATGACTGAAACAGAAGATAAGTTTGAACATTTTGTTTTTCCTTTTTTGTCTTATTTTTATGCCTTAAACTTTTTTCTTAATAAATCACACATATAGTTCAAATAAAAATCGAAGAAAACTAGGTGAAAGAGAAGAGACAAAACAAGAAGTTAAGATAAGAAAGAGCACATAAGAATTACTTTAAAAGACACCAAAAACATTTGGGACCTTCTGACTATAAAAGAGAAAGATCTGGGTATGATAACTAACATGAGGCCAAGCCATTAGAGTTACAAATAAACACTGTAGTAATGGAAAATATTAAGTATTATATTTTCTGTATTATTGGACTTATTAAAATGAGGTGACATATTGCTTCTACCTATTAATATAGCTAAATAAAATCAATGCAATCTATATAAAACAATGAATTATAATCAGAATAATTATAAGAATCATATGTGCTCAGTACTTGATGTGATATGTTTTAGTTCATCCAAAAGCAGCCTTAAAACATAGGCTGTATTATAATACTCATTTACATTTGGAGAAACTGTACCTTACAAGAGGTCAAGTAACTTGCTAAAGGACACATAGTAAATGACAAAACTGTAATTTGAAGGCAGACAGTTTGATTGCACAGATTGAATATTAGCCTCCACATTCATTAGTCGTAACAAGTAATGTTATTTTCATTTTCACTATTCCTACTAAGGTTCTGGTATCATTCTAGATAGGTTTAAACAACTGTCATAGCAATATACTGGCTGGTTCTTAAAAAAGAAAATAATAACTTTCAGGAATATAATGCTGTATCGATATCGAGTTAGTTAACCATTATCTGTTACAAGCCTCTGTGACCAATCGTTTATAGTCACAGCGTAGTGTTGTAGAGTATGGATGAATTTTATTCCAAAGTAAATTTCAAGTTGGGAAATCCTAAGCGTCAGGTTTTCTGAACATGGGAGCTGCTTCCTACTGTCCTTGAATCCAGAAAGGAAACCTAATAGGAGTGATACAAATATATCCAATTGTCTCAGCAAAAGAAATGTTTTCTCAGTACTGTATAAACCACTGATGAAGAGTATAGGGCTTATGTGCAGCAACATAGATTACCTTAAGGACACTATGCTATTAAGTTTAATAAAGCAGTCACGGAAAGACCAATACGGTGTGATTGTACTTTATACGGTATCTAAAAATAGTCACACTCACAGAAGCCGAGTAGAATGGTGCTTGACGGGCTGGGGAAAGGGGGAAATGGGTGGTTGCGATTTCATGGGTAGAAAGCCTCAGTTATGCACAGTGAGTAAATTCCACAGGTCTATTGTATAACACTGTGCCTATAGTTAATGATACTGCATTGTGCACTTTAAAATTTGTTAAGAGAGTAGATTTCATGTTAAGTGTTCTTAGCACAATAAAAAATGCTCTTAGGAAACTAGCATAATTTTGATATGATAAAGATATCATACCAAAGCAAGAAAATTATAGACCAATACAATTTTTTAAAAGAGCTTAGGGCTTGAGTAATTGCTAGGCAGACGTAAGCTAAACCATCTGTGTCACTATTCCCAGTAGTAACACTGGGTTTAATTTGGGACGCAAGAAGCAAAATCCTTTCCTCCATATTACCGTTGGTGTCCTTGAAGGTCTCATGCAACTGACAGATTCCCCAGTTAACTACACACATAAGACTTTGGTTGTTGTTTGAAGCAGAATGCAGTCATGTCAGGCATAAGAAAAAGTTATAAAATTTTTAATTCCTTTAGTTCAAAAACAAATAAAAATACTTACATTATTAAGAGAAGAGCATACTTGTTTCGTTCCATAAAATCTTTGGGAAAGGACAACTGTAAAGGAAGTTCTTTTAAAGAAAGAGCAAAATATTAAAGATGGAGAGTCATTTATATGCTCTAAGATGCAGAGAAAGTTGTTCTTAAATAACATGGCATGCACAGGACTTTACCATAGTCGTCAATATGAAGCGTTTTAATTTCTGGCTTTACTATCTTCTTCTTCAGGATAGCCTCCTTCAGCATAGAATTGTTTTCCAATACAAAATACTCTACAAATCAAAAAGGGTAATATAATTGCAAATCTCATCGTGTTTCTACTCTGCTTATGAATATTTAAAGAAATACAAAATTAGTACCCAAGCAGATGAAAGTCACAAGATGGGATTCCAATGCAAACTTACCAAGTATGCGAAAAATCAGAAAAATAGCACTGCAAAATTCCATCAATGGAAATAACCCAGAGAGGACACAGACGATGTAATGGCTAGGCGATTACGTCAAAACAGAGCTTATTATTTCATTTCGTGTGTTCAATCAGGTTAAAAAAAAGGATGAGAATGTTAAGAAGAACTATGAAAGAAATTTTAAAAAGAAAGCCATAAGTTCCTTAAAATAAAAACTGCAAAATGTGAGATAGATGAAAATTATGAGATGTATGATGAAAAAATACTGGGTAGAATTAATAGCATATTAGATACTGAAGACAAAAGATGAATAAATCTGACAATATAGCAATAGACAATATAAGAACTAAAACATCCCTCCTCTTCCAAAAAAAAAAAAAAAAAAAAAGACAACAGAGGAAGAATTGACAGACATGAGAAGGAAGAATCAGTAACTTGCTGGAATGTTGACTACTATGTTAAATCTATAGCTTTACTGGGAATATTTCTATATTAAAAATAGTCAGCCTTTGAATCCATAAATAGAATCTTTAATTTATCCTAGCAATATTTGCTTTCACTCAGCGGACTTACACTTTTTTGTTAGATATACTATTGAACTTTTTGTTAGATATATTATTGAATATTACATTATTTCTGATTTTATTACATTATTTCTGATAGTATTTAAAAATACTTTTAAATTTTGCATTGCATCATAGTTTATAAAATAGTTGATTTTGCATATTGATCTCTCTCTGTAACCGTGATAAATTCAGTCATTATTTAGAATAGGTTTTTTGTGTGTATTTTAGTTTTTATTCCATTATTTGTTTTTGGTTTTGTTCATAGCTATGACATTTGAAAATAAAGACAATTTTTCCACTTACATATATTTTTTCTTTCCTTGTTTCTCTGGCCAAGTCCTCTAATACAATGTTGCATAGAGGAGGTGAGAGCAGACATTCTTTACATTTCCCCAATCTTAGGGGGAAAGTACTCAGTCTTTTAACATTAAGTATGATGTCAGTTGGAACATGTTTGTGGATACTATTATTAAGTTAAGAGACTTCCTTTCTATTCTTGCTGAGTTATTAATATTTATTATCATTTTTAGAATGAATCAAATGCCTTTTAAAATTCTTTGAGTTTACAGTATGATATAGTTAATTATATTGATTGATTTTTGAATGGTATAGCAATCATGGATTCCTCAGGTAAACCTTACATAATCATAATATTATGTAATCATAATCATCCTTTTATAAACGGCCAGATTTCACTTGCAAGTATTTTGTTAAGAAATTTAGTATCTATATTCATGAGAAAAATTAATTCTTCTGTCCTTGTAATATCTATGTTGGATTTGGAATCTAGCTAATGCTGGCCTTAGATTTAGTAAGAGGTTATGTAAGCTTTGTCTTAACATATTAAATACTGTACCAATGAATCTAATTTAAATGGGAGTTCTCTTTGTTGAAAGAATGTTAATTGTGAAATAAAACGTTTAGTGGGTAACAAGGTTTTAATATTATATTTCTTCTTGTTTGAATGTTTAACAATTGATGTCTTTTAAGAAAGTTTCCCATTTCATTTATGATGTTAAATTCACTGCCATAAAATTACATGTAATATTTCATTATCATTCTAATGTCTGTAAGATCTGTTAACATCATATTATTTCATTAATAAAAATAGTAATGATAGTATACTTTTTCTTTTATGACATTGCAGAATTTTATTGCTTTTTCAAAGAAAAATCTTTTGGATTTTATTTATTTTTGTCTACTGCTAGTCTATTTTCTATAAAATTTATTTCCACTTTCATCTTTATTATTTCTTTGGTTAAACTTAATTTGTGTTGACTTGTTCAATATTTTCTAGTTTGTTAAGGTGGAAGCTTGGATGATTGATTTTAAATTTTTTCTTCTTTATACAGTAACGATGTAGAACCATTAATTTCTTTCTAATCACAATGTTAGATATCTCCAAATTTGGATTTGTTGTGTTTTCATTTTCATTTGGCTCAAAATATTTTCTAATTATTTTTCTAAATTCTTCTTTAATCCTTGTGTTATTTAGAAGTGCAAGTCTGGCAAAACAGTCTCAGCATCTTTTTTTATTGGTTCTGATTTTGGCTTTACTTTTGTGATTCTTAGTTGAGAATTTTGTTTCTTTTTGTTTTTGGTTATTATTGTAAACATTTTACTCTATTGTCTTATGATTTGCTTTCTTCTGATGAGAAGTTCTCAGCCATGTATATAATGTATGCGTGTAATGTGTCTTTTTACTTTTGATGATGCAAAGTTTTTCTTTTTCACTGTTTCTCTTTTGGTGTTTTTTCTGCTTGAGGTTTGCTGAGTCATTTTATATTTTTCATCAGATTTGGATTGGACGATTGTTTTATCAGATATTTTTCCATGTCACCTCTTTCTGATTCCAATTAAAATTATTATAGATATATAGAGTGACCTAAATTCACTTAGGCTCTGTTAACATTTTTCACTCTTTTTTTCCCTCTGTGAGTGTTTCTATCAATAATATTTCAAGTTCACTGATTTTTTTCTTTTGCAATTTAATATGCTTTTAACTTTTTTTCAGTAAATTTTTTTTCCAGGTACTTTAAGCTTATAAAGTTTAATTAACATATATATAATATTCTAATTATTTTTCACTATATTTATTTTTTTTCTTGACATGTTAAACATATTTACAATAGCCAATGTATTGCATTTGTCATGGGTTCCATCATCTCTGTCATCGATGAGTCTGTATTTTTTCTTTCCTATTTAGGAGTCATATTTTCTAGTTTCTTCATTTCTAGTTTCTTCAATTCTAACTATTGTGATATTAACATTGTGAATTCTGGATCTCATTCCATTCTTTTAAAAATTGCTAGACTTCATTCTTTCTAGCAGATGTTTTAAGCTATTTACATGTTAGCTTAATACAAGTGAACTTTGCTATATGGCTGGTTTAGCTCTGCTGTTAACTCATGACTTCTCTGGGATCTGTCCTAGATGTCCCAACACCCTGCCTCATTGGAACTTGAGGCACTGTATGAGCTCTGGCTTTTCCCAGACTTAAGGAATTTCTCCTATGCATGCTCAGGTAGGTATGTTCAGAAAGAGACTCAAGATGATTTCTTGCAGCTCTTTGCAGATTTCTAGGGTTGTTTCTCCATGTCTCTTTCCACCTTCCTAACATTCTAAAATCTTCTGAACTCCAATTTCTGTCTCTGTTCTGACTCTCGGATACCATTATTCAGTCGTGCCTTGGTATCAATGAGGGAGCCTCTATCCCCCACAATCAAACCAAAATCCAAGGCTGGTCAAGTATTTTATATAAAATGGAGTAGTGTTAAATCATCTCTAGATTACTTATAATTACTTATAATTTTAAATAATGTAAATGCTATGTAGATAATTGTTATCCATTATTGCTTAGGAAATAATGACAAAAAAATAAAAAAGTCTGTATATTTTCAGTGCGGGCCCCACCACCTGTAGCCCTAAGGACACAGCGTACATCAGCAATAATGTAATAGTGTTCCATCCACAGCTGGTTGAATCCATGGACGCAAAGCCGGGGAATTGAGAAGGCAGACTTACATTCTTCTTGGGTAGTTCCTCATTGCACTGGAATTCGGGAAATGATTTCAGCCAGAAAGCAGGGCACTTACAACATTAATCTCACTTGTTGTTCTTGTTAGAGGGATCTGAGACCTATCCTGACTGTGGTCTCCTGCATCAACATTTTTGTTCTGCATCTTTTACCTAGTTTTCTTCCCTGTTTTTCTTTTCCTTTCTTTCTTTTTGGCAAGGAACCATGTCTACTTTCAGATACTTCATGGAAAGAATAAGATTCTTTAAAATTGTCAATGGTTTATCATGGATATTCTATTGTTAAATTCGAACTACTTAGAATGAAACATAAGACGTTTATCACCTGGCTCCAGCCTATCCCTATAACTTATATCTCTTTGCTTTTTTCTTGACTGCTTTGTTTCAGCCATTTTTAACAATTTTTTTCTTGCAAGCCCGAATGTTGTCATATCTTCTATATGTTTGTATATTCACATTTCTTTTTCCAGAAATTCCTTTCCAGTGACTTATTGTTATAAACTGTATCCACTTCTATCAGATAAATTATTATATTCTATTATAACTATTTAAATTTCCAATTCCTGCACTGGTCTTAGAAATGTATGTGTAATTTCAGGCACATGAAACCCCATCTGTCCTACAAATGTCATTTTCTATAATACAAATATGAGAAATCAGATGTTCTCAGAGATATCTTCTCTCCCGAACATAAAAGAAATTTCATATTTTTTAAATAATATATTTCTAAGCATATTTTACTGTTAAACATAGTAAAGAGAAGACATGAAAAATGGGAAAAAATAAATCTAATTACATGAGTACAAGAGCAGTTGAGAAATTTTTACTTGTAAATCAAAGGCCACACATTTACTCATGAAATAAAATCAATCCTTGGTCACAGGAAAGTGAGTTCTATTTAAGAAAAAGAAATTTGGAAATATTAAAGCTATTTTCAAAATATGAAGAGCAGAGAAAAATTTTATATGATAAATTCAGAAAATATGCTTAGTACTGTGTTTTTTGTAAAAACATGAAGAGATGAAAGTGTTAAAAATATAATTTTAAGTGTGGAATAAAGAAGAAAAGAGAAGAAAATAAGAATAGAAAACTAGGAAGGGAAAAAAGGAATGATATAAAGTAGAAGAGAAGTATGAAGAGGGATGAGAAGAAAGGGAATGGAGGGAAAGGGAAAAGAAAAGAAAGAATAAAAATTAATGCAAAAGCAAGAAAGAATCATATATGCAAAATTAAGGAGAAAGATGAAAGTATAAAAAGAGGAAAAGGAATGATTGTAATATGAAACAAAGGACTTTTGAAATATTAACTGAGTAAAATTTTACATACTTATACCTTGTCTCAAGTAACTGAGCATTTTAATGAAGGGTTTCTTTTTCATTATAAAAGTAATATATAATTATTGTAGAACATTAGAAAAACACTCAGGAAGAATGATTTAAAAATCACCAGGAAGGCTGCCAGGCAAATGCAAGAATTTTAACATTTGTGAGTATTTTCTTCTCGAATTTTTAAATTAGCTTTCAAATAGCTTTGTTCAAGTGACATAAACATTTACAGTCCTTAATCACTTAGAATTACAGCTTAAACATTTTTGATGAATTGACTTTTGGAAACATATTTTTATGTTTAATCCTAGTGGGAGACTAATGGCAACTTTATTGAAATAATTTGATTCATTTTTAGTAAAGGAGTTTTTACAAATATATGGACAATGGGAAGGAGGTCACGGGATAATACTGTAACCCAGCACTTGTATGAAAATGGCTAGGCCTACAGGTCAAACAGACAGGAGTGATGTGGAGATGGTTGTGTGAGAGATTCACAGTGACATTTCATCCAAGAGTCCCAGCAACTTGAGGTGGATCCACAGGGATAAGGCTAGAGGAATAGCTACTCCAAAAATCACATGGTCTCTTTTTCAGTAATTTATAGGATTCACTTTAGCTGAACCCAATAGGCAGTTAAATGGCAAGAAAACCTAAGTCATCCATACACACCATTTCTGGGGCAGAGACCAGGGGTGAGAAAAACAGACTTAAGAGTGGTTCTGGAAGGACAAATGGAAGATATTCAGTACACTAATTAATATTTCATTAAAGTTTATATACAAATTCCCCTCTTTTGTTATTTATGTTATGCCTTTTCACTATCAATAGCACTATAATTTTCTCTATTTAGAATGATTTCTTCAGTTATAAACCATTAAAAAATGCTAAACATATAAAATATGATTGTTATAGAAATATAATATATAAGTATATATATATATATATATATATATATATATATATATATATATATATATCATATATTATTTTCACCAGCAAGGTAAAGATGACAATTATACTTTCATTAGCAATGTAAAATTTTGATGGGATCACTTTGTTAGAAAATTACATGGTAGTATTTTACTTTACATTTTTTTGATAGCTGATGGGTCTAGTGGTTTAATGGGTTTGTTAAATAATTTCATTTTTCTTTATTTAATTTTCTTTCCATGCCCTATTCTACTTCTTTTGGCCTCAAAATTACTCACCACTGATTCATTAGTGTAACAAAGATTAACTGGAAAGATCCATTAGCCCAAAGATTTACTTACAATTGAATGCAAATTTTAATTACTGTTTTTTGAAAGGAAATTTAAGCACCAGACCACTGTTCACAGCCCCTTTGAATTTTTATTGGCCCTCAACCCATCAAAATGGGCTTATAAATGTGAAAATCAGGATTTCACTTATACAATGTTTTATGATTTACAGCAAAAAACACTATTACTTATAACAGTAGAATACAATTAATTAAAATTAGATTGGAAACTATTTTTAATTATCATGTTGGTGGAATACACAATATAACACAAATACTTGCCTTTAATTGAGTGCATCTATATCTCATCCTCATAGAAAATTCATTTGTTAATTTACCTACAAGGAAATTGATCCCATGGGATACTAACTCATCTCAGATGCCGCAAAGATATGTGATGAACTCGCTTTATACATTGATTTTTCTATCTACAGAATTAAACCTTCTTTCTATTTTATCAAATATGCCATCTTTATTATGATTATTGCTGATATTCGTGTTAGTGTTAATATTGAATATATTTAATTCACCAACCATAACTTTTTTTTTGCTTTTTGGTATGTGGGTAGCTCCCTGAATGGGAATCGAACCCAGGCCGCAGTGCTGACAGCGCCAACACCAAAGCCTTAAGCCACTACACCATCAGGGAACGCCCCAACCATAACTTTTAAAAAATTCATCCTAACCAGTAGAAACTAAAATAGGTGCTAATCTAGTTATAAACACATAAAAGTCCATTATAAATCTAGAAATTTTGTCTTTTTTCTACAATAGGCTGAAAATCTTCACATGGTATCATTGAAGCATAAAAAAGGTCTTTCTCTGTTCTCTAAAAATGACGTTATAATCTAACATTGCATTTTTATGTCTGCAACTCCTTTAAGTCAAAGTGTTTGAGTAAGACTCTTGCTTAAATATAAACATGTAATACAAGAGACAAAAACACAATAGAATCAGATACCATCTTATGGTAGTGATTACAAACCCTACTCTGGAGTCAGACACTCTCATTTGATTCCTCGCTCTGCCATCTATTAGTATGGCTCTTGCCAAATTATTTACCTCTCTGTGACTCATTTTCTCATCTGTAAAATAGGGTTATAAAATTAACTATTCAAGAGAGTTTTCTGATAATTAAATTAGTTAATAAATATAAACCTAATTTATTAGATTATAGTAGCCTACAATAAATCATTATTGCATGAGTATTAATTAAATACAATTTTGAAATTGCAGTAAGAGAAAGAAAGATGGAAAAATAGAAGAAAGGCCAGAAGTAATCTGGTTATTCATTTTTAATATTAGCTCAACCATGTATTTATGTATGCACTCTACTATATGTCCTGGAACACACTGACCATATCTCACCAGCAATATACTCCCAGTCTCCCTCATACTGCTTGATAAAAGTAAGTGCTTACTCAATCGATGACAGACAACTGAGTAAATAAATCAAAGAATAAATGAATATATAAAACTAGAAAGTTCTGAATATCTGGAACAAATCAAATTGAAAATATGTAAATACTATTATTTTAATATTTTCTTAGAAGTAAATATAATGTGTGACTTGAGAAGAGTAATTCACTTAGGCCCAGGAATGAATGAATCAGAGTACTAAGTAGTCAGTAGGTTGAAATATACCTGATAACTGAACGTCATTAATCATTCTTAGTTAATTTCTATATAGTGGACACCCTATTTCAGGCATATAAGATTCATCTCATTATAACATGGCTCAAACAATTTGCTTTACTGTTTTTCTTACATAAAAAGTTCAAGTTGAGGTGCCTACCAAACTTTGAAGATTCTATAGAGTATGACACTCAGAATAAATAATATAATATCTAAGACCAATACCAACAATGATTATTGTTCACTACTGTGTTCATGTACTTACTTGCTGGGTTGTCTGTGCTATGTAGGCTGACCACTGGGACCCCTGGACCTGGATTTTAAAAATACATATACATAAAGTTTTCAATATATCTGAATAACAATTACTGAAAAGTCTACATGACAGTTATTTTTTTTTCCAAATGGACGTATTTCATAGTTTATACATAATGAAACAAAAACCAGACAACTAGGTTTTATTAGTTTCTATGGAGAATAAAAACTATTTGCATAGGTTGTTGTTAAGATGTCCCCTTATTCCAAATGCCCTATTCTTCTAAAATTCTATGGTTTTAGCCAATCTTATGTACCTTGCTCTCTCTCTCTCTAGTCTTTTATAGAATAGTCACTGATGTTCAGAAAGCTGATTTATAATCCTGTGACCCCTCATCCACTCATCCAAAATTAAATTTCATTTACCACTCAGCCAAGAAAGAAAGTATGCATGTTTGAAAAATTTCATCTGCAAGCAAAATAAAAATTGGGGCTAATTGTAATTTTAAAATACTAGAATCACCAGTCATTTCAAATACAGTGGTTAATTCAGGTTATTAGATGTCTTGCAACTTCACTTCTCTAATTAACTCTGTCTAGAGGTCTAATGATTTATCCCTGGTGTCATCAAACACTTTTCTTTTTTAATTACTTCATTTAAGATATCAAGAGAACAATAACTAAAAAAAAAAAAAAAAAAAAACATTGCTCTATTCCTCGTGGTGTCTTAAAACAGGACAGCTTCAGGTACCAGATGAAGTAGTAAAACTCAACCTATCACAGTATCAGAGGACACACTTCTCTTTGTTCATCTCTGGAAAATACAGAATGCTATTAAAGGGACTATGATTATATCAATTAGCCTAGAACCCAGTGATACCATATCCCTGTGTAGGACTATAGCATACTGTTTTCAGATAGTAGAAGTAATTGAGGTGAACGCAATCTGTCAAAATTGAAGGGGACTAGGCCCAGGAAATTAAGTATCTGTATATCCTAAATCTCTTAATAACGAAGCCATTATTTTAATATAACTATTGCTTTCTCTTAAGACAGGGTAAATTAGTTTATTACTGTAGCATGACTTTGCTGATATAAATATGTTTATTCATTTTATTAAAAGGTCCATGTTTAAAAAGCCCTATTGATCATGTGTACATGTGGACTTACTCCCAGTTTCTAGTTCTAAATGAATGTGAATACAATTTGTCTCTCAGTAAATCCATAATTTATAGCTTTTTATCAAAAAATTATAAATTAATACTATTAAATCATGTAGCTAGAGAATAATAATTAATAATGATAGTAATAGATATTGATCAAAAAAATCAATGAAAAAATTTTACTAGAAATCATCTATTACCTTTACAGAATAATAAGAAATGTTGATTCATGGGACTAAAACTCGCTCCAAAATATGTACATTGTTCTTTCATAAAATTACATGAAATGCATTGACGATTCAATAATCCTTCAGTAGAAGCACTAGGGGAAAAAAAAAGTTATAAATGCTACTATTCCATGTACTTGAATGTATATCTGAATTTAAATATTAAGAATATTAACATAAACAGAGGAACTACAGCATTACTTACATGGAGATTCTTTATAAATTATGACTTACCATATAAATGCAAAGTCAATTTCCATTACTAATGTTAAGACATACACATATTTCTTCTCTGTAATAATATATATACCTGTGAGTGTGTGTGTCTGTGTGTGTGTGTGTGTGTGTATGAGGACGGTACAGAAAAAATCCAGCCATAAAGGCCTCTAGTTTTCATATTGCATGGATGGATATTTTGGGACAGCCCTCATATATAATAAAACATTAACAATCACACATTGAAACATAAGGGTAATAGATAAAAAAAATTTATCTCTTTGTTTGACAAATAATGGTGCTTAAAGTCAGAGGGCTTGAAATATATCTCCCAGGTTCTATTTCATATGTAGAATCATTCATTTTTTTAAACAGAGATGAATCATACATTTCTGATGCTGATAGATAAAAACACTGTTGATACATTTAATAAAACTTGTTTGGACAAAATCTTCCCAATTTTACTTTAGAACAAAACATGATTTTGGCTATGCATTTGTAAATGAGTCATAGTCATGCTGATTTTGTTGTGCCATATACTGCAGGCATGATGATGGGAATAGGGGTGCTGGTGTGGACATCAGAAGTACCAGAAACAATTAAGGATAAATGTTAAGTATGGTTCATAAAGTTATAATTTCACATTTGAAATATTTTGAGTTCATTATAATCTAATATTTTTCTTTATTAGTTAAGGTGATTAATACACATTAGGTACTTAAACACATAAGCTAGTTTTGTCCTTAGGATCATTTATAAAGTAACCATACCCAAATTTTTTTATTTTTAAAATAGTGGTGGATATAAATATATTTTATATACATGGTGTGGCAGAAGTAATGCCCTTTTTTACGACCTGGAAATCTATACCAAATCTTTTATTACAAAATCATCAGCATCTAATTCTGTAAAATAACAATATTTAAATTACTTAGAAAGGGGTGTTACTTCTGCCAGGCTCTGTATATAATACATAATGCATATATATTACGTATGGAGAGTATATATGATAAATTTGCCATTTTAACCATATTAAGTGTATACTGTAATGTCATTAAAGTATATGTAAACATATTTACAATGTTTTACAACCATTGAGAAAGATTAAGAATGCATGCCAGTTAAGCAGATATTTTGTGACTTAACAAAAATTTAAAACCTTTTCTCTCCTATTCTTTCATATAACTTTTTAGACCCAACTTCTCTAGATATTTATGTTGCTAATTTCTCATTATTTTGACTATAAAATTAGTGAAACAAAACAATGTAAAATTTGAGACAAAATTGTAACTCTGAATATGGGAGCAGTCTGATTCTACAGGGGTATCTAATCCCATAAATTAAGTCAACCAATGATTAATTTTACGGCTTGGACAAGACATTAATTGAGTTTTCTGGATTAAACACTAACATTATCTTAACAGTGAAAGCCAACTGGCATTTGATGAGCTATTTAAGGGGAAATTTATTGCTACTACATTTTCTTTATAGCACTGCCTGTTATACTAGCACTGGTCACAGATATAGTGACTGCTCTGCCTCAATCATTAGAAATGGAAGAAAAGTACAGAGATCTAAGAAGTCATTGTGATTCAAATCACATTTTAGGCTAGTAAGGGAAGTGAGATTGAGGCAGTTCCTTTGACTCAATGTGGCCAAGTCTAATCTTCTGACACTGTCATTTTTTAAAAAATTTTATTAAAGGTGAGAAATAAAACACTAAGTATTTTCTTGTCCCTAAAGGATTGTTCATGATTGCCAATATCAATCATACTATAAGTTTCAAGGATGATAAGTTTTAGGTCACCAAAAAGAAAAAGTGACCGGTACTTTAATTAAGACCTCCATACTAAAGTTAGAATCAGTCTCTTTATATAAAAACACCTCTTCTTCCTTTGGAGGTCATTAGAATTGAGAATATGAGTTCCAGACTCAAAGAGCAAAAACAGAGAATATAAAAATGGCATATTGGAAGGGGTCAAAAATGAGAGACTGGCTTCAAATGGAAGCAACTTATGCATAAATGAAAGTATATAGGTGAATTAGAGGAATTTAGAGCACTTTAAACATACATTTTTATTCTCAAAGGAAAGTATGGGCTACTTGGTATGAATCAGTGTTGACACTTCTTCAAACATGACAAATTTCTACTGAGAATATACCATGTCAGGTTTGACACTTTGAAAACTGTAAAATGGAAATTAGAGAGTATATATAAAGTCTAGAATTAATAAGTTGCTTGCCTGACAAAAATAAAGTCATTCTTCTGAGGGCCGGCTGAAAGCTCTCTGAGTGGAGGGATAATTTAATACTAAATAGGTATGGCCTTAAGTTCTTTTATGAATATAACTTTCCTTCTGGGAAAAGTGGGCAGATGAAAATATTCCCCATTCATTGCTTTACTTTAGTAGGCAACAAGCATTTCTGGCTTAAATAACAATCTTAATGGATTTTACACTGTATGGGAGGAAAAAGAGAAACTTCCATTCCACTCTACTAAGGGTTCACAATGCTTTCATTTTGTTCAGGAATAAATTGCATGTGTACAATATTAATGCACTGAAAATTTAAAATGAGGCTTAGCAGAAGAAAAGGCCAGTGGGGGAAATATGTGAATGCCTGTAATGTGGGTAGTTGAGAGAAGCAAACCTTTAAAAAAATATATTTTGAGACTGTAAAAGCAAGTGAGAAAAAAATAGAAAAGAGCAGCAAGACAGTCTCTACTCTGGTTTCAACACTTCAGGCTCACAAAGGTCTGAGATGAGGGACTGGACCGAAAGTGTGAGATTTCTGACATGCCAAAAGGAAACTTCAGATTTTCCCAGCCCATCCTTAAGCTGTGTAGATGGCCACTGAGAAATCAGCCTGTGCAGGGAGATTCTTGCACCCTTCTTACCTGTACAGCTGCCTCCCTCTGGGAGAAGATTCAGTGCTCAGAAAGTAACTGCCCAGGAGAGAAAACAACACAGACATGAGGCACAGATCAATGTTTTCCACGCTGTTTTCACTTGAATTTTCACACTGTCAAAGAAGGGGCAAGAGCTCTTCTATTATTCAATCACAACACTTCAATCCATTTGGGAAATCTATTTTTTTTTCTTAAAATATTGTCACGCTTTTCCATGATCTCTCTCAATTTCTCTGTGAGTGAAGTGGCTCTAAGTGTCGCTCTGGGTGAAATATAAATATAAATAGTCTTTAAAAAAAAAGGTTGTCCTTTACATAACTAGGTGGTTTGGACTAGAACCACGGTAGGCAAAACATAAATCTGGCAGAAGAGATTGCATTTGATGACCGTGACTTCCAACCTGACTAGAGAACCAAAAATGCTCACATTTTTTGAGTAGTTTCATCATACGCCAAGATCTTTATCACTTCCCAGTTTCCTGATGTTAGATGCCGCACGGTAATTTGTTCACTTTTACTCTGCAAAGAAATAGAAAATGTTCATTTTCTTTGTATTTAAGCAGTATCTTTCTGGTGAACACAAACGTACAAACTGCCTGTGTCACTTAATTTTTTTACTTCTCAACTAAAATTCAATTTCTCATTTTTCATCACAATAATGCACACACATTCGTATAAACACAGACCTGGGGAGGACTATGCCTTTATTCCTATGCTGTAGGAAAACCACTTAGAAAACACCTCTAGGTGAGAATCTCCTGTGGATCATGATCCATCTGGTGTCATTTTGACATAGGGTGTCATTTTGGCATTTGGTACAGGCATAAATAGTACATGAGTACCCACGTAATTCTTACCTAATTCATGAAAGGTCAACCTTTTGAATATCTGCCCTCACCTCTTTTTTCTGTTTGTTAAATCATTTGAAAGTAAATTGCAAGTAAGTTGTAAATACTTCAATAAACATCTTAAAATTAATAATATTTTCTCATATAGGCAAATTACATATCATACATATGAATATTAACATTAATATCATCTAAATATACAGTCTATTCTCTAATGTCCATAACTGCCCCTAAGTAACCAAGTAACTTTATATATAGATTAAGTTACATACACACACACACACACACACACACACACACATACACATACATACATATATTTATTTATTTATTTAGCATTTCATGTAAATTTTAAAAATAGAAAACCCATCAAGGTTTAGATGTGACTTAGGGTTTGTCATCTCTTCAGTCTTTTAAAGTAAAAGTTATCCTTTTTTTTTTTTTTTTTTTAATTCTACAACATGGTGCATTTTTAAGACTTTTAATTCAGTGGTCTAATAAGAGGTCTGGAATTTTGGATCTATCTGATTGTTTTCTTATGATTTAACAATCTAAATATTTTTGGCAAGAATATTCTATAGGTGACATTAGATACCTCTTCTATTTCCTATTAGGAAGCACACAATTACACATTTTTCCACTCATGACAATGTTATTTAGATGATAACTGTGAGTATATGCATTATAAAAATGCATTTGTCATGTAAATAAAAATGGGATAATACTTACACATTATATGAATATCTTTTTCCCTATGAATTTTTCACTCAGTTTTGGCATTCATTTATGATCTTTCACTGAATAATTATCATTTCAAAGGGATTTTTTAATTCTAATATGCCTTCTGTATTTATTAAGTAGCATTCTTCTGTAAAAAAGAACTTCACCCATGTTTTTACCCTTCACATATGTTAAATCTCTCTTTCCATCCATCTCAAATTACTATAGACTTAAACATTTTTTAATGCAATATGTTACCTTCCATTACTGTTGTTATTTCTTAGGATGATGAAATTGTCAAAATTTGGTTAGTGGGAAATGCTTCAAGTAAGCCACTCTATTCTTTGAAAATAATTATATTTGTCTTTGAGTACATCCTTGTTTTCTGTACAATAAGATGTTCTGAGAACATTTTACTTCTTCTGTCCCATATCTGTAATAAATAATTTCTCCAAGGATTTTTTTTCCACTGGGCTACGGTTTTGAGATATCAAGATTTGGGGATAGGTGTGCTCATTGCTACTCTATGTTACTAGTTCTGGGCCTTTTCAGAAAAGACAGATAAATAGACAATAGAAAGATGATAGATTTCCATATTTTTTCCCTTCTATATGTACAGATTGTATGTATGTGGTTTTTTAGTAATATCTTCAATTAAAATTCATATCAGTATTATTGGGTTAATGTTAAATTTATAATAAATACTGACATTTTCATGATCTTCAGTTACTCTATTCCATTTGATAGCTTCCCATTTGTTCAAGTCTACTTTATATCTTTCAGGAATGTTTTAAAATTGTCCTCATACAGATTTTGTACATTCATTCCATATATAGTTCACTTTTCTTAATAAAGTATTTTATATTTTGTTGCTATTTTGAAAAGGATTTTCTCTTTCATTATACTAATTGGTTATTGTTTGCATATATGAAAGCTATAGGTCTCTGTATACTGAGTATTTGTTGTGCTATCTCACTGAATTCTTTTTTCAAATTTTAAGGCTGATTGTTTATTCTCATCTGATTAACTTGAACTAATACCACCAACACAATATTACACAGTAATGTACCATGCTTCTTTTCTTGTTCCTGACCTACATTAAAAATGTAGTATTGATTTCTCAGCTTGCTACATTGTGATTACAGCATGCTTTTATATAATTTCTAATTTGTAAAACTGGTTGAGCTTTTTCAATGACCTAATATATGTTCAACTTTTGTCAATGTTCCACATATACTTGAAAAAAGTAAGAAGCTCAATATATGGTGATGGAAAGAGAACTCAAAAAAAATGTGTAATAAGATTAATTAAATTTTCAAATATTAAAAAAAGGAAAAGAGAATACATTATCTCTTATTTGGATGTGTTTTATTTAACATTACATATATGTATATTTTATTATACAGATATTAAATTATACAATATTGATAGCATTTTTAATATTTGTCCACTTGACAGATTTTGGACTGAGATTGGTACAATAAAGTTTCATGTATTAAAGTAGTTGCTGTGCATTTCTCCTTTATGAAGTTGACTACTAAATTATTTGGGGCATAAATATAGACATTTTAAACTATTATAGCTTCCTTGTAATTTGTGCCCTTTAGAATTATAAAGTTTCTACTTTTGTTCTTCTTTATGCTTTGGGGAATGAATGCTGTCTGGTACCAGAATGTAGCCTTTCCGAATCATTTTGTTTTAGATGTGTATTTTACATAAAAGATTGAACTGGATTCTGTTCCATGAGCCAATCTAAAAATCTTCTTACATTTTTAGAATATACTCTAAGTTCAGCCCATTTACATTTATTAATATGGCTGATACCTTTTTAAAAACTATAATAATTTATATATTTATCATGGATATTATGTTTACTAAGTATTTTTCTAGGCAGTCTTTGTGTGTGTGTGTGTTTTGATATTGGATTTTAGGTCCTCATTTTAGTTTTGTATGTTTCTCTTATATTCATATCTTTAATAATGTTTTTACAAGCCCTGAAATTATCTTTGTTTGTAGAATACTTTTGTTGTTCTGGTTGGCTACTGTCGAGTTCCAGCTGCCTGTCTTGCACTGTTTCAACTCCATTTAAATACCAGGTAGATCTTATTTCCTTGTCTTTCCTATATAACTCTCATCTTCCTACTCTTTATTTGATTCTACTGACTGTTATCATTTCTCTTGATATCCATTAGCATTTTTATAGCTATTTATCATTGGTCATCTTTCAGTTAATTTATGTTAGCTATTGTTTTGTATTATTATTATTATTGGTTTTCTTCCTGAAATCTATCACTTTTGATTAACAACTTTTCTATTTTATAAAGTCATTCTTAAGTTTTGAATAACTCATTTAAAATTTTATATGCATAAATGCTTATTTAATAATGTTTTGTTTGTTTTAAAGTACTGTTTTACCATATTCCTCTGCTTCATAGTTGTTTAATGGGAGGGTTAGTTTTTTATTCGTTGAATATTTTTTACTCTTTGTTTTCCTCGTATAGTAACTTTGCATATTGATTGCCAGCCATACTTTGTTCTTTATCAATACCTTGTATTTTACAGCATGTAGCTGCCTAAGAGTGGTAAAAGATTAGATGACTCATTAGAGTTCTCTTACTATCACCTTAAGTATTGTTAAAGAGTATTGTTATTAGTATCCTAAGAGCTAGTACCCAAGGAGCTTCCCTAACCAAGGTGGTGTCATTAGAACTATATCTATGTGTTCTGAATGCTAATACTTTGTTTTTTAGGCAGGGTTCTTAATTTCTGCCATTACATTCTCCTGTGTCAACCACATTCCAAGAAATGCCTTTATTGAGCTTTTTTTCCCTCTCTTAGGTGATAATTTTTAAAAAACTGTCATATTTTTATTGTTTTGTGCATACTCAAGCTATTTTATTTTGGTTTTTGGTCTCAATGCTGATTTTTAAAAGAACTGTCACTAATGTTCCACAATAGATTATGCTATATAACTACGATTTTGGTGAAAGCCTTTATGAGTTTAGGGTCATTGCCTTTACTCTTAAAATTTATAAAGTTTTTAAATGTGGATTTTGTTGAATGTATTGGGTCTTGTTTCTGCATCTACTATTATAGGATGACTATAATTTTACATGTAGATGCAAATTTAGTGAATTACAGATATTTAAATTTTAAGCAAATTTAGTACTTCTGTGTGAAAAGATAACAGTTAAGTTCTTTAATCCATTGAAAAATTCAATTTACCAATACTTGTTTTAGGAGTTTTTACCTGACCTGCAATTGTCATTTCTTGTACTATGTTTATTCGGTTTTGGTTGCAAGATAATACCTGTGTTATAAAATGTGTTACTAAACATTCTGTCTTTTTCTCTTTTCTCAATGTGTTTTTACAAAACTGTGTGTGCTTCTTGAATGTGTGGCAGAACCCATCTTTCAATCTACCTGTGCCTGATGGGAAGAAATGTTAAAACGCTGATCCATTTCCTTAATATTATGGGACAATTCAGAGTATCTGTTAAATCAAATCTAATATTCTTTTTCTTAGAATTTACTCTTTTCACTCAAGTTTTCCAACTGTTGATGTAAGTTATTCATATCATTTTAAAATACACTTTTAAATCTGAAGTCATATCTCTTTCTTTCCATTGCTTATATTTTGAGGTCCTATCATTATATTAATGTTGATAGACATTATATTTTTAGTTATTTTCTTCCAAAAGAACCTATCATGTATTTTGCCCAACCTCTTTATCTTTGCTTTTTAGATTAAATTCCACGGTTGCTAATCTTGTGTCTTTTCCTTCAATTGCATTGTCTTTAGAGAAGGTAATCCATTAGCTGAGTAACACTTGAAATGCATTTTTGATATAAATATATCCAAAATCTAGTGTTTTTGATGTGGGAAAGTTTTATTAAATTATTTACTTTGCTATGCTACTAAGTAGAAGCAGAAACTATTTTATATTCCACTGTGCATACGTAATATTATAATCTTCCTTTAGAAAATTCTCAATGTCTTGGTATACATCTGTATTGTGACATGTCCCTAAATAGTCTAATTCTTACTCTTAAAGACCTTTAGCTAGACTTCTAGTTGTTTAAGGTTAGCAAAAAAGCATATGACTCGTTTTTTACACTTTGTGATGCAATATAGCACTTTAAAAGTATCTGCTGAATAAAAGTATAATGAAAAGATGAAACAAAATTTCTGAGATTTAAGGTGGCCACAGCCCAAAGGCTGGCATAAAGTTTTGAAGTCACATATTTTATTGTGAAATTCTCACAGGACAACAATAGCACACAAGATAGTTTCCCTTACTTACTTCCAGATTGCACTTTGATTAAGGCAAAGGCAGGATATAGGAATTTTATGATTTTAATGCATTTTTTTGCCCAATTTCAAGATGAAAAAACATCTGAAAACATTAAAAAGCGAAGAAACTTTGCTCTATATTTGTACATATGTGGGGATAATTTTGATTCAAAGATATGTTGGTTGATTATATATTTTTTGTTTTTCAGAGAATTTTGTTATTTGTCTGTGAGTGTGTGTGTGTGTGTGTGTGTGTGTGTGTTAAACACAAGAATGGCCACATTAAAATAGATCATGAGCAAAAATCCAATGTTTTGGAAATAACTGAACACAATGTATGCAAGAATAAACATTGCACATTATTCATTTCAGTGATATGTCTAAGATCTAAATATGTTTCTAACGATAGGACTGAAAGATTTCTTGCTGAAAGCCACAATAACAGCCTCACAATCTTTGGATTTGACTTCAAATATCTGTAATTGCCTTGTTCACTTTCTCTTTGCAGGGCAAATCTGGGCTAGTGAAATAAGTTTAAACAACATTTCACATGTAATGACATAGAATATCTTTTATAGTTATATAGTTATAGTTAATATACAAGGGGTTATATTATAGCAGGGAACACATGAAATTTGATCTCAACTCTAGGTGCATAATAATCCCAACACAAATCAGAATGTGGCAGTCAATCAGACAGCAAGTTCAAAGCAAGTATCAAAGAAACTGACTGTCTTCATGAGGGGATGTCTGTACCTCAATTTGTTTTTCATCCACCTTCAGCAAAAATACAGTCAGAAGCAAGATAATTTAAAAAGCACAAAACAATAATCATTTTTTCTCTAAAGTAATAATTCTTCATGTGTAACCATGATCTCTATAATATTAACTTGGTAGAATGGAAACACTGATTACGAATATAAAACCATAGTGGACTTTTGACAAGTAACACAAGATAATATATTTTAAATTAATCTCACATTTCACTTTTAGTTTTGGAATAAATGGCAATAAACCCCTCAAAGGACTGAAAATCTAGGCTATGCTGACTGTGTTATTTAGGACATTAGGCATCAGATGCCTCTCCTTTAATTGTAAAGATTTGATCTTACTCAACAAAGTTACATATTAATTTCAACAAAGTTACATACTAATTTTATATTTCTTTTTTTCAAATTGGAAATATATTTATATCAGTAAAAGTTTAACACTACATATAATTTGTACCTGGTTACACAATCCATTAAAATTTCTTATACAAAGGGTGCCAAAAAATGTATATGCATTTGAAGAAAGGAAAAAAAACTATTAAGATGGTAATATTCAACATATACTGATAACAAAAGATGCATACAAGTCATCTGTGACTTCTGCAATGACAAGAGGCGCTCACAGTGGTTCCCATCAGCATCCAGACACGTCTGATGATGGCGAACTACTGCTTGAGCAACGCTGACCAAAGTGTCCACTTGTATCACTGCACATGCCATTTCAACTTCTTCCCAAAGTGCCCCCAGTGTAGCCGGTTTTGTTCGGTACACCACATCCTTTAAGGTCCCCCATAAGTAGAAGTCAAGGGATGTTAAATCAAGAGAATGTAGGAAAACTCAAACAACATTCCTGAATTTCAAATACCACTTCAAAATGGTTTTGCGCTTCTCAAATGACAACCATCCTTGGGCTACTTTCTTTGTGCTGCTTGTCGCGTGTGGCCACTAGCATTCTATTGATTAATGCCATCTTTTGAATGAATGTCATGCTATCCATTGCTACCATAGCTCAATTCAACTTAGAAAAGTAAGATATAGATAACATCTCTTTAAGTGTACATACGCTTTTTTTGGCACCCCCACTATTATGTTCTGTTTAACTTTTAGAGCTTCTAGATAAGAGAAATATTGTAGTGCTTAAAAATAGCATAATTTAATTTACTGTCTATGCACCACATGACTTGAACTAATTGTTTTCAGACAATGTCTTGATCAGATACAGCAGTAAAATTTAATGAAAAATTGTACTGTGTTGATTAGGTGGTAGAACTGTGGATTGGGGGCACACTATTTGTAATAAATAATGGCATTTAAAATGTTCCAAGTGAAATCATCAGCTCACATGGGCAAAACATGCGACTGCTGCATAAAGAAACTGAATGTATTCACCAGCATACGTCATTTTTCATTTAACACAATTTTGCAAGATGGTAGGACAATTGCTTGTGATTATGAATCTGAACACTTAACAAGATTGAAACATGGTTTACCCCATATTTGGGGAAAAAGTTGGCCATCTCTTGGAGAAAAAAACTTCCTTTTAACTGTGGCCTGGATTACAAGACGTAGGATGCTATAGTTTCCTCTGAGAATTCAGAATTTAGAAGTCTACTAAGAAATGCTATGGAGGAAACAGGAGGGAAAATGCATGAAGTGATCAAAAGTTTAATGGCCTGAGGTAAAAGCAGTTTTGCATCATTGTTTGATTCAGGAACTACATGAACTGATATTAATACTGCATACAAGCTCTACTGAGAAAAACAATTACTTTCGCTATATAGATATTTGGAAAAAGCCAGTTTTTATTTTTATTAATATTGTCATTATGAAATGTGTAAAACTAGAGAAAATCTTCCCAAGTTCTGCTGTCACATATTCATATTAAAAGTAATCTAGCAATATATATAACTGTATGTATAGGAGTATATTTATTTAGAAATATTTAATAATTTTGATGCAAAAATTCTAGTTTTCTTAAAAAAGCCTAGAGAAATGATCCATAATATAAATTATTTTTATGTACAGTATTATTTATAATTATAAAATTGAACACTGGATAATAGTAATTGACTGTGTACCTTGAATCAATTAAATATTAATCTTCTAAACAATTGTTTTACAAAATTATTTATAGCATTATGGAAAAAGTAGGCTTTAGATTAAAATTTAAATTTAACATATTAGGATGAAATACTATAGTTCACATAAAATTACAATCATAAGAAGACAACAGGAAAACATATGATTCCTTCTACTTTTATGTTTTGGAATTACTTTATCAAGGATCACTTTTGTAAATGAGAAAAAAAACACTGAAATAGTTGTAATGCCAAACATCACTGTCTATAGTGAAAATACTCTGAAAGCACCAATACTGTAGTTTGGTCTCTAATTAATGGCTTTTATCTATGTAGAGATTGTGTAAAAGAGCAAAATGTTTGCAACATTTTACTAATTTCATTTAGTTAAGATACTTCAAACAGATGAATATATTCTCAGTGAATGGTAAAGCTCTTAAATATAGCTAAGTAGCAAGTACTTATAGCTAAGGATCAAGGTGTTCTTCCTGACAGCCAACTGCCAAGTTCTTTTCCTGTCATTTCTCACTTTCTGGAGAGGACAATTTTAAGGGGAATTTCTAGCATTTCAAGAGAGGGAAGACAAGGTAATAAGTAATCAATGTTGGTCTGCATTACTTTTTTTTAAAGATTTTTATTTAAAAAAATACATAAAACATACCAGTTTCAGGGTACACCATAGTTGTTCAACATTTATATACTTAAGTGATCACCACGGTAAGTCTAGCCACCATCTGACACTGTACTACCTATCACAATGCTATTGACTATATTCACTATGCTGTACAGTACATCCCCATGACTTCTTTTATACCTGAGAAGTTGAACCACTTATTACCCTTCATCTTTTTCCACCTTTTTAAATTTTTCAAATAGAGTTGACACTAAATATTATTATACATTGATTCCAGGTGTATAGCATTGTGGTTAGACATTTACATAATTTAAGAAGTAATCCCCCTGACTAGTCTAGTACCCACCAGGCATTATACATAGCCATCACCATATCACTGACTATACTCTACACTTTACATCCCTATGACTACTTTGTAGCTACCAATTTGTACTTCTCTAATCCCCTCACCTTATTCACCCTATCCCCCAAACTCCCCTCTCATGTATCACCCTGATAAACGTAGTATCCATCTGACAACATACCTAGTAATCATTCTATTATTGACTATATTCCTTATGCTATAACCTCTGTGACTACTGTGTAATAATCAATATGTACTTCCTAATCCCTTCTCCCTTTTTCATCTACTCTCTCAATCCCCCTCCCATCTGGCAACCATTAAAAGTTCTCTGTATTTATGAATTTTTGGTTTTTTTGTTATTTAGATTTCACATATAAGTGGAATC
This sequence comes from Lyroderma lyra, assembly GCA_004026885.1. Classification (NCBI taxonomy): domain Eukaryota; kingdom Metazoa; phylum Chordata; class Mammalia; order Chiroptera; family Megadermatidae; genus Lyroderma; species Lyroderma lyra. The sequence goes on from PVJL010002098.1 coordinate 55,964, forward strand.
ACATTGCATCTGTCTTTTTCTGTCTGACATACTCCACTCAGCACAATATCCTCCAGTTCCATCTATGCCAACACACATGGCAAGAATTCATCTTTTTCATGACTGGGCAATATTCCATTGTATATACAAAGGGCGGTCCAGAAAATGTGCAGCTATAAATGCCTCTATTTTTTTATATTACATGGCTGGATAATTTCAGGATAGCCTTTATAATACCATCTACAATTTAATAATTTATTCACTGATGGACATTCAGGTTGCTTCCACATCTTGGCCACTGTAAACAATGCTGCAATGAACATATACATGCAGATGTCCCCTCAAAACAATATCTTTGGTTTCTTTGGATAAATAAGCAGAAGCGGATTACTGGTCCATCTTTGTCTCTTATTATAGACTTTGTTTAAGGACTATATTGTCTGGTACAAGTATTGCTACCTGAGCTTTTCTTTTTTATTTTTTTGGTGGTTCCCTGGTTGGGAATCGAACCCAGGCTGTGGTGTTGGGAGTGCTGAAGCCTAGCCACTACACCACCAGGGAACCACTTCTTTTCTTTATTTTTTTTTCATTTTTATGAAATAACTTTACTATCCCTTTACTTTTCAGTCTGTGTATGCCTTCCAATCTGAAGTAAGTCTCTTGTAGGAAGCATATGTAAGGGTTATGTTTTCTTTGCCATTCAGCCACCCTAATTGTTGATGGAACTTTTAATCCACTTACATTTAAATTATTAATACATAGTTATTGCCATTTTATTATTCGTGTGTGTGTGTGTGTGTGTGTGTGTGTGTGTCTGTGTAAGAAATCTTAAAGAAATCCCTCTTACATTCCTTGTAATGGTGGTGAACTCCATTAGCTTTTTCTTCTCTGGGAAACTCTTCAGCTGCCCTTTGGTTTAAAATGATAGCCTGGCTGGTTAGAGTAGTCTTGGTTGTAGGTTCTTGCTTTTCATCATTTTGAATATTTTATGCCAATCTCTTCTGGCTTGTAAAGTTTCTGTTGAGAAATCAGTTGATGGTCTTAGAGGAGCTCTCTTATAATTAATTTACTAGTTGCTATTCTCTTGCTGCTTTTAGGATTCTCTTTCTCTTCACCATTGCCATTTTAATTATAGTGTGTCTTGATGTGAGCTTGTTTGGGTTCATCTTGTGTGGGACTCTCCTTGCTTCCTGGGCTTGTATGTCTATGTCCTTCACCAGGTCAGAAGTTTTCAGTCATTATTTCTTCACATAGGTTTTTAAGTCCTTCCTTTTTCTCATCTCCTTGTGGTACCCCTATGATGGGACTGTTGTTAATGCTTAATGCTGTCCCAGAAGTCTCTTAAACTATCCTCATTTAAGTTTTATTTTTAAAATTTCATTAACTTATCTATTTATTTCTGCTGTTCTGATTGGGTGTTTCCCTTGACCTTGTTTTTCCAACTGCTGATTTGATCCTCTGCTTCATCTAGTCTGCTCATGCTTCTAGTGCATGCATTCTTCATTTTGGTTATTATATTCTTTACTTGTGACTTGGTTTTTTTTTAATGGTTTCTATGTTCTTTATTCTGCTTGCTATCTCCTCATTGAAGTTCTCACTAAGTTCCTTGCGCATCCTTACAACCAGTGTTTTGAAGTCTGTTTCTGATAGGTAGCTTGCTGCCATTTTATTTTGTTCTTTTTATAGAGTTTTCTCCCGTTGTTTCATTTGGGATGTATTTCTTAGTTTCTTCATTTTGGCTGCCTTTCTGTGTTTTCCTCTATGTATTAGGTAGATGTGCTGCATCTCCCAATCTTGCCAGGTGCTGTGTGAAGTCCAGTGACACAATTTCCCGAGTCACCTATAATAGGTGCTCCAGACTTTTCCCTTTTGTGGGTTGTCTGTGCCCTCCTGTATATTTGAGCCTTAATTGCTATTGGCATATCAGTGGGTGGGATTGGCTTTCAGGCTTATTGGATATGGGTTTTGGCCATGTCCACAGCTTATGGGATACTGTGTGAGGCTTAGCCCACAGAGTAAGATGCACCCAGCAGTCTCTGGTGCCTGCTGTGACCACCCTCTGGGTGTGCCAATTATGGGGCTAAATGGGTGGTGCTCTGCTATAATCTAAAGCCAACTTTTAAGTATGATGGTTCTGGGGCTTCTAGGGAGGAGCTCTGGGTCACCCACTGCCTGTGACCAACTTGGAATTATTGGTAGGAGATACAAAGTGATCCACAGTTTGCTGCTGCCTGTGCATAACATGGAGGCACACAGGAGAGGAGCACACTGAGAACCAAGAATGGTGGTCAATAAGGGGTAGCTTTGCAAAAATTCAGGACACTCCAAGGCCTGCTGCCAGCTGCTGGCTCTTGTAAGATTCAGCCACCAATAAGGCTTCCTGTGGTATGAAGTTGGCAGTAGCAGAGGTCTCAGTGAGTCACCAAGGTTGAGAGAGTAAAGTTTACCAGACCAATTCAGATTTGGCCATGTGTGTGGGGGGAAGGTGCAACACAGGGAAGATGGCACCCACCTACTGGCTGCACTGGAGGAGGACCTCACACAAAAACTGGCAAGTGTCCCTCCAGTTCTCACCCTGAAGACACACAACTCAGTCTTTCCCTGTATGTCTTCAATGCCCTGAGTCACCATCCCTCTACAGGAGCCCTTGAGTGAGTGCCTGTGAGTGAGTGAGTCTGCACAGACCTTCTAAAAGGATGTCTGGGTTCCCACAGCCTTCTCCCACCCAGATGGTTGGCATCCCTACTGTTTCCCATAGCCAGATGTTGTGAAGGCTCCTCTTCCTGGCATCAATACTCTGGGCTGGGGAGCCTGGGGTCCCTTGCTCTGCTGTGGGGAACATCGGTGGCTGAGATATAGTCTCCTAATTTTTAACCATCACACAGAGTTTTGGGGACAGCCAGTTTTGTGTATCTGCCTCTCCTACTATCTTGACGTGGTTTCTTCTTCATATCCTCAGTTATAAAACTTCTGTTCAGCTAGACTTCAGGTGGTTTTCCAGGTTCATATTTCTATAATTTAGTTGTAATGCAGTCATGGAGTGAAGCAAGCACAGCATTTATCAAATCTGCCATTTTGAATTTCTCTGGTATGCATTATTCTTTAGACTATATATTATTATACTACTGTTGGAGAACCAATTTGGCAATCATTATCAAAACCTAAACATATGCATATGTATACATATACTTTGCCTAGGCATCTTTCAATATCTATGAGTATGTCTTCCTGGGAATCATCACAAATAGAAATAAGTATTTCTATATAACAATGTTTATTTCTGAATAAATTATATTATGAAAATTCTAAAATAACTTTAATAATGATTAAAATTAATTCATTTAAATACACTATAGTATATTTATTTGATGGAATGTGAACTAGTGGAATGAGCCATTAAACTCTTATTTAAGAATAAATTAAAGATAAAGATAATAATTTAATAATGTGAGAATATTTTTATAATTTTTAACTGTTACACATTTATATATGTTTTTGTACTCTTTAAGAGAAAATAATGTATTTTAATGTAAAAAGAAATTAAAAATATATACACCACTTGATTTACAAAGTAAGATTGTGGGGTGATAAGATTTTCTTTGACTTTATATACTACTTTGTTCAACTTTTAGAATTTTACAAATGCCTACAGTGTGTGCATATACTTGTCAATATATAATTATAAACAATTCATGAAAGAGCTTTTCTGATAGCAATTAAAAATTGAGGCAAGTTGAGGCAAAAAGATTCAAACTCATACTAAATTTATGTGTTTGTGTGAGTGTGTGTGTGTGTGTGTGTGTGTGTGTGTGTAAACTTAGGTATAAACTGTATATACCTAAGCACTGCCCTCTGACTCATTAACAAAATAAATTAATTTTAACCAAATGTCAAAATATCCATACATAATCATGCAGTCATGTTTATTTCTCAGTAATGCAAAATACAAATTGTCTGAATTGCAATTATAATAGATCAAAATGTTTTCTACTTCAGTGAAAGCTTTGCTATAATCTCTATATAGAAGAACAAAGTAAACACATCTATTCTAAGAAGTTTTTCTGAACATTTCAGAAATAATGAGTTAGGCTGCATATCAGGTCCATTTGATTGGAGGACAGAAGTTATTTATTCTCAAGACTTAAAAAAAATCTTCTGTTAGGGGCATAAATATCTCAACTCTTACATACCAACATCATATTCTTCCCCAATTCCACACTTTTTAAAAGGCAGAATGAGGTGGCAAAAATCCAAGAATTTATTTATTAAAAAATGTGTATTTATTCTTACATGTTTAAACTTCAGTCATCTTCAAAGTACTCTCTTTTTGATGCAATACACTTACTGAGATGCTTTTTTCCACTACTGAAAACAGTTTCTGGACTCTGTGATTTTGATGCCTCTTAGGTCTTCTGCAATTTTTTGTTTCACCTGCTCAATGCCAGCACAATGTTGATCCAGGGAAAGAAAAAAAGTCACTCAGGAGAGATTAGGTGAGTAGAGAGGGTGGGGCAGGGGTGGTCATGCCATTTTTGGTCAAAAACTGCTAAACACTCAGTGCAGTGTGGGGAGGTGCATTGTCATGCTACATGTTGTTTGTGTAGATTACCCATCACGAAATGGGCAAACAAGTTGAAAGAGTCTCCAAAAAACATTCACTGAAGCCTGTCACAACAACATCAGCTGGTACCCTGAAGCAGATGGATTCCTAGAACACTCACCTAGCAGGGAAAGCCCGTACTACAAGGGGCCTGCTCTCCAAAAGACACTTCTGGGTTTTTTGGGTCCCCATTGTATAACTAATGAGCTAAAATAAAATCTCCAAAAAATCTCATGTTTTAAGAAAGTGTACAAATTTATGTTGAGACATATTCAAAGTTGTCCTGGGCCACATGTAGCCTGTGCATTGGACAAGTTTGGTACACATATATAGATGTATTATACATATTTCCCTATCCTTCATTATTTCTTTAAATATTCAGAATTTGTTGGTAATTTTGAGCACCGTGAATTTTACATAGCTTCTTGACTGTATAAAATACTGGGATTTAAAATTCAATAAAATGTCATAATCAATTATAAGATTTAGAAAGCATGATTTATTTTTTAGACTAAAATATCTCCCTAGTACTGGTAATACCAAAGTTTGTTATTAGTTAGCTCAATTAATCAGGTAAAGCAATTTCTTCCACTTTACATTAAAAAAAAGTTTCCTAATCCCATCAGTTGGATGTAATCATTTAATGGTTGGATATTGATCACCAAAATTTTTATTCATATATAAATGCATACATTCATTTAGAACATAAATGAAATTATATTACATTAGTCAACAACCTCTTCCAACTTGGTATACTATGAAAATTAATCTACATCTCTATTGTGGAAGTTATATATGTTTTTAAATTATTTATGTCATCTTTTCTTAAAATTAAAATAGTATGATAATTAATTTAATAAACAGACTTTGTGCAAGTGTTAAATTTTAAGCTATTGACACAACATTTTGAGAATTTAAGGCACTGAGTTGCCTAACATAATTATGTATATAGATAACGATAAATGGTTGAGAATATGCGCAAGACTCGAAGGTTCTAAGACCATAATGGTAGCCAGGTTCTTTTAGAGAGATTTTGCTACAATATTTTGTAAGTATGAAATTGATTCTTGGTTAGTTTGTTTGTAGAAGATTCCAATTTATCTACAATGTTTTATCTTCATAAATTTTCTTTTAGCTGTGAGACTAGGATGCTTATTTGATTTTAAAGAAAACTTCGTTTCTCATAAATATTTGTAATTGGTGATTAGATTCAAACTGACTCATTAACCTGATCATATTTAAACCACTTGTTAATTCACTGACTTTTTATAAGTAGATAAATTGTATAAACTATTAACATTTACTAGAAGTTTAAAGAAAAAATAAGCTTTTCTCCTTTTTTTACCAGAAAGTCCATAACAATATAATACAGACCCTATGTCTTTGACAACACATAACAAAAATTAAACAACAAAACTACTTTACCCAGGTTTTTAAACTGTATTTCCTTGTGTTGGTATACCATAATTTATTCTACTAGTCAATTTTTGATTGACATTTAGCTTGCTTCAAATTACTAATTAAAACTTTTATAACATCTGGAAACTATTATTTGTATAAAGTAGGTGTTATGTATTTGTTGAACAAAATAAATCTCTAAATTTTCCTCAGGTCCTTGAAAGTAGGGGTTCAGTACTTTATAAAAATTATATCTGACATACAATATTATATTGGTTTTAGGTGTACAGCATAGTGTTGAGCCATTTATGAGGCTCACAAAATCCTCATTCCCATACATCTGGTTCCCCTCTGACACAGAGGGGCTGGCTATATACCCTATGCTGCACGTTACATCCCTCTGACTATTTTGTAACTATGAATTTGTACTTCTTGAATTCTCCCCCTTTTTTATCCACCTCTCCAGCCCTTTTCCTATCACTTCACCAAATCTGGTACCCATCTTATGCAACATAGTTATAGCAACATTAGTGACTATATTCCCAAGTTATGCCCTATATCCCCATAACTATTACTTTGCAACAACCAAACTGAACTTCCCAATCCCCTCCCCTTATTTCACCTCCTCTCATCTGGCAACTAACCAGATGTTTTCTATATATGCTTGTATATTTTCTTTGGATTTCACCTGTAAGTGAAGTCAACTTGTATCTGTCTTCCTCTGTTTGATATTCCACTTGTAAGTATTGATAGATATGTACCTATAGCCATTTTATTAATCATTAATTTTAGCTTTTTCCCCCCCCTATCTTAAAAAAGTCTCTCTGACATTCTTTGTAGTATTGGTTTGGTGGTGATGAATTCCTTTGGCTTTTTCTTGTCTGGGAAGCTCTTTATCTGACCTTCAATTTTGAATGATAGCCTCGCTGGATATATTAACCTTGGTTGTAGATCCTTGGTTTTCATCACACTGAATATTTTCTGCCAGTCCTTTCTGGTCTGCAAAGTTTCTGTTGAGAAATCTGCTGACAGTCATATAGGTGATCCCTTATAAGTTACTACTTGCCTTTCTTTTGCTGCTTTTAATATTAACTCTTTGTCTTTAACTTTCGCTGTTTCAATTGTGATGTGTCTTGGTGTGTGGCCTAGCTTGAGTTTATCTTGTTTGGGACTTTCTGTGCTTTTTGGGCTTGTATGTCTATTTTCTTCATCAGGTTAGGAAATTTTTCAGTCATTATTTCTTCAAATAAGTTCTTGGTCCCTTGCTGCTTTTCTTCCGTTTCTGGTACTCCTATGACTTGAATGTTGTTGTGCTTGATGTTGTCCCAGAGGAGTCTTAGCTTCTCTTGATTTTTTTCTTCTATTATTTTTTCTTGTTCTGATTGGGTGTCCTCTGTTATCTTATCTTCCAAATCACTGATTTGCACTTCTGCTTCATCTAGTCTGGAGATCCCTTCTATTCTATTCATTTCCTGTTTCATAATCATCATCTGTTTGGTCCTTTTTTATTGTTTCTATGTCCTTTTTTTTTATGCTTGTTATCTGTTTGTTAAAATTTTCATTAAGTTGCTTAAGCATCATTATAATCATGGTATTGAGCTTTGTCTTTGATAGGCTGTTTGGCCCCATGTCTACTAAGGTTTTCTGTTGTCCTTTCTTTTTAGATGTATTTCTTTGATTATTCATTCTGGCAGCCTCTCTGTTTATAGATATTTTGCTCCTTAACCTGACACTCACTACTGTAGTTTCTTCTGAAGCTCAGTGCTGATGGAGTGAGGGGGTGGGAGGCAGAGATCTGGCAGGGCAGTGGGGAAGGGTGATTAGTGTCTTTGTTTCCCACCTGTCACTGAGAGCAGCTACTTGGGCAGTACTGGTTTTTGCTTTTCTGTATTCGGTTTGCATTTTGGGATATGCTGTTTTGAATGTTGGTCCCACAGACAGGGCTAGCTGTGGGCAGAGAAATGCAGCTACCTCTTCTTCTTCCTGAGCCAGAATGAGGTCAGGGTGGGGCTTCTCAGTACCCCATCACTCCTCATCCTGTCAGAACTTGAGTGAAGTTGGGCTGCTGGGTCTCATATACCTACTCTGCACCCCCTGGGGGCCAAAGTGAGGTCTGGTTGAAATGTCTCATGGCCCCTGACTCTGGGCTTCCTTTACTCTTTCCCACAGATCTAATGAAGTCCAGAATGCGCATCCACTGCCTTTTTCCTTCTAGGGGTTGGGTACTTTTAATATACTAAAATCTATATGTGAAGGCCCTCAATTCATAGCAAACATTTAGCTCACTAAATTTTGTGGAATGCTGAGACCATTTTGTAGGAATGTACACCTTGAATTATGGTTATGAATGGGGATTTTCTTTCCAAAATGTCCTGAGTTGGAAATATGGCTGGACTTAACAGGCATTAACTCTAGATTCGGATTATTAAATGTTACAAATGGTACATTGTCGCAATCTGCACGGGGAGAACAGGTAAACCGGAGGAGGGGAGGTGATGGGGAATGAAGAAATAAACACACAGACACAGACATAGACAGAAAAGCTGGGACCGGGTGGTTCTCTGCGCTCTGATGGAGACACAGAGACCCCATCTGGTTGCAGCGAGTTTATTTTATAGGGTGGGCAAAACAAGTGAGATCATTGGGGTATATCAGTAAAGCAAGACTGGAAAGTACACCTTAACTAGGACATATAGTTACAGATAACTGCATTTAATCAATATTTTGGTACATGTTGCTAAGGCATTACTGATTATATTATTATTATTCTCTTCAAGGCAGGCAGGCCACAGTTATGTCTCAAATCATTTCCAGAGACCAAACAACCTTGCTCCCAATGTCATATTTTTCCACCCAAGCCAGAAACCACACTCCGAGCAGTGTCCTTGTGCACCGAGCTCTGGGCTGCCTTACAAAACCCTTGAACTGTGGATTCCAAGCACACAGGTAGCCTTGCTAAAACCTGCTTTCTCAAAGGACCTGGCTTCTGGCTCACGCACTCCCTATAGTACACAAGGATTGGGCCTTCGTGAACATGATAGCAATGGAACCAAACAACAAAAGCAGCACTTACCTGGACAAGGAACATAGCTATGTGGTGAAATTCTCCACGACCCCCTTGCTTAACAGGAACTGTCATAAAGAATATGCTGCCATCTCTAGAAAACACAGGCTCCTCATTCTAAAATATAGAAATGATATAACAATCTCAAAATAGCATATGAAATGTCTGCTGCCCACTATTTCTAATTAATGGATACATTAGACCAATGATTAATTTATAATTAGTTTGGAAAATGGAGAAATAATTTAAAAAATAAGCGTATAATAGTATTTTTTAAAGTAAATTCACTGATGCATTGTACGTATGTGTGTTTTTACATAATGGAAAAGATAGGGAAGTTTCTTAAATATTAGGAATGATTTATGATACTACTAAAGACACTTTTTTAAATGGTTGAAAAACAACCTTTTGGATCTTTACATAAGATATAATTGTGTTTAGCAATTTATCCTTAAAAGATAAGGGAAATGTGAACATCTGTACTAGTTTATCAAAATACTTTCTTTTTAAATTTAAAAAAATTTGACGTTCAATATTTAATATATTCTGAAACTCAGCAACTCCAATTACTTAAGAAAATATTTCTGATCATGTATATATATATTTATTGAAAATAGAAAAACCAAGAGGCCACAAAATTGGAAGAAATTAATTAAAATTCAATTTAAATTTTTCATCCTCACTGCTCACCTCTCCACAAACACAGAAACAAATGTCCTGTTGATGATTTTTTAATTAAGCTCCAGTGGCATATTAAATCAATAGAATTGTTATTGATAACTAAGTGATGCAAGTTATACATATAGATTACTGTCTCTTGCTCCAGGGGAAATTGGATTTACCTGACAAGACATTGAGTTCTTTCTTGCTGGGTTATTGAAAGTGATTATACATATGGTATGAAGAAAGGATCTGCTCTGGTTTCCTCTGCAGGTCTTTGAAAGGCTTATCAGCTCCTTTAGATGATCTGGCCCTCCATTCTGTTTGATCTCATTATCCTCCATGCTCCTGCCTCCTCATTGTGTATGTTTCTGCTAAGGGGCCTTTGCACTGTTTACTGTATTTTTCCATATATAAGATGACAATTTGTCTAAAATTTTTAGAAGAAAAATTGGGGTTCATCTTATACATGGTAGTAACTGGTTGAGAGGGTTTCTTTTTTTTGGAGGGTAGTTTCCTGGCTGGGAATCGAACCCAGGCCGTGGCTTTGAGAGCACTGAAGCCTCGTCACTACACCACCAGGGAACTCCAGTTTCTTAATGTTGAATTGGAAAAGTAGGGGTCATTTCATACATGGGGGCATCTTGTACATAGAAAAATATGGTATTCCCCGAGTCTGGCTCTTTCCCTTATCTCTTTCATATTTCTGCTCTACTCCATCTTACCAGTGAGGTGTTTCTTGATTATCATACATAAAGGGTGATCAAGGAAGCCAGGTCATCTAACTCTGTATAAATCTTTCAGCCCCTTTCATAATACTTAGCACCATTTAACATATTATATTTTATGCACTTGTGCATCTTTTGTATAAGAATATATGTACATACTTGTATTAGGTAGGCATGTAGGTACAAAGGTGGGTAAGTAGTGTTTCCCTACAATGTAAGCTCCATGATGCAGGGACCTTGTTTTGTTCACTGCTCTATCTCCAGAACCTGGGATAGTGGCTGTCATAAATTGTGCTTAATAATTATTTACTGAATGAATAAGTAAATTAATAACTATTTTAATGATCTCAGAGTCAGTCTGATTCTAGCTTCATTAGTAAGATCATCCCTGATAGAAATATAAGGATAATATTTTCCTTGTTTACTTCATGGACACTCATGAAAATATAAGATGATATATGTAATAAATTGCATATGAAAGTATAGGATGACATATGTAATAAATTTAAAATTCTAAAGTAATACACAATTCAAGGATGGGAAAACTGAATTACTGGGCATCAAATATATAGTGGAAAGATACGTGATGGAGAGAATTACATTTTCCAACTGTAACAGAATCAATAGTTCTGTATGTTGTATCTCTTGCCTCTCTTTGCCTTTGTACATGGGGTTCTTCTGGTTGAAACAACTTTTCTGTCTTCTTTATTGTGCTAAATCTTACTTATTTTTTAGTTAAACACATGAAACAAAAACCATTTTCATATTTCCCTAGAAAGTATTTCCCAGTTAAGAAATCTCTTTTCAGAGATTCTAAAAAGTAGCCTGTATTCATCTCTGCAATGGTTGTCAATGCATTCTATTATATGATTGACTTCCTTCACTAGTCAAGTAATAACAATTGAAGTAAGTTTGTAATTTTGTCTTTTTAATTTCATTGCCTAAGACATAGTAGGTATCCAACTCAATCGAATAGATGAATGCATGTGAATGGACAATGGGCAAAAATATTTGTGTGTGTGTGTGTGTGTGTGTGTGTGTGTGTTGTGTGTGTGTACATATACACGTACACAAATATATATATATATATATATATATATATATACACACACACACACACACAAATACAAATTAGTGATTATATGCATGTGCATAATCACTACTTATCACATTTACTGCAACTTATTTGTTTCTCCCTTATTCACTGTTCTTCATTTGTATTTTGCTCCAAAAATAAATTGCTTTTTTAATGGTATGGGAATATCTAAGCATTTCTCCTTTCCATATTAGTGTCTTTCTCCTCCAATTCTTGTGCCTTAAAAATGGTTCAGTAAAGGAGCAGATGTGTCCTATAATCTTAAATGCACTGTTGGGCTTAGAAACTTTCACCACCAGACAATATCTGGCTATAAACATACAGCATATACAGCTATAAGCAAAACATTTTCCTACAATCAAATAAAGGAACTGGAACCAATCTTGCTGTCCATTTTCATGACCTTAAGCACATTAGTGTTTATGACACACAAGGCAATTAATCAAGGGTACCAAAGTTTATCCCTTAATGAAACAGGTTGTACATTGGTTATCCCAATTGTAAGTCTCTTGAAGCGAGGGCACACATACTCACTATGCTTGCCTCTTCCTACTGTGCAGAAAGTCAGCATGTGATGATCATAGTAAATTCCTAATTGTCTTCGAAATTTGCTTCATCTCATAACTACTACCATCCTCACCTTTTAAATTTCATCAAATTCTAAGTACTTCATAACATTTGCCTAGAGCTTCTGAAAAAAAAGTCAACTGTGATAAACTACCACTTGGATTTTTTTTTTTAACTGGATAATTGATAACTGGTTTCTTGGCTTTGAAAAATACTTTCTATTAAATATTCATAAAATTGGTATTTAAAATATAGATAACACAATCCTAAAAGAGTATGTATTGTGTTGATTTATGTTAGAATATTATGAAAGTCAACTGCCAAAAAAATTGAAAGCAAAATAGGTTGAATAATGCAGGACAAATCAGAATACATCAATATCCATATATTATTGTTTTTCATTGTTTTTATTGTCAGTACTTAATTTAGTAAGAGTCCATTATTGCTACAAAATCAATTATTTTGTCTTCAATTTCATTTTGTATGTTGGCTAAGATTAAATAATTCATTTAAAATGAATGATAGATGGATAGATAGATGATAGATATGCACGTCTATAGTTCAACCAAAAAAAGGTTTAGCATTAACATTCCTCCTTATTCTTTTTTTTATTTATGCAGATACTGTTCATAGAGGTTTTCATATAATCACATTCTATATTAGGCATTTGGCTTATAATGGGGAAAAAAATAAATTATCTTTCCTGTCTTTGTGAACTTAGTAAAAAATTTGCAGAAATAATTGCACAACTTTTACAGAAAGATTACACTTGAATTTAAAATAACTTGTATTGGGAGATGTGATTTGGCTAGGGTAGTAGAGGAGGTGATTCCTTAAGCAGGTGATTTAAGGTGAGATTCGCAAAGTGAGAAGCCTTTCTTTAAGAAAGTAGTTGAGAGATTTCTGTTCACAAGAAAGGGTTCATACAAAGGCATTGTGAATATGAAACTAATGTTTAGAATGGAGCAAATTGGTAAAAAGATGGTAGGATGCAAAGCTGAAAAAGCTTTCTATTGAATCCTCTGTAGACCCTTTTAAGAATGTTGGCTTTTATCTGTAAAATAAAAGAATAGACAAAAATTGTTTTGGTTGTGAGTGTAAAGTATGAGGGTGATGTGGATAGTGATAATCAAATATATATTTTGAAAAGGTCACTTAGCCAACCTCCAGTGTGTAGAACAGATTGGCTGGTGCCTGAGGAGTGGAGTATTCACCAGTCAAGGACTGGAACTACCTGTAGTTCGATCCCGGACAGTATTTGTAAACTGTAAAAAAGTAAATTGACTTGAGATCTTTGAAAGTAAAATCAAAGATGTGGTGATGAATATGTGCACGTAAGGCTGAGGAAAGTTTCAAGAATAACTACTACTTTTATGATTTTAATATCTGAATGAATAATTATACGGTTGACTCCTGTGCTAAGAAGGCAGAAGATCGATTAGAAAAACAATGTCTTCAGCTTGGACCTGCAGAGTATGCTACTACTTTTATAGATTCAGGAAGAGATAAGAAGCATGAATTTGGATGATTCAGACCTAAGATAAGAGAGCTGCCTGAGGCTGTACATTTGGAGGTGGTAGTCCATGGGTGGCAATTGAAACTATAGATGAGCATGACACCTATGGAGAGACTGTAAGACAAAAGATGACTGTAAAGGTCAAAACCAAACAACACTTCTCTTTGCAAAAATTGTGATGAAGTTAGTAAAATGGGTTCAGACATATGTGGATAATCTACTTGTGTTTCCTTCTGAAATGTCCAGTGTGAGAGCATGTGCTGGAGACATCTGGTATTGTGACCATCTGGATTTCAGGCTCCTTGAGGTCACAGACTAGCATTGTGAGCTAAGGTACATACAAGAAAAGAAGTGTTCATGTGAATAATCTCTACAAAACCAATCTATGGAGAGTTTTGGTTCGGTTTTCTGGGCATTTTGAGCAATGTTGATGGTTTCTGGTTTTGATGGGTGATAACTTTTTCTCTTTTAATGGGTTGCAACTTTTTCCTCTTTCATCTCCAAAAGTTTATTTTTGTGAATGATTCTGAAAATGGGTTCTGGTAGTTATTCTGCAATTTATGTCCTACAGAAAACAGAAATTATCTTTTCACAAATGACGTCATTCATGGAAAGGTCAAGTCATAAATATTTTCATGGGAAAGACAGGAAAACAGCAAAACCTTAAAATTACATTACTGAAATAATTTTTTTTTCGGGGGGTAGGTCCCTGGCTGGGAATCGAACCCAGGCCATGGCGTTGACAGCACCAGCGCTGAAGTCTTAAGCCACTACACCACCAGGGAACTCCAATAATTTTTTTTGGTGGGGTGGTAGTTCCCTGGCCGTGGCATTGAGAGCGCCAAAGTCTAGCCACTACACCACCAGGGAACCCCTGAAATAACTTTTGAGAGAAAGTTATCACATAACAAATTGGTGAATAGGATGAGTACAAGGGCCAAAATGTGACCTAAAGAGTCAACCGATACAATACCTGTTTAGAGAGCCATGTATCTGATGTCATCTCATATTTCTGAAATAAAAAAAAAGATTAACTCCATGAAACATTTAAAGACCAAAAATAGCACACATCAATTTAACCATTTTTACAGTTTTCCTTCAGGCATATATATATATATTTATATTTATATTTATATATATATATTTATATTTATATTTATATTTATATATATATATTTTGTCTTGACTGGTGAAATACCATGAGAGATCCCAAAATTATTATTGATTTAAACCGAGTGAATAATTAGAGAATTGAAATTAAGTGATAGTAATTTCATTATAAAGTATTTTCTCTGGAAAACTTCTTCAGAAATCCTGGTAGTATGTTCGTAACCAGGGATAGAAGTTATTTTCCAGTTCTGTCAGATTACCTCATTCAAACTATTTTGAACCACCAGATACCATCTCTTTTCACCTCTAGGCATCATCAGAAAAGAAAATAATTAAGTCCTTCAAACGAACTGGACAACATCCAGAAATAAAATTAAAAGGTGGACACTTTTCCACATTCAATCCATGTTTTACCATAGTGATTTTTTTCCCTTAGGGAAAAAGAGATAAACTGTATAATGTTATGTTCCTTTACAATAATCTTTCAAAGGATTAGAACCAAAATCATGTTTCAAAAAGCAAAATTAGATGAATTTAATCTCAAGTTCTTTCTGTCTCTCTCTCTCTCTCTCTCTCTCTCTCTCTCTCTCTCTCATATATATATATATATATATATATATATATATATATATATATATATATATGGATAGACAGATAAAAAATTAGTAACACTGCTTACATGCAGTAATACAAAATATCTTGTTTTCCGGAAAACATATTCTATAATAAAAGTGTTCAAATAAAACAAAAACACAATACATTTGGAATTTTACCTATATGCAGAGGTACACAATCAAAATTATTAATAATAATAATTTATAGTGTTTTTTTTTCCAGTTTCCCTTTTTAAAGACTTACTATTATTACATTATTGTTGACTGCTTTTTCTTTTCAGAGCCTTTTATTTTTCAGTAGATTTTATCTACATGCAGATATCAAAGAAGTATCTTAAAAAATCATTCCTTGATTTTCTATTTGCACCTTAACAATAACTATTTTTGATATCTATAAAACACAATGAAAACATATCAATGGCCACTGCTCATAGGTATCACTAAGTTTTGATAGAATCCATGAGAGCTCTAAATTTCACATCCAACTATGTGTCTTATCATTTCATTTATAGAAGAAAGTAAAATATTTTTAATTCCAAGAAAGGAATTAAATATAATAGAATATCAATAAGGTGACAAAGCAATAATATTATAGGGTTTCTATAGTTTTATTGAAGCATTTTCATATATCCTTGCAGGTGCCAACATAGATTATCCTTCTACAGAGAAGATAATATTTTCACGCCAGTCTTCAAATGACTTCGTAATCAGCTGAATTAGAAACACGTTAGAACACTTCAACAAATAAATGGTGAAATCCTAGTCAGTCCATAAGCTAGCTAGGTGAAAGAGGATGACTGAATTAATTTTATAATAAATACAAGCAAAACATAAAGAGCATCAGTCAAGCCCAGTTGAGTAAATGGCTGACTCATCTACCTCATTTCCATACTTCTGCTCATCATTTCAATCAAAGAGAAATTTCTTTATCCTCATTTCTCTCTTTTATAAACCATTAAAATTTTATGTTTTAAAAAGACTGAAATATAATGTGCATCTAGTGAAATGTACAGATCTTAAATGTATATGATATATTTTGACAAATCTGTTTACATCCCATCAAAACATAAAAACGTTACATTTTCTCACTCATTCCTTCATGCCCATTCCCAGAGCTTCCAAAAAGACAACACATTTCTGAAGTCTTCCCCACACATTAGTTTTCTTATTTCCCATTCCCTAATTGAAATGATGCATTATATACATTTTTACTAGGGCTTCTTTCACAACACATGCTTTTGAGAGTCATTCATATTGTTGAGAGTGTATTGATACTCGATTTCTTCTTAGAATACCTATACATTGCATAGGGATGTATATGCCTCATTCCCTGTTAATGAACAGTTGGATAGGTATCAGTGTTTAGTTATTGTGAATAAAGCTTCTCTAAAGATTGTTTTCTTATAAATCCTTTGGTCGATACTGGTTTTAATTTCCCATGTGAGTATCTAGGAATGAAGTTACTGAGTATGTTTCTCTCCATATAAACAGTTTACACATGTACATATATGTGTAGTTAGCTTTATTTGAAACTGCAAAATCATTTTGTAGCAGTAATATCTACCCACAAAGAATAAGAGTTGTTTTCCACATTCTCATCAACAGTTAATTCTGTCACCCGTTGTGTTGTTTCAATATTAGTCATTCTAATGGCATTTTGCGTTAACCTCATTATGACTTAATCTATATTTTCCTAATGTCTAATGATGTTGAATACTTTTCAATGGATTTATTATTTGCTTGTGTCAGTTTAACATCTTTGAACTTTTCATTCAGTTGCCATTTTATTATTGAGATGTATATATTTCTTTGTCAGATACACATTTTGTAAACTATATTTTCTCAATCTTTGATTAGCTAGTCAATTTTATAATGATGCTTTTGATGATGAGTTTTTAATTTTGATGATGTCTAATGTATTCTTTTTTCTTTTATGCTTAAAGATTTTTTGGTTATTCAATACAGTGGAATTATCCCATTTATCCAACTAGAAGATTGACAGTATGAGGTCTTAGATTTAAGGCTGCAATTTATTTCAAATTAATTTTAGAAGATGGTATGAGATAAATGGCAAATCATTGTTTTTGTTTTTGTTTTTCATTTGGTTATTGATTGTTCCAGCACCATTTTCCCCTATTGAATTGTTTTGGCACCTATGTCAAAAATCAATTGATCATATAAATAAGGATCTATTTCTGGAAACTTTATTCAGTTCAATTAATATATTTGTGTGTCCTTAAACTTCCACTGAAATCTCTCAGTTTTTGTGGTTTTCTAGCTTTTCTTGCAATCAGGTAGTGTAACTCCTCCAACAATATTTTTTTAGAAGATTATCTGGCTCATTAGGGCTTTTACATTTCCATATGCATTTTAGAATCAGCTTGTCTGTTTCTACAAAACAAAAGTTTGCTGCAATTTTAATCAGTATTGTATTAAAATTAAAGTTCAATTCGAGTACAATTGAACAATATTGAGCCTTATAATTCAAGAATGTGGCATATATTCTATTTATTCTATTTAATTTTTTTAAATGCCTTTAAGCAATGTTGTAGTTTTCCACAGTGGAAATTTTCACAATATTTGTTAAATTTATACTTATTATTTAATCCCTTTAAACATTTTAATGGTATGTTTTGTTCATTTTTCATTATAATATTAAAGGTATATAGAAATATATTTTGTTGCTTCTTAATTCTTTATTTTGAAACAAGCCCAAACACAGAGAAGTTAAAAGATTAGTTTAAGAAACATCTGCATATTCTTGACATATTCCTTATTTATTTATATTTTATTACATTTACTTTATTATGTCTCACTACTGTTTCTAAACCATTTGCGAGAAAGGCAGAAGTACATTTTTTAAAAATCAATATTTAGAACTATTCTTTTTAAAACAATTGGAAAGAATTTTGAGGCATTATATCTATTTATCCCTAAATAATTAAGTGAGCATTTCTTAAGAAAAATGAGTATTCTATATATTTACCAATTATTAACAGTAAAATGATCAAAAATCATAAAATGAAGTAATTGAAGTTATCATGCTACTTGTGAATTGTGACCTATCCGAGTATTTTTGTATAGTTCTTACTTTTTGTTTATACAATAATATGATTTTCTTGGGCTCAGTGTCCTTGTACTGTTATCTCCAAGGTGTCACCAATGGGAAATATTTACTTTATTATAGCATTCATGTCCTGATCCTCCAGTTGTGCAACATCTGAAAATGAGTGCTTAACCGGTTCACTGAGTAGACTTCGAGTTTTTTTTAAATGAGTCAAAAAGCCACAAAAATTAAAAGGTGGTTATTTTGACTATTTTATGAATTTAATAGTATCTTGAGCTGCCTTGCATATAAATGACATTATTTTTATTTTATATTTTTGTTATATGGTAATAAATTTATCATTATTTTAAATTTTAGCAAAAAATACTCAAAACATACTAAGTAGTATCAATTAGATTTAAGTATAGATAAATTAGAATTTAATGGCATTGATGACATAAAAAATTTATTACAAAATGTTATACAATATGACCTACAAAGATCTTTGTTGTTGTAGGGCAAGCCACAGAAAAATATAATGAAAAAATTTTGTAAATGGAGAAGTCTTTGAAACAGTTTTACACTGAATAATAATTTAATTACAGTATTTATATTTTTAAGTAAATACAATTAAGTTGTACATTTTATTAAAATCAATGATTACATTAAAATGTAAAATTTTTCTAGAATTATTTGTTCTTGAAAAACACAAAATATATAAAAAATGTTTATCTTCTTTCCTAAACTTCCTTTCTGGTACACTGACAGGATTTTTTATATTTTTCTTTTGAGTGATAATTCTCAAAACAAAGAACAATATACATTGCTGCATTTTCAGAACACATAGCACAATAATATGTGGTTTGTTTTCTTTTGCAAACACCTTTCTCCTTTTTTGCATAACACCGTACATTTTCAGCTTGTGGGGTAAACTCAAAGGCTGCAGTCAGCAGATGGAAATATTAATTCGGATATATTCAAACATCACAGCCAAAGGGTTAATATATTTTGTACAGTATTATAGTTGATTACAGCAGAGATTCTAGTCTGATGACATTTATCTATCTTGTCCAGAAACAGAAGTTTGAAATTCTATTGTGAAATAATTAGGAATCCTTTTCCAAGCACCACATACATAATATAACAATTTAAATTCATTACAATATTTCTTCTACTAAGAACCTTAAAAATGATACATATAGAATTTATTATAGTTTATAAAAACTAATTATAAAAATCTAAATACAACTTGCTTTGAAAACAGTGTCTCAAAAATCATTTTTTAACTATTTTTTTTATGTAATTTAAAGTCAGAGACACTGCTATTTAAGACTAATTAAAGCCACAAAAACAACTGAATTTTTGTAATATGCTTTAAAAAGACAGGAAAGAAACATTCATATTCTCTAGTTAATCAAATCAAAATACAAAAAAGTTCCATATTTGAGAATGAAACTAACATGGCTTCGACAATACTTTGTATTGTATAAGAATTTATTTTTTTAAAGTTAGTTTGTTCTTTTCTTATTATCTATATTTCTCACTTCAAAGTTTGCAAGTTTTGTGGATTAAAGTATATACTAATAGAATGATTCTTTTCTACCACCTTTGGAAATTAAATATTGAAGTCTTTGCACAAATAGTTGGCTGATATCTCTCTGGAGGGTACCATAAACTACTTGATTTGAAGCATATAAAAAAAGTAAATTATACTTACTCTACTACAAGCACCAGTTGTGGTCTCACAGACTGTGAGGATGGAGATGTTCTGAGGTCGGTTTAACCATCTGACCACTGTCTTGGTATTGCTTACCCATTTAACCATTGTGATATAGTATTCTCTAGTTTGAAAACAAAATTAAAGTTTACATTTAGAGCTAGAGAACCTGCATAGTACATATAAAATACACTTGTTATATGCAAGAATAAATGAAAAACTATTAAGATGTCATTCATATGAATTTCTCTATCTACTGTTTCAAATATTCACATATATAAATACAAATACATGTGTATTTATATATGTATGTATGTATGTATGTAAGCACATGCACATATACATACATATAAAATATATAAACAATGTGAGAATAACATTGAAAGTCAATGATTTCCAGAAAGCAAATGCTTAGAAAAATAAAAATAATCAAGATGCTAGACATTTATGAATAATTTGTTATCTTCTATTTATTAGTACTAATATATGTGCAAATTAAGTATAACTTTTCTAAGGTATACCTCTATTATATTTCTTTAAAACATAATCAATAATCAGTTAAAAGGCAAAGCTTATTCTTGACTCAATTGTTTCTTACGCGTGATTTCCATGTGTTTTCACTTTATTCATAGGGACTTGGGCTACAGAGCTCTGAATGGTTTGTTTTGATGTTTGTCATTTGTGGGCAAAAGTCCAGTCCCAAACTTACTCATAATATTTTTTTACACAATTTTTAAAACTCTTATTTATTTGAAATAGTATAAAACAGAAAAGGAATGAAACTGAAAGAGATGAGAGGGCTATTAAACATTTGGTACAGTGAGAATACTAATTAGTTGGGCCTATGATGTCCTCAGGCTGGTGGTAGATTAAGAAAGTTCATGTTTTTCCTGTGTGGTTTATATTTCTTTCATTGTAGATTCTATGTTTGGAAGTTTACATAATATATTACAAAACCTTCAACTCACACAGAACAAAAATGCTATCATTAACATTTATTTATAATAAAATGGAAAAAAACAAGAACTTTTTAACAAATCTGTCCAGTTTAAAAATACATGAGATGCTTTAGCTATGGCTTTTAAAGTGCCATACAGGAGTACTGTCTTAAAATTAATCCACCTGGTTTTTATGTGACTTAGAAAAAATCACCTATTGAAGAAAAACCTTGTAATACAATCACCCGTTCTTATGCACATCTGGGTTAAACATTCAACTACATGAATCTTACATTTCTGACATTATTAAGTAGGTACTGCTTCCTTTAGAAAACCTTTTGGCCCATCAAGGTGAAAGTGTCAGTAGAAGGGCAAGCATGATTTGTCATAGTGAGGCCTGCCTTATTTTCTTCAACAATCTGTTTAAGACATCTGGCAGCTTTCACAATCTGAGTTCCACCTGAATATTGCCTAGAAATTCAGTGAAATCATAGTATCAAGTTCCATAAACAGAGTTAACGAGGCAACTTTGAATCAAATATGCAACTAGTTTAGGATTAATCTGTGCCCGAATCAATGGACCTCACAGTTAGTTCTTCAAAGATCGATGTCTTGTTCATTTTCACTGCATTTTTTTGAAATTATTCATTTTCATGCATTATTATATTGGGCAGTATAAATACTAAAAAAGCAAAAAATAAGTATTATACTTTAATAGATTTATCTGGAGCATTTAATGTGGAGAAGAATGATAGTGGGTAATATAATCAGAAAAAAATATTGATTATCTTACAATACACATTTCTGATTGATATAAATGTTGCTTCAATTGAAATAAATGTAATATAATTATTGTAAACAAGTGACCAAAGACTACAAAATCAAGGAGGTCATTTAATGAAAAAAAATCTAGAGAGAATTGATATATATTAATAAAATATTTTCAAAATGAATCAGACATTTGTCTCAATTAGCTAAGATGAGTAATATCTTTTGTGCCAAATGAGATAAACGTGAAGGATTTTAAAAATAAATAGCAACAACAAAACAGAATTTAAATATTCATCTTTTAGTGTTTTTCCTTTCAAAGTAGCCCTCAAGTGAAATGTTGCAAGAACATCTTTTTTGTAAATCTTCACAGACACTGACACATTACATTTATTACCTATAATGGAAAATTTTGACTTTTAAAAAGAATTTCATATTTGAAAAACAATTAAAATTCAGCTATTACAAATCTGGTGAATAAATGTTATTTTTATTGGGAACATTAACGTAGGTATCATATTAAGTTAAAAATCATTAACTTATATTCAGATCACTTACATTTATTTTTGACTGAATGTTATATTTTATGTTTGTGTATGATATATCTTAATCATAATCTGAAGAATAAGAGTTCTCTCCAAATTTGAAATTGTAAAAACTTACAGGAGTAATTTCAAACCATTGAAATTTACATAATAAAATGGTGGAAACAT
This sequence comes from Lyroderma lyra, assembly GCA_004026885.1. Taxonomy (NCBI): domain Eukaryota; kingdom Metazoa; phylum Chordata; class Mammalia; order Chiroptera; family Megadermatidae; genus Lyroderma; species Lyroderma lyra. The sequence goes on from PVJL010002098.1 coordinate 78,478, forward strand.
TCAAAAAGAAAGTTAAAGTGGGGAGTGATATAAAAAAAGAGGAAAGATGCATTCACTAACTAAATCATATCCTGGAATTTCTCTTTCTTTGTCTCAGGATGCTATCTCTTTATGATTCATACCTACTTATTCGGTTTGTTCATAGGTATTCAGGCTTCCTCTGAATGAGGAAGTTGGGAAGAGCCCTTACCTGTAAATGTCACTCCTTGGCCTGCCTGTTGCAGATGTGGCTGTCCTCCTGGAATGCCATCTCATGAACACATTAGATCTGATGTCCCATGACCAGTGGCCAGTGGAAGTGCCCCTTCCTTATAACTGGCTTTCCTGCTTGTTCCTAGTCTCCATGGCTCTGGATTACCCAGGAAGTCCTCGAGGATCTGGTCCTCTTGAGCCACAGAGACAGAGACAAGCGGGTTAGAGGGATTGCACTCAAGTCAAGAAAGACTTTCTATCAGCTGGGTGGTCTGGCACAGGAGATCTAATTGTTCACAAGGGTATGTGGAATGGAGGCTCTGCATCACCAGCAGACAGGTATGTTAGAAATTGCACCTGTGTTTTCATTGGCTTCCTGCCCAATCATTATTCTGTGTTCACAACATAATCTTTGTATACATATAGTTACAGTGAGTTCATTCTCTTCTAGATAACCCAGGATCTTTGCCCATAAGTGTATTTTGATGACATTCATAACTAACTCATAGCTATGTTATGGTCCTCTCAAGACCTCTGTTAGTAACTATGCATTACTTGTAATATAAGACATTTAAGACACTTCCATGAACATAAATATATATATTAATTAGATTTTTCTTAGAAGGCACAGATATACTTTGGCAGAATAAGAGATGTAGACTAGACATAGGTAAATGAAATAGGAAATGCAAGTGTGGTAGTACCAAGCCCAGGATGAGAGGGCAGTATGACACTGTAGCATCAATGGGACAGGCTGAGAACGATGGGTCACAAATTGGATGACTAAAGGATTTCAAACAAGTAAAATAGTATCAAAGACACTGAATGAGGAGAAACAGACAAACTACCAAATTTATTCTTCAGCTTGAAGATGTCTGAACACAATAATCACATTCTCAAAAAGTGTGATAAATGCCTAGCGGGCAGAAAAATCTGCATGATTTATTATCATAAAAAATCCACAAGAAGTTAATTATTTTTAAATTTATAACTATAAATTCCAATAAAGATACTGTATGCCTATACCTTAAAGTCACAGTGTAACAATTTACGAAATGTTTCTTCCCCTTAAGATGAGCTAAATCACGTAACTTCCACTGAGCCTGAGGATAGGGGCATTATCTTAGATCCCACCATTCTTCATTCTGAAGAATCAACACAGATCACAATTCAAATAAAGATAAGAGTCTGATGTGAATCACTATTAAAGAAAAAATGCATTCATGATATAAATTTGTTTGATGAAAGGTCTTTAGCTGAATCACTAACAATTTTTTACATTATTTTTTCTTTTTTTAATTTATTAAATTTATTGAGGTGATATTGGTTAGTAAAATTACATAGGTTCCAGGTGTTCAATTCTACAGTATGTCATCTATGAGTTACATTGCATGCTAACTACCCAGTCAGTTTTTTTCTTTTTGAGGAAATGAGAGTAGGATATAGGACAAATCAAATTTGTTTCATTGCTCTCATATTATATTAACATAATTTATAATAAACAAACTGATTGAAAATGTATGTGAAAAACAATTTTTTAATGAAGGGCATGTGGGGCAAAAATTGAGAAAAATAAATTATGTCTTTCTTCAATGAACTTATCTGTTTAATTTCTTTCTAAAGCAATTTAAATGAATTGGAATTTATTTTACATTTATTGACTAGGGTATAAGTATCTGGTTGAAAGGAAGTTCTCAGTGATAAGACTAGCTTGGAGACCTTATTTTAAATTATGATTATAAACACTAGTTGTTATAAACAGTTAAATCAACCAACCAAATAATCAACAGAACAAAACAAATGATCTAACACTTTCAAATTAAAAAAAGGTGGTGAACTTATTATACATCAAGTTGACAATGCACTGTAGAATTGTATGCCTGAAACCTATGTAATCCTTGCTAACAGATGTCACCCCAATAAGTCTAACAATAAAAATGAATTAAAAAAAAAATTGTTCTTGGGTAAGGGAGTGGGGGGTCAGGAGATACAGTTTATAATGTAGCTCAAATTACAAGAGAACATCTTTCTATATTCATCTTATTAATATTCTTCCTTGTATAGGTATATATATTTAATTATTTTGATTGTCATTATGGTGATTTTATTTAAAAGAAGGATAAAATAATAGTCATATATGAAGTTCACATTTAATGGGAAAAAAGGAAGCTCCAAAAAGAAAAAAATAGCTTATTACTGCACTGAGTAATATAATAAGGTTCACTCACTGATTGTCATTGCACAGGTCATCTGAAGATAATATAAAAATACAGTAGATGCTTAGATAACATGCCAAAGAAAAAGTAATGATGTAAATTGTTACAAAATAAATTAATTATTTAGGTATTATGTTATTGTAAGTTTAAGCATAATCTCAAATGATGCTGGTATCTATGCTATGGACATGAGAGAAAGCTCAATAAGAGAGGGTATTTGAGGGCCCTAATAGGCAAGGAGACAGTATATGACCATTAAATTAATTTCTGTATGTTTATATTAGTATCTTAAAAAAGAAAAATGATTTGGTATAATTTAGGATTTATAGTAACATTTCAACTAATAAATATGGGCATATTGTCACTAATACTGGCATAAAAATAATTTATATATTTGAAATTATCAAAAAATAGAAAGAATTTTGAGTTAGCTTAGAAAGATTTATAAATAACATGGTAAAGAAAATGAGAAAGACAGGTAAAGGGAATAAAGTTATAGCGAAGCAGTGTTAAAACAGATAAACTCCATGTCCAAAATACACTAATGCAATTAAAGCAATTAAAACATGATCAGCTACGTGACTCACAATACACATGAAAAAAATACGGCAGGTTTTCAGAAACACAAGTACTACCTAGATAAATCATAGATGCGTCTTTGTGTGTGTGTGTGTGTCTCTGTGTGTGTGTCTGTGTATGTGTATATGTATGTGTGTGTGTGTGTATGTGTGTGTGTGTGTGTGTGTGTGTATGTGTGTGTGTGTGTGTATGTGTGTGTGTGTGTGTGTGTGTGTGTGTGTGTGTGTGTATGTGTGTGTGTGTGTGTATGTGTGTGTGTGTGTGTGTGTGGGTGTATATATATATATAAAGAGAGTGAAAGACACACATACACATAAAAACAGAGAGAGCCTGGGGTAGAGAAAGACCGAGAGACAACCAAGAAAGAACACTTGTCACATGGCTTCAAATAAATCACTGTGTGTTCTTGTGGACATCACCAATACATCTCTGAAGTAATACCAGTGAAGAATTTCTTAAGGCAAATGTTATCTCTAAACTTGAAACCTATGTAATTTTTGCTGACCAATGTCACCCCAATCAATTTAACAATAAAAAAAAGAAAAAAAATTACTTGATGTTCTCCCTTGGCCAGATCCCATTCCCAAACTCTCCCCCAGGTTTCTAGAAGCTGGACTATGCAATGAAGCTGCCTCGTCAACAGGAGGCCTCGGCAGGAACTCAGAGCTTGAGAGGAGAACTCAAGATGTTTGATTTCCAGGACCCATTCTCTACCAGGACCTGGTTTGGCCATGACTAAACTGCTCTGCCTGTGGACAGGTCCTACTGGTCCACCCTTCTTCAGCTACAAGCCTCTCCAGGTTTCACACGTGAGCCTGCCCTTGGCTCTTTCAGTCCTGGAACAGTAATAACCTTCTGCTGTTGCAGACTCTACACTGCTTTCCCATCCTTTGTGGTTACTCTTAACGCTGGCCATATCTTTGTTAATAGTCCCTTAATTAACAGAATTTCATTACCCTTCTTGAATGTGTCCCATTTTTAATTTTCAGGACCCTGATAAATAAATTATGAAAAATGATATGCTCTTTTAGATCTCAAGCATCTATCTAACTAGGGAAGGTGTAATGCTTCTCAAGCAAATTTCCATATGGCTAACGTTCGAAGTTTTCAATATTAGAGATACTGATAATCCTAAAACAAAATCAAGAAAAATAAGAATTTAGTTTCTTTGATTTGAAGCTAAATGAATGCAGCTTTCTTTCTTTATTTTAGTTTTCTTTCTGGGCCCATCCAAGTAATAATTGTGCTCAGAGTGGCTAACTGGCAGATGATAATTTCATTGATTACCTATTTTTTTTTTAATTTCTGTGAACTGAACTAAAGCTTTCTCTAGGAACAAATGAGTAATAAAATACATTTCTGTAAAACTGAAACATGGGGAATATTTGAAAATACCAGTTTTGAAGTAAATTTTTATCTTGTATTTTCCAACAAAAAGTAAATCATATACTTTTGTGCATTTCACACGTCAAAATTGGCACTTACATAAGACCAAGCATCAGAAAAAAGCAAAATTATTATGTACATTATACAGATAAAGGTATTACATGACTCTCTCCAAATTTCAGCCCAACAGCATTGCTAAACCAATATAACTGAATTACATTTAAGTGCTTTTCCTTCATAGGACTTTTCTTTGCTCTCCATAGGATCTAGTATATTGTTCTGTGTATGGACTTCCAACATACACAGAAGGAAATGTGATATTTCTTTATAATAGAGAACTGATTTTATCATGTTAAACCTCAAATATTAAAGAGATGTACACTTAACTAATACTCTGATAAATGACAGTTATTTCTGTCTTTAGGAATTTTTGTGTTTGATGATACTCTGCTAGCCTATCTAGTGAACTCATTCAAAACCCTCTCAGATAACAAAATCAAGGTCAGGAATCACTGTCTCCTATTAAAAAGGAAACTGGATATTTCAAAATTGACCTCCATTTTAAAGACTTAAAAAATAACTGATGAAAATTATAAATTATTATTTCAAGATTAGGATATTTAGATCCCAAATAAAAGGTAGGGTGAATTGTCAAGGTCACATAACGAAATAGTGGTAGAGATTTGACTCAAACTAGATTTTTGAGTCAAATCTAGTATTTTTTCTTTTAATTCAGAGTGTCAAATCATAGAAAAAGATAAGAGTTAAGGATCACATAAAATATCAATAGTTCTTATACTTGTTTTATTTTTAACTATATCTTTCATGGCTGGGAGACCAAGCTCAGAAGAAATTAGAAGTTTCTCTCTAAGTTGGTCAACTGTATTTCATTCTGTATGTCAATTCAGATGGTCCTTTAAGGTCTTCCATCACATCCAGGACACAATGCTCTGTAACTTGATGAAACAGGTTCTACCTCATTTTCTAACTCAACTATCAACAATCCTGAAGGTCTACCTCAACCATTTTTTAAATCTCTGGCCCTTATCTTTTTCACTAATAAAAGAAGCAATTTATATTAGTTAATGAGGGTCCTTCCAGTGTAAGCATTCCATACATTTTATTATCTTCCTAGTATGGAAAATTTTCACACACAGCAGGTTGCATTTTCTGTAAAAATCCCCAACTGAGATGACATTTGCCCAAATAATGTCAATGGAACAACATTTGAGTAAAATTTCTTTTTGAATCTGTGACCTTGCATTGATTGATTGTGGATGTCATTGAAATAAACTTTGGGTTTAGCCTCATGTCATTCAATATAATGTGAAACTGTTTTCCTAAATCAGCTGCCAATCTTTTATCATCTTTAAAGGTATTTTAAAATTTAAAGACACACAATATTTGAAAGAATCACCCTTGAAATTTGAGACTACTGTGGATTTCAAAATCTATGTGATTGATCGCTGTTCACTACTAGAGATTTTGATATTAAAATTGTGTTTCTGACATATAAAATGTGTTCTGTTTTTCCCTACTTAAACTTCTTAAATAAGAAGGCTTCTTATGTACGATAGTTACAAAAAAAATAAATCTCATTAAATTTCTCTGCCTGAAAAAGAAAGCTAGAGAATCAATGGCAAGCTGTAGAAAGTTATAAAAATTGAACAAATGTTAGAGAGATTATACTCTTTTTAAAGAAGACAATTTTCAATAAATGGATTGACTAGTGTCAGGAGGAAAATTCAATGGAAAATTATCTTTTGTTCCCATCTCTCTGTCACACCTCCTGCAAAAGTTCTCATTCTTAGTATCAGTTTCTTTAGTCATTTTTTTGTTGCTGCTAATCACTTTGAAACTATAAATGCTTTCTGAAAACAAAAGACCCAGAATGACTTCATTTCTGCACTAATGGGGGCAACCTCAGCTTTATTTTCAAGTGGATTTGTTGAGGTGATATCTTTCTCTAAATTGCAACAAAATGATAATTGGAGTTAAACTATCTATTCCCTGGTAAAAGTGAAATTGAAATTGCATACCTTGATTTAAAGCTGTCAGGTGGCATGAGTTCCAAAGTATGAGTTGGTCCATATAGGTTTACAACATATAATTTGATTGTTGGGTTCACTTGACCTGCCTTTGAGAAAATGAAAGTTTTAATGCAAATACATTAAGCATTAGAATGTATTGAGAAAAAGTGCATTTTGATTCATTTACAGTTTTGTATTAGAATGGGGAAAATGTTTAATTTTTTTGAAGTAAAAATGATTTTAAATTCAACAACTTGATTGCTTTCATTTTTTTTTTAGATTGCTGCTTCTTAAGCATTTTGGTCAGACATCAAAGGTGATAGAAAACTATGATGATTTTATTCATTAGGCAGTGCTACTGTGTTTTTTTTTCCCCTAGAATGAATCAGAAAGGCTGGTTTTACAACAAAACTAGGAGACCAAGTAGCTACTCACATTATAGAATATGAAAGGCAATAGGAAAAAAGCTTGCCTAATTGAAAAGATAAAATATAAACCTAATAACCCCAGCTGCCACATGCTTAAAATTCTACAATTTTAATCTATTCTATGCTTTAATCATCTTAAGTTTTCCTTTAAATTTACGAATTCTACATGAGTTTTAAGTGACCCTCAGGAGGTGGGCCAAGATGCAGACTGTTCTCACTCATTACTTAGCATGAAGAGTAGAAAGACAGTAGTAAGTACATGCCATTTGAATTTAGTAAATTAAGATTTATGAAATAATAACTAGCCTGTATAGTAGTTAGTATATTTATGGCTAATAATATTTATTAAATAATGCATGAATTATCTTATTAAAGGTTCCTACCATAGTACTAAGATATAATTGTAACCATTTTTCAGATAAAAATGAATAAGCTAAGCAAATTATGCAAGATGAAATGTCCATTAATTGAGTGCATTAGTATTTTAATCTAAAATATTCTTAACCACTACACTTCTGCTTTTCTTAGGCAATGGCTTTAAAGTTTTCTTAAACTCTGAACTCTTAGGGAACTGAAATGGGAACTCTCAACAACATACCTCAAGCATGCTGAGTGAATGAACAAAAGAATGTTTATGTGAATAAATGGTTAACAGAATCAGTTGACTACTTTTAGCTCAAGTATTTATAAAGAAATGCTGATGTCGCTGTGGTGTGGCTGATGCTTTAAGAGAAGATCGTATGAGATACACAGAGGACAAGGAAATTAGAAAGGCACTGAATTAAGACATTACAGAAATCTAAAGAGAATTATTCATCTGATTTAAGGATGACAAAGAAAGAATCATTATTTAAGGAATTGGCATCAACAAAACCCAGTTAAAACAGGACCAGATGCAATATAATGCATTCCACCAATAGTCAGCAATAGCTCCTCAAGAACTGTTCTGTTAGGTTGTTAATCATTACCACAAAGGCAAGGGCACAAGGATGAATAGGTGAAGTAAGAGAAGATTTGTACGATATTGGAAATATCTGTATGATATCACAATAAAGGATCCCTATCATTATGTATTTCTCCAAACCGACAATGTACAATACCAAGGTAAAACTGTCATGTAAACTATAGACTTTGGGTGATTATAATAAGTCAATATAGTTTCTTCATTTGTACCAAATGCACAAGTCTGATGGGGGATGTAGATAATAAAAGAGGCAATAAATGTGTGGGAGTAGGGGGTATAAGAAAAATATATTGTCCTTTTGATTTTGATGTGAACCTAAACTGCTCTAAAAATTAAAGCCTATTTTTAAAAAAATGACTAGCACCTCTATAGGAGTGTATCATACCAGGTCAGAAGTTTGGAGCCAAAAAAAGAAGTAAAAAAACACTTTCACTACAGAAAAGCAGTATGGAAGTGATTCATAATAGTAAAGGGCTTTGAGGAAGACAGCTCGGAGCCAGCCTCACAGAAAGCTCTTGTTTCAGATTTTGTCAAGCTTTTCATTGCTATAAAACCCTCCAGTGCCTAAAAATATTTGTATTGTGCAATTTAGTGTTCTACCATGCTTAGGAGCTCTCCTTCACATCATTTTTGCTTTTTTCCTCCCTGAAAATATTGGCCTTATTCGTGTTTTTTTTTTAGTCTAATCATTTCTCTAGCTTGATCAGGTGCCATTCAAACTGTTTTCTTTAGCCAGAAGCATCCATTAGAATCACCTGGAACCTTAGAAACACAGTTTCATGGTTCCCACCCAGACCAATATTCAGATCCAGAATAAGAATCTTTGGGTGTGGGCCTATGAATTTGTTTTATCAAGTTTCAGATAGCTATAATTAGTACGCATATTTTAATAAAAGACTGATATATAAATCTCAGTGGTTTTATAAAAATTTGTATGCTAATTATATTTATCTGTGAATCTTGTTAAAACCCAAATATATGAACAGCTCAGTGGTTATCAGAGGTTAAACTGCAAATCAGCAAGCAGGCCTGAGGGCTTTGTTTGGGGACATCGCGAGGAGGATGCTCAGGCGGAGTCAGGGTTTAACACAATTTTATTCAGAACATCTGGGTGCAGATAGGCTGAGGCCGAAAAGAGAGTCAGCTCCAAGATCTACTGTAGCAAGGGTTTTACAGGGAGAGAAGGACGTAATGTCTGAAGAGCTACTGCTGCTGTATTGGCCAAATCGTCACACAGGCAGAGCATGTTTGCTTTTATCTCAGTGGGTCTCGTTCTGAGAAAGATGTTACTTTCTTCCGGAAAGGTGTTACTTTCCTCCGGAGCTCAGGATCAACCAAGTTCCCAAGGGTTTGGGGGTTTTAGCAAGCTTTCAGACCTTATATAGGTTTGTTTAACCACTGATTGCTTAGGCCTTCTTACAGTGTTTCTAATCCCGGGATGGGACTTGAGAATTTGCATTTTTAAAAATTTCTCAGGTGAGGCTGACATTCCTGATAAAACAACAACAATAAAACAAACCATAAAACAGCACACATTTTGAGAACTGGTTTAACTTTATCTGTGAGTCAGGGAACTTTGGGCTCAAATTTTGACTGTTATCTACTGGATATAAACTATAGAAAGGTCTTTAACAAACAATCCTGAAGTATTATTTTATTTATTTTCAAGAATGAGACAACTCTCTGAGAATATGTCAGAAGTTAGAGGTTTTGAGCCAAAGTAGGTTTTGTTTCTGTAGATAAAAATATCTCAAAGTATTGTTTCATGGACTAATAAGAAAGATGATTTATAAAAGTGCCTAATATAGTATATAATAATGAATTAAAAATTAGAGTTATTATTAAGACACTGACTTTTATAATCAGTAAAAAATTTGATACTTATCTTTCAATAAAATGATGAAAATAAATTAATTTGACCTTTTTTGTGAGTTCTTACCAATGTTGCATAATTTTATGATATACTTTGTTAAAGACATATGAGGGCTGTCCAGAAAATTTCTGGCCATAAATGCCTCTATTTTTCATGTTACATGGCGGCATACTTTCTGGACAGCACTCATATATGGTTATAATCATATCTAAGGCAGTTTTTTCCAAGTCCGTAGCACTGTAAGCATATATACACACACACACACACACACACACATGTAGAATCACTGATATCTTAATTAGCTTCTACATAAAAACAAAAGTTGTGTACCTATGTGGCCAATTTTAGACAAAAACAAATATCAGGTTGTTTCCAAAATTCAGCTGTCTAGCATTCTGTAATCTTAATGAGATTTTTATCTTTCCATGGAGTTTTGAAATTAAGTGCACATTGCAAGTTCATTTCTACCTTTTAATATTTGAATTGTTCCAATAGTTTGCAAATTAGAGTTCATTTACGTGCTTTTTACAGTCACATTGACACAAAGACTGCAAATTTACAGAATCCTTCCTCTATGATTCTGAAACACAACCCTCAATAATAATTAACCTTATCTTACTGGCAACTAAATTATTATTAAATGAGATAATGTTTTAATTAAGAACATTAACCTGAGGTTACTAGGATAGAACTGTGTACCACTTTTGTGCTGAATTGCTAATGAAGGATATTTTATGAGTTCTGAATCATGCTGAATTAAATAAAATACAAATATATTTGGTTAGTGTATTTCTTTAGTAAATCTGACTACACTGGGTATTTTCTACACTCATTTAATCTAGTTTAATTAGAAGCACAATTTAGTGTGAACTCTATGCATTACTGCAATGTCTAAAGTAGCACTTTTTAAAAGTTTACTGCCTAAGTAAGAGCAAATTAAAGTAATACATTTGTTAGGGCAAAACTAACAATTTTTTTTAACCAGAGTAAAAAAAATAATGAAACTATGAAAATAAGTAATATACCCAACATGTTACAGAAATTTATTCTGAGAACAAGGATCAGAACCCAGACCTAGTTTCTTTGAGTCATATAATCTCAATTACCTGGGCAGGTATCCTTACTGACAACCACCCAGACTTGCAATTCTTTCTCTCAGTTTTGGTCACTAGAAAATCTATTTATTTTTAATACTCTTAAGTGAAAATCATTAACTCACACTGAGGAACTTCATTAGGTATTAATATATACGTATATACATGTTTATATATGGCAGGTGTGAGGCTGTCTGAGAATGCCACTCATACATAGATAGCTAAGTCATTAACAGTAAATGGAGCAAAGTTCCACATATATTTGTTAACTTGACAAGGAGATATTTTTATTTTAGCTACATCTTCTGAGATTCAAGTTAACCTTTGTTAATTTTATAGAGAGGGACAGAATCAATAAATTTGAGTTATTTCTCTGCTCTTAAAATAACTCTGACTTTTATAAAAAGACTTAGCCTTTTAGAAGCTCAGTTTATCCATTTGCAAAATAGAGGCAATTGTGAAGAGGGCCAAATGAGGAAAAAATGTGAAAAGTCTCTCTGAAAATGTAAAGCACATTACTATTAATTGCTTTATACAATTAATAGAAAATCATAATATTATTTTATGCCTAGCTTTATTGGTAAGAAATATTAAATAACTAAATAACTTACTAAATGATTACAAAGCTTCTAGGTTTGCTAACCCACTATCTTCTGAATTATTGCTGACAATTTAAAATTTTCTCAATGCTTCTATTTGCTCATTTGTTTGCATTAGTCTTGCTAAAATGATGAGTCCTGCGAGTGTCCAAGTTCAAGCACCAAAGGCACATAACTGAGAAGGAAACATGGAAATGCAACTATTCTGATGGTTCTTACCTGTGAACTGTAAAGTCCTCACTTATTGGGGAAATAAATTAAGAAAATTTGTTCCTTACCTGGGGCTATATTCCCTTTGTGCAGTGTTCTGTGTGAGTATCTTATCTATGACATACGCTTTTCACAATATGCCACTAGGTCTTCATTTGGTATAATCTCTAACAGGTCATGTGAATTTGCATTATAATAAGTAAATCAAATGATGTGAGAATTAATAGTGTATTTGAGAAGACTTTTCAGTTTTTCTCTGGAAAAAAGCAGGTGCAGGTATGTTGCACAGGCCCTTTATAGACCGTCATTATAAAACATGGCTAAATCTATAATTGAGGAAGTCATAAGTACTTCTCTTGAAGTACAATAAAAATCTCTTGGTGAATATGTATATTTTGATATTAGGTCAAATTGCCATTTTCCCCTGAAGGGCACTGAGTCTATGTGGCTACTAATCTATGTCTAGTGAAGACCCTAAAAAGAATATTTCAAAATCATGGGTTCTGACTCCTTTCACTCCTGCTGTCCTCCTAGCTGTCTCTCTGTCATTTCTTACTACACAGTTTGAAAGGAAGACAGGGTGGGAAGAAAGGCATTCTAGAACCTCGCTGGGGAACACACTTCTTATTCCTGACTCTTCACATAGAAGTCTTCTCTTCTTTTTGTTCCCCATCTTGGATAACTTAAGTCTGACAGATGATAGGAAAATAAGGAAAGCCACCGTCACCCTGACCACACCTTCATTGCAGGTGTAGAATAGTATGTGCAATAGGCAATTTGTCCAGTACTTTTCCCAGTTAATATCACGTACTAATTGAAAAGTACAAAATCTACCATGCTGGGAAGAACAAAATACAATTCACTGAAGAAATGGCTTGAAAACAGCTTCTAAATTAAGTCAGCTGCGAAGTCTTACGCATAGGATCGAAAATGTGTAAAATAGAATTTTAAAAGTTTTATATAAGATGTCTTTACCTGATTAATGCATAGGGTCTTCATTCATGAGGCTTTTTCTTTGTTATGTAAACATATGGAAAATAAACTTTAAAAGAGAGACCTTAAGAAATTAAAAATGGCATACACTAAAATCACCAACACATTCCAGATGTGTTTGCAACCTGTACCCAGAAGGCTCCCCGACACTTGGAAATGATTTTGCTGTCTGGGCAGCATTTCCACATTTGCCTCACTCAATAAAACAATTTCATCTATTCTCACTACTCCTGGCCATGGCTCTACCCCAGCATTTTATAAAGTACGTTCCAGAGTTTGGTCTGCCAAAACAGTACCAATGTTAATATTAATAAATCCTTTATGCTTAGTCTAGTCTTTATGGGTGATTCCTGATGCTTCTGGAGATTATGCTTAGTCTACTTTGTATAGGAGATTTATAATGCACATTCACAGATAGTACATTAAGTGCTCTAAGAAATCATCTGAAAGAAGCTAATTTTTTTAGACTGAGGCTTTCGGACATATTTTTATCACGGCACTTCTTCCTCTTTTATAACACCTACTGACAACTCCTAGACTGCACCTGGCATCAGGGCTGCCCCTTATCTCTTCTCACACTCTTTCAACTGGGAAGGTGAGGGGAAAAAAATAAAAATGAGAGCATGAAAGGGAAAAAAAATGCCGCAAAGTCTAAGTTCCCCCAGTCCCGAATCATCTTGATCTCCTACCCAAGCACTGTGTACCAACTACTGCAAGCTCTAAAACATCAGTCTGCCAACAAAGGGGACTTTCGTTTTCCTCCAAAGACACGTTGTTCAGGAACCAAGAATACTATCAGTCAAGTCTCTGGTACAGCGATGAGAGAACATACTAGCACTTCCACGTTCCTTACCTTAGGGTACGGATACTGCTTTGCTCTGGGATACAGTGCTCCAGTAAACCGAGGGATAACCACGTTAGGCACCAGTGAATCATTTATCATCAGGAAGGCGAGCCTTTCTCCATCTGGTGACCACCAGTGTGCGATGTGAGAATGCAGAAGTTCCTCTAGAATAAATGAGTGTTATTTGAAACCAACTGTAGAAATGTGGGCTCAGTGACCCACAAACATCTGTCCTCGATATCTCCATGGTGCATACATATTTTCTATACAGTGTGTTGGATTATACTGACTTTGTAGAAAAGTTTCTATTTTCTGAGTTACCCTTTCAACCCCAGGAAAAGCAGATGCAAAGGAAGGAAGGAAGCAATGAAGTCAGGATTTCATGGATTGTCAGTAATGTGAACAAAGATGAAAGGACTATCAGAGTAAAAAGAATGAGAACTATAATTGAAGACTAAAATATGGCATAAAATCGTACTCATTTTGCCATTCATTCATATTTGCATTCAGTCACATTTCCGTTCTTTCATCATTAAACCAGTTGAATACTTACTAGGTTCATTAAACTATTTTAAGCTCTAAGGAAATAGAATAAGAAAGATACTGAATATCTGTCATGTGAGCTTAGATCCACTCTCCACCTCTTCTATACCTGCTTCCTGACCCAGACAATTAACCTGTATGAACTACGTCAAAAGAGCTTCCATGCTTTCTTAAGGATGGCTGTTATGATACTTTGACAAGAAATTAGGAGTATAGAGTCAAAATATTTATTCTTTCAGCTCTATCCTGAAATATCACCTTAGGTTTGGTGTGTGTTGTGATGATATCGCTACTCCTATCAATGCAGCTATCTCTACACAATTTTTTCCTTTTTTATCTGGTAATGGTTCATCTCCATGGTCACAGGAGTGGTAGTAACTTGGTTGCTACTAGTCTAGATTATATATATGTCCTTTATCTTTACCTTATACCTTCACCTTTGTAAATGATCTCTTTGTACTTAAATCCTCTTCAAAGTATTGAATGTGCCAGCTCTTTCCTTTTGGGACCGTGACTGATACCATGATTAATACCAGCAGTAGAGTCAGAAAAGAGACCTTCAGAATTGGATTTTGAGATTAGGTTGGAGATATATATCCATATCTATTCCTATATCTTTGATTTAATAATAAACTTTTCAGGGGAAAATTACAGCATAGATAATAAATAGCAAGGGATGGAATTATAAGTAATCAACTGTCACTGGTGATGACATAGAATGAAATGCAAATAAGAGGAAAGGCATTGGGAGGACAAGTGGTTGTGACACGTAGTTGCTACAATAGTGGCAACTATAAAGACTGTAAAGTGAAGTTTACATAGTTCTTATGACACTTCAGAAAGATTACATAGGAAAAAACAAAAATTGAAGCCATGACTGTAAAATTAGGAATATACAAAAGGTCACCATGGGATCCTTGAAGGAGTTCTTGTTTTCTGCCGTACAGGGTAGATATGGCTGAGGTCCAAGAGAACATAGTAAGGGTTACAGAGTTGCAACAGAAATAAGGGTCTCCACTCCACTTGTTTTTCCAAAGGTAAGCTAGAGATATTGGTGGAGAAGTATGGGGACACTGACACACAGGATAAAAATGCTTCGGTAAACATACACAATATGCTTTCTGGATCAGTCCCATAAGTAGCACATTTCATAGCAGAATGTTATTGTGTGCTGTTTTACGGCTGAAATTTTTCAACCTCAAAATTCCCACAAATCTTCTTGTTGACAGAGGCAACAAGGCATAAAGGCATAAAGGCAGAGGGGAAGATGAATTCCTGTAGAGTTTAAAAGTCTGCATCCTTAGAAAGAGTTTAGAAATCTAATAGCCTGGGATGCACTGGGCTATTTCTTCTAAAGTGAGAGGACATTTGCTGGAACCATATATATGCAAAAGTAAAGAGAGGCTGAACTCTTTGGATTTTAAAGAACAGCATAAACCACATTAACACATGCTGCCTTGTTCTATTACCCAGGAAACTTGTAAAGCTTCCAGCTCTGAAAAGAACCTGAGTAATAGAAGGCTACGTAGCAGATCAAGTCCATGGCACAGCCTTCCTTACCACCTTTACTTTGTGACCCAGCAGACACAATGGTGACGCAAGTATCCATAGCAAACAGAGATGCTGCACGGAGCTTATGACAGTCACCATATAATAATCAAACCACAGGCATTAGGAGTTTAGAAAAGGGCTAATTCCTCCTATGCTGATAAATATTCTTTATTTCAAAAGCATCTCTCTACTGAGCTCTGGCAGAAGCTATTAACCAGATCATGGGATACCAAGTGACTATGCAACCCAAACTGCCCATCATGAACTGACTGTTATCTGATTCACTAAACCCAAACAGCAACATTCCACTACAAAATAGAAGTGGTACATATGGAACTGATCTAGAACACATACATCAACTAACAGCTCATGGAATTACATCTTCTGTTTTATCCTCTCTCCTTCATCTCACATCTAGGCTCAAAATTTGTTTTCTAACATAGATTGGCAGAGGAGAAATAAATGCGGGCTTGGTTTATGGGCCGGTTTGCACAATTTACTTCAACACCCTAGAACTGGATAGGCTCTGTACTATAATCTGACTTGAAAATGGCATTAAAAGACTAACCACAGATCCATCCTGACTTATGCACAATAAATAAATGGCCATTTCATAAGTGATATGAGAATAGTAGCATTAGAAAATTAGGGAAACAGCACACAGACTTATTAGAAGTGGTAAAAATATAAAAAATGTGAAGACATTAGTATTCTGTTTAATGTCCACTAGAGTACGTACATCCATAGCAGAGAAGGCTCTCAGTAATCGGATGGACAATGTGACTATTGAGTACACGTCGGCTCACTTTTGGCTCCCACTATTATCTGCCAATAATAGTTTTTGTCACTATACTATGTATATGGTATTATTTCCCAGCAGAACCAGCTGACTACCTGGTGGCAGGTGGATTACAGGGGACCCTTCCAGCAAGAAGAGGTAGCATTTTGTCATTACATATATAGACATATATTCTAGGTGTGGATAAGCCTTTTCTGCCTGCATGAGTCCTATCAGTACTGCTATTCACTGACTTCCAGAGTTATCCATTCCTATTATTATCTGTACTATATCACTTTCAAACAGGAAATATTTTATAGCAAAAAGAAGGGCAATGGGCTCAGACCCATGAAATTCACCAATCTTATCATGTTTCTATTACTATCCACACCTGGCGTGACAGAAGAGTGAGTGACATAGCATGCTCTATCTGGGTTTTGGTACTATTTGTTTGACAATGACCTTGAAGTTGAGATGTCATCCTATAGCTGGTGTGTCTCTCCTGTACAGCCAAAGCAGAGACGTAGAAGCTAAGGACTGGAAGTCTAGTGTTCCCTTTCACTTTGTGGGTTTAGAATTCTTAACGTCTAAGGGAAGATTGCCTTCAACAGGAAATGTAGGCATCATTCCTCCCGTCTTAATTGGAAGCTGAAATTTTGTTCTGCCATATTGACTCAATATAATGGGGAAAAATACTGACAAAATACGATCACTGATCTGGATCTGATGATTAATCTCATATGCCAGGAAAAATAATGTATTTTTGCTATACAAAGGAGGTCAAGGAAGAATATATTTGTAACTCAGTAGATTCATGAATACTCCTTTGTCCAATTCCATCTCATTTTTCAATTCCACATTTCTACATTCCAATTTCTATTTCAATGGAAAATTGATACTGTAGCATTCTCATTAAAGTAAAGAAGCAATGGACAATATAAAGTTTTGGTTTGATTCACCAGTAAATAATCTGTCTGGTCAAAATGCTGGCAGAAAGTAAAGGGAAAAAGAAATGAGAAGTTGTTAAAGAAACCCCATGATAAGCTTAGTTATGTTCTTAATTGGGGCATTTCCACAGAAATCTTATCTAAAAAGCACAAGTGCTAGATGTAGTTATATTCAGACAAATGTACACTGGACTAATACCACTCTATAATGACACAGTAGCAGAAGAGTGCTCCCTTTTAGGAGACACAAAAGATTTATTTGAATCCTAAGAATACTTCCATGGTTTCTGATCTCTTGTTGGTTGTGGGCAACATTAAACCAGCCAAATCAAACAAAAGAAGAAAGTTAATGAATAATATATATTTACTTTTTGGTTTCCACACATTGAAATCATGTGAGCCAGGCTGTTTCTCAACCAAAACTCACTGAGTGTTTTTATGATTGTGAAAACTAGAGGATTCCCTCATTCTAGGTTCTAGTAAATAGCTGCCTCTTTTTCCCACGTCGGACGTTAACAGCGAAACCATTGCTAGCCACGGGTTGCTGCATATACCTTGTCTTTGATAAGTGGCTCCTTCATAGATAAACTTTGGATACTATTTTGAATGCACCATCTATTATTTTTCCAGTTGTGACCTTCACCCTGATTTGTACAAATAACTTACAATTCAGATGAGATCCACGCGACACAATGAGGAAAAAAATACTAAATGCCATTTGAGTATAAACTCTAAGTCTTAGGAGACTTGAAAGTATACAAAGATTGCCTTGCCCAAAATCAACACTCGGGGCTTCTAAGAGGCAGGTTCCATCTTTGTGTGTTTGTGCACAAATACTTCTCAGGAATTAGAATGACCCAGATTTGAGAGCTCCTTCATTAGAAACTTGATGTCATCTACTCTCATTTATTTTAGAGTGATCTATGCCTAAAGTTATTCCTCCCCAAAATGCTAAAATAGCAAAGCAGTACAATTATGTGACTTCCTTCACTTCCAAAAACAAAGGTATTATAACTGAAATGGGAAGGAGATAAAGTAATTTTTAATATGAATTTGCCTAAGAGTCCTCTTGGATAAAGCACACATTTCTTTAATAGCAATGAATAGGGACTTTTCTCATGGATTGAAACATCATGTTAATTATATATTACTTATAAACAAAGTATTTTTACACATTCCATTCCATTCCAATGTAGGTTGAGCTCTTCACCATTTTATTACACTAATTTGGAAACTCTCACTGTAGAGCAGACAGAATTTTCACTGTTGTTTTGTGACACAGACATTTAAAAACAGCCTCAACACAAAGTAATTACATAAAACTAATATACATGATTGTGTTTAGATCAACATAGTGGTCTAAAACGTAAGCTGATTTTATCCATTCCACTACCAAGTTAGACAGATAGGATTTCCTGAGGATCCTACTGTCAGCCCTGTGGGCCTGTGGTTGATTTTTTCTCCATTTACTTTTTGTATCTCACTTGTAATTTTATTGAAAGAAGTGTCTACATTTATAACCTCCTTAATTCCCATGTCCACCTCTATCCACTGCAATCTTGTTTCTGGTAGCACCAATTGTCTGATTTTGCTTTTGTCAAGTTCTAACAGTAACTTGGGAATCCTTAGCCTGTTTGTCCTCCAGAGAGGACTTCCTCTGGTTTCCATAGCTGCATCTCTAATTTTGTTTTGTTTTTGTTTCTGTTGATCTGTCACAGTTCAGTTTTACTTGGATTTAGTAAGTGGCTACTCAATAAATATTTGTTGAATCAATGAATAAATGAATGTGACTTCCTATGTCCAAGAGAAAGCAAACTATATAGTGAAAATAGGCACTTAGCACTATTCTCATTAAACAACAGAAAAGTAATCATTACAATCTGTTGATAAAAATATTGTATAACTTGTAAATACAGTAGACACGCTGTTGACTGCAAGTCAATCAACTGGCACACTTTTATTTGCCGATTGTTTGAGATTTTGTCAGTCGCTTGAGAGTGCTGGTTGCTTTTATCCGACATCTACCAGTCCTCATGGGTGCTGGTTAAGTGACAGTCTACTGTATTTTGTCTCAGTTGTTTATTCCTGTCATTCTTAAATCTCAATGTAAAGACTATTTCCTCTATGAAGCTACCTATATTCCCCCATTCCATCAGAATGGATTTTTTTTTCTGGTAGTTCCCTGGCTGGGAATTGAACCCAGGCTGCAGTGTTGAGAGTGCCGAAGCCTAGACACTACACCACCAGGGAACCCCAGAATGGATTCTATTTATACTTCTATTTAGCAAGTTAATATGTAGTTTTACTTACATTTCTATTTACCATGCTCCACAAGTTCTTTGTATTGTAGTTGTTTACAGTTTTAATTCTGATAAGTTGGAAGTACCCAAAACATTGAAACCCTTACTCCTGATTATATTGCTCTCAGATAATGCCTAACAGATATATGTGTTTAATAACCATTGAATTTCAAAGAAGTCTTTAAAAATATGAGGTTCTAAAGTATACTTCTTATATATATATAAATCATTTAAGCATATTAGTTTCATTATTCTGTATTTTCAAATAATTGAAACTGACAATCACTTTTGCTTCTATTTAATAGGTTTAATACTTTTTGACAAAACTTAAAGTTATAAACTTGGCAATTATACTTTTTAAAAACAAAACATTAATCTTTATTTAGTTAAGGTATTGTGTTAAATATACCAATTTATATGAATAATATCAGATGTGCTTTGTGTGGATTATATATAAAACGATGTTTCATGTTGAGCATGATGTCGTATTTTTGTTCTGAACTTCACTAACTCTTTAAAACACATTATATTTTATTTGTTTTTATTTGCTTTAGAAACTAAATAATGCTACCAATAAAGACATAAAGGCTTTAAAATGACATTTTTAAAGACTTTAAATGATTTCACATTAGTGACTGTGTTTAAGAATAATATCCATGCTTACAGATTGGTCTGGTCCTAAAAAGATTAAAGCATGCCCTTAAAAATTTGCCATAAAAGCATTTTTATTATCTATTATTTGATTTCTTATCTTTTTATGACATTTACAGAAGGCAGATTTTAACTTATAAAGTAAGTGGAAATGTTATATATTATTTCTTGAGTCTCCCATCCACTAATTCAGACTGTAATTGGTTCCTGTAAAGTAATACAAAGGTAACATACTATTGAAGATCATATGCATTTTTACTAGAACTCACAGTGCTTTGATAAGTTTTGTGAAGGGAAAAAAGGGAGGTCTGGAATCTGGGAGCTCTTGGCACACTGGACAAGTAAAGAGATGGTGGGAAATTAAGGTACTGTTAAAGGAGATTAGGGGACTTTTGCAGCATAGGTTAGGGGTGGCAGGCCAATGTTGAAGGAAAATCAATGATATATGAATTGCCTAAATTCCTCGGCCAAACCTTGATTCCCTTTATAGTGTCCCTTCTCTTGGAAATAAAATAAGAATTGAGGTTAAGTCCAGGCACAGAAGGGCTCAGAGTCTTTGGCTGAGGAAACAGACCAGTGAAATCCAATGGCTTAGGTGAATGATGTGTACCATACTTTAGGGCACCGTGAAAGGCATTGCACTGTGACAAGCAGAGCAGATTAGAATTAAGCGCTGACTTTGAAGACACATTCAAGTGCCAGCTCTGCCCTTCACTAACTCTGAGGCCATGTCCAAGTCACCTATCCTCTTTGAGTCTTGGTTTCTTCAATAAATGATTAGATATACTACTGTGAGGTTTAAATCCCATGCATAGCTGAAGTTTCCTTGTATGTATAGAGCATAAGAGCCCAACAAACTGAGTTTAATTCGAATAGCGAAAAATATAAATTTTCCATTTTCCCTTTGGATTGTGTCAGACCTACAGTGTCATTACAAAACTTTTTGTTACCTGTTTGTCCTGCCTGTCCCCCAACATATAGAATTTTATTCCCTAATTAAGAAAAAATCTTATTTGTCAGGGTATGGTCTTTAATTTCTCTCCTTACAATTTCTATAAAAATAAAATACCATAAACATGAACACTTTCCTAACAAACAGAGGCCCGAGTCATCTTGGTCATTGGTTAAGTCACTACACTACACTGAGTATATCCTCAGTTGACTTAAAGTTCATTAATGGTAAGCATCACATTTTGTCACACAATACAGCATTCCAGTTTACTATGAAGCACCAGTGTTCTCACTAAACTATCCCTGTCCTCCCTGAACTCTATTACTCCTTGGGAATGCCCATCAACTGCGTCTGTCACCACTCTTCACTAGTGACCCAAACCAGAAGCTAAACAATCATTTTGGAAAGCTCACATATCCCATCCATTTAACCATTAAGATCTAGCTGCTTTACTACCTCATCGATTTTAGAATCTTCTCTCCTTTTTCTGACTTTAGCCACAGTCCTGTTGCTCATTCTATCTTGATAGAATTTGGAAAACACCTTACAGCTGCTCACTAGTTCTTTCTGCCATTCAATCTCAGATTCACACTGTAGCCAAGCGATTTATTTACATAAAAGATCTGATTTCGACACTCCCTTCCTTGCAAAGCTTTATTAGTTTCCCCATTTAAAAACAGAAAATTAAAACCCCAGATTATTTTAGGGCACTATCCCTTGGTTCTTGCTGCCGTTCTTTTTCTCAAATTTAATGCCTCAATAGTATCAAGCACACACCATACTATTTAATCCTACTACGCTTTTGCAAGCTTTTCTCTCTAGCTTAGATTTTTCTTCCTAGTTTCTCCTTATGTGTTATACTTAACTTTTTAGGGTCAATACAGAGGGTATCTTCCTTAGGAAAAATTTTGCAAATCTCTAGGACGGACTGAGCCGCTCTCCTTTGTTCTTTCATAGAATCCTGTGTTTACTGTGATTTGACTACTTACCACACTGCACTGACCTGGTTTCTTCATCTGTCATCACCTCAGATCACACCAACAATATTTTGAAGATAAAGAGCATATCTAACCTAGCTCCTCTAGGTAAGAGATGGTTAGCTCTGGCTACCTAGATTCCCAGAATTATCCAGGTTTCAAATTTGTTCACTACCTGTTTCTTTAATTAATTGGGTCATCCAAGGCTCTTCCAATAATTTCTTTCTTTTTAAATAAGAAAGCCATAGTCAGTATCTGACACTCTCGACCAAAACGCTCTACCTATTTATTTTGGTATTTCAATTTTTAAAAATTTTATAGCATAAGTATTGCTGATATTTCCACAAGAGCTACCACTACTTCTCAGAATAAACTGTGACCTTTCAAATCTGTGATTATTTGTATAATACATACACAAAAATATATTAGAGATACAAATTCATATGTATACATATACATACATATCTCAAGGGCTATACCGGTTCTTCCTTAATTAATTAACTCCACTCAGCAAGATTTGTCTCTTAATGTAAGATCCTTTATTTTGTTCCCTGATGTATCTCAAACCTAGACAAAGTACTTAGAACATAGGAGGTCTTCAATAATATCTGGATCAATGGATCAATGAATAAATGAGCTAAACAATTTTTTGTTTACAGATTTGTAAATATTGACACTGAGGTAGAGAGAATGCATTTGCCAATATTTTAGCTTTATACTTTCTAATCACATAGATTAACTTTCTTTAAATATTGACGTATGTTAATGAGATTAGTTGCAGACTCTGAAACCTAGGTATTAAACTCAAACTTGGAGTCTTCCGCAGACAATTCGTACCTGGGACATGATCAAATTCAACAAAGGTTTTCATCATCTAATTTCTAGTTACTACATTTTTCCGTGTATAAGACACACTCATGTATAAGACGACCCTTACTTTTCTAACCCAACATTAAGAAATCAGTATCAACTGGTTACTCTTGAATATAAGACAATACACAATTTTTGGTCTAACAATTTTAGACACAGTGTCGTCTCATACATGGAAAAATATGGTACATTCTCAGATATTATTAAAACTTAATTCAACAGTTATTGCAAATTAACTTTTTAGTTAGGTTTTATTTTGCTCCTTATGCAATGGCTTTTAAAATGTGACAGACAGAATGTCCTTTATGGAAATGACTAAAATCAAGTGGCTTTCATGTACTTCTAAGTGTAAAGGTTTTTGTTTCTTTTTTCCAGGGTCAGGAGATTTCAACATATAATTCCAGAGATATATAAGGTGATTACTCACTTTCATTAGTAATGCATCACCAAAAATAAAATCTATCTAGCTGGCAAAAAAGTGTGTAAAGAGATAGATAGATAGATAGATGGATAGATAGATAGATAGATAAAATGTGGCATCATGTTAAGTAGTGTAAATTACAACCAGTCAAAATATAAACACATGCAAAGACATAAAAGCATGAGGGCAATTTTGGGAGAAAAATGAGAAAAACAAATAGTGCTACAAGTATTGTTTTGGAATGAAGAGATTTTTCTTAAAGCTATTATAGAAAATAATGTGTCTGTGTTCTTTTCAAACTAAATCTATTCAACTCACCTTCATATAACCAGTCAGCAATCCCATTAAAAATAATACCTTCTGTTCCAGAAGATGTCAGTCGCAATGAACTGCTCTTTATATCGGGTTGATAGTAGATATTATTTTCAAAAATATAAATCTGGATCAGGAAACATGTAAAACAAACAAACAAACCAAAAAACCCAACATATTAGGAAGCCTTTTTAAAAACTTTCTTACTACAGAACAACAGCTGAAGAGCTGTTTATTTGCCTGCTTTCAATTTGTCTTCATTTAATGTATATATTTGTATTGCTTTTAATTATTAATGGCTGTTTCCCTGTCATATCAATATCAAATTGTCATTTATAAATTAGATAATACTCTGTATTGAAATTTTTAAATCCATTTTTTCAAGAATTTTTCATCTACTTCATAATCTCTTTCTCTTACCACAAAATTGGTTTGGGTTTGAGATAACATTTTGCATACTTAAGAGACTGATAACTGCACAAGATACAATTTTCGTATTGAAAAGCTTCAATGCGGGGTCTTTACTTTTACAAAAATTCATTTGATAATCAAGTAAATAATCTTTACAGAATCTGTTATTCCATCTAGTTCGACTCACAAACCCACTGATAATAAGAAAAGATGGCAAAATCCTTTGACTTGATAAGTGGAAAACACCTAGCCCCTAGTCTTGCCTGGTGATTCCTTTCTAAATAGTGTAGCTATTATAGTAACTTTGCCCCTGAAAGCTGATTAAATAGTTTTAATTTGAACACATCACAGTCTTCCAAAATTATATCAACAACAGAAGCAACAGTAGAAATTCAACCATATCCGTCCACACAAAGGCTATCTTTAATAGAGATAAATCAAGCTAAAATGATTTATAACCTACTTTAAAATATATTTTTTCTTACTTTGCACTTATCTTTCTTTATTAAATTTATTGTGGTGACACTGGTTAGTAAAATTATGTAGCTTTCAAGTGCACAATTCTATAATACGTCATCTATGTATTGTATTGTGTGCTCACCACCCAGAGTCAGTTCTTCCATCACCATAAATTTGACTCCCTTTTCCCTGTTTCACCTCCCCTCTCCCCTCTAGTAATCACTGAACTGTTGTCTGTGTCCATGATTTTTGTTTCTTTGTTTGTCTCATTCCTTCGTTGCTTTCAGTTTTACGCATATATCCCATATATGAGTAAAATCATACGGTTCTTGACTTTTTGGTCTAACTTTAAAGTATTTTTACTGCTAAACATTTCAAACTGCTGACCTATGTGATAATATAACTTGCACAAAATGATGTTTCATCCACATGTTCAAGAATGTGAATGGCTTAGTGTCTATGTGTTGCAGCACACTGTGGTATTATTATAGGACAGCATATACAGCAAAGAGTAGAACTTCTGAAATAATTATCTGATTAATTATTAAGTTCTAGATTTAAAACGGTATGAATCACTTCTCAGTATTTGGCTAAGACCAAGTATAGTAAAATCTTGGTGTGCACAGTGATAAAGACAGTGTTAATATCCAGAAAAATTTTTTAATGTTCTGTTTTGATTCTTGTTATTTGGCAAGCATTTAATTCATCAGTACACCACTACCTGACATTTATATTCCAGGTGAGAAGGCCAATAAAAACGAATTTGGCAGAATTTGGCAGAAGCAAAGAAAGACATAATAGGGTGTTTAAAAGTGTAAACTTTACAATAGGGCAGGCTAAATTTAAAATCTTAGCGACTTCACTCATTTTTAAGCTTGCTAAATCTCAGTCCTCTTTTTTAAGAGCAGATGTCTCACTCCTACCCTAGATATCTGTTATGAAGAATAAATAAGATGAGGAATATAGCACATGTGGCTATTACTAGAAGCAGGGCTGACCTCACACACAGAATAATCTGGCTCAAAATCCTAAGCTTTTTGGAGGTTACAAACTCTAAATCAAAGCAAAACTTCTATAGCTTCAGCTGATGTGTAAATTATCCCAAACTGTTGACTAGAACTATGTATTATGTTGGTCAGACATATATTAAGAGTAGCAGTAGGATAGTAATCGCAGTAATGCCAGTGCTAGCAGCCGGAGGAGGAGAAGCACTAACAAATTCTATTTACTGTTTTCACTTCATTTAGGAAGTTTTCAAGTGATAACAGAAAATAGTAAGTTTATTATTGAAAGCATATGAGGCAAAAGTTGAAGAACTAAATCTCAGGTGTTTTAACACTGGATGGATGCTGGTTTTAGTGACTTACCCAAATCCTTGTAACAGAAAATATATTAACTTTGGTCATTTAAAGCTTCAGTTTTACAGTTTTTGTATGCTATTTTCTTTTGCCTTTCACAAACAGTATGTGAAATAGGCACACGCTGTCTTCTTTACTTGGAATGAATCCCCTTTTTGTCTGTGAACCTTCTGCTTATGACTTGTGAGTAATCGCAGTTTAGATCATTCCCACACAGGCTACCTAAGCACATGTGGCTATTACAAGGAGAAAGAGTGACTTAACCTAAACTAATATTGTTCTAAGCTTCCAGCTTTCCGAAGGGAACAAACTCTAAGTCAATACAATTAATAAAACCTCCACGATTTCAGCAGATGTATAAATTATCCAAAATCATTGACCAGTAATTACATTTATATTTGAAGAACAGATTGGATGATATCCAGAATCCATATGAAACTGACATCTGCTTCAATGTAAAAGAACAAGCAATATGGAATCAGAATATTAATGCCATTCAATGAGAGCTGCAATACCAGAGAGTGTCCACAAGATCATTTTCCCGTGGATAAAAAGTTAGTGGCTGCCTTCATGAAAATGTATGTTTATATCTTCTAACCTCTTTCAGTTACCAAGGTTTTGCCTTGAATTATATAGTTTCAAATAAGAATTACAAACTCTAACCACTAGCTTAGCAATATGAGAGCTGCAAATGTTCTCAGGTACTATCTGGGCCCTCTAATGAAATTAAACTGAATCCAAATGGCAATCATCAAGGGTTGCAGCTAGTTTTCAATCGCATTGGAAATATGACAAACACTAATGCCATTTATTCTAATGTTATTGATTAAACTGTCACAATATTTTTGATGCCATTAATCAAGTCCTTCGATGAGCCATCTAAGTAATATAACAAATAGAAATGGGTAGCTATTTGACCATTTAACTCTTCAATCTATAGAGCTAGCCAACTACCCAGGTTTACAAAATTATTATTCTTAATATACTTACAAAATAATTCAAAATTTATAAAGTTGCCACTAAGAGAAGAGTAAGACAACTGAAATACTATGTGCTGAATCATGACAAGTTGAGAAATATGTAATGAGCATTCCAAGATATTATTCTAATAAACATGTTAATTCAATATTGCTAATTACCAAGTGATTGAGCATAATATGAGTCATCACTGAGCATGACTGTTTCAGAGAAAAGTTTCAATTTTCTGTCTTCTCTCACTCCTGCCACAACCACCTGCAATACTTCAGATGGTTGACACCCAGCTGGCGAACAGGCGAACTCTGTCCCCACATCCAGACAACTTGTGATGGACATACAGCAAGAAAGGAACACTTGATATTAAGATCTTTGGGTTGAGAATAATCACAATGTAAATTAGCCTACTGTGACTAATTCAACCAGAGACAATGCCCAATACAAACATTTTTAGCCAGTATAACAGAAAAAAGAACAGCAAGATAAAACAGAAATATAATTGACTCTCTCATCTATTTTAGTTGAAATATTACTGAAGAGCTATTCCACCTTCACCAATTTAAGTAATTTTCATGATAATTTTACATAAAAAACTGTGAATTAAAACATCCCCATGCATTGTAATGATGTGAGAGGATCTGTAAAGTTACATGTGGTCGAGATAGCATTTGGGTTGACTTATACTGTGGCTTGCTTTCTGGGAAAAATGTAATTAAGAGGTGATCTCAGCTAACACACTGTTGGCAGAGATATGATGAAACGGGACATTTTTGATGTTGATTGTGAACATATAAAGTGTTATAGTTATATGAAAAAGCAATATAGTGATTGAAAAACAAAACATATTCCATCTCATCAGCAATCCAAAACTTGGGACCTTGTCAAGTAGAAATAAAAATCACCAATGTAGAGAATGATATTTATTTAAGCAGTGTTTATGATGGCTAAAAAGAAGAGTCAAAGTGAAAACCTATCAAAGTGCATGCCTGGATGGATGATGACTCATCGACATTATGTAATAACACTCAGATTTTGAGAAAAATAAATAATACAACATGAGTTCACTTGAAGTTTCATTGATATATTCTCAAGTGACAAAAGATGCAAAATGAAAATATAATTTCCACATGAACCCATTTTTGTGCACAAGACAATGACAACACTAATACAAACTTGCACTAGCAGGAATTTCACCAACAAATATACATTGAATATTGTCTGTTGGTACTCAGCCCTGCACTGTTCTCTATGGTCTTTTATTACTGTGGTTCCTTTTATTACTGTGGTTCAAATTTACACTTCCAAGACTTCCTTACAAACTAGTCTTCTCAGCTTCTTTGCTCAATGGGTTCTCCTTGCTTTCTGCAAGAAGAAAAGAAGCGCTAGTTAGGAATTGAAAGATTTGTTTCTGGCAGTAGCTGTAGCATGACAGCTTCAGCAATAGTGGTCCAGCTGTAGTTAAAAGTTTTTTTTAAAAAAATATGTATATATATGCAGGAGAAAACTACAGTTATATATAATATATGTATGTAAGGAAACTGTATCTATGGAAGGATATATGCTTGCCTTTTAGTATGGGTACATGTGTTGGAAGGTAGATATACAATGAGAGATAAGAGTGAAAAACAGGTAGTCGAACAGAAAAAAAAACAAGAAAATACACTAAGTATAAAATACACTAAAAAGACTTGATCACACTTATGCTTGTATGTGAATTATACTGGTTAGTATATACTCGTATATAAATAAAGTACCAACATTCATTTCAGGGGTAATAAAAAAGCATAATAGTGACACAGAAAATAGTCTGGTGCATGGGTTACATAAACAGTAGGTATTTAATTTTATTGCAAAATTTGAAACTAATAATCATAGAATCTTTTTTAGAGCAGAGTTTTTCAACCTTGACACTGCTGACGTTTAGGACTGGATACTTCACTGTTGTGAAGGACTGCCCTGATAGTGTAAGATGATTAGCAGCATCTCTCCCTTCTACGTGTGTGACGTCAGTAGTAGCCCCTTCCCTCCGTGTGACAACCAGAAATGTCTCCAGACATTACATAATGTTTCTTGGGGAAAGGGAAAAATCACCTCAGTTGAGAACTACTGATTTTGAGGTAAATACGATTTTTTTACTTAAAAAAGAATTTAAGTGTAGTTGCTATACAATATTAATTATATTAATATTAATTTCAGTTGCACAATACAGTGATTTGACACTTCTATACCTTACAATGTGATCATCCACTAATTCTATTAATCATCTGTCACCATGAATATTTATTGCAATATTATTGATTATATTCCTCTTTACTTTTTGTATTCACCCACCCATGCCCTCCTCTCTGGACTTTCTTTATTTTTCCATGTATATGCCCCACAAATGAAATTATTTTGTTTTAATTCCCCAAACACTTAAAAGCCAATTTGCAATTTGTTGTTAGAAAATATGCCTGAGGTTATAAAGATTTTTAATGTGTAGTCTCTGTCTTTAATTAGGTTATAATTTTATGTGAGACAGACAGCTAAACTCCTAAAACCCGGTGTGGGGGGTACGTATATTAGAGCACTTAGCCATGAGTGTTGGGGTCAGTGTGAGGAAATTGGTTCATGAATATTTTTAAGAGATAGGGAGTCTAAATTGTGCTATAAAGGACCAAGAGTGATTTAATGGGATTAGAAAAGTAGAAAGGAAGAAATGCCAGGCTGAGGGAACAGAATGAGCTGAAGTAAAAGCTGCACAACTATAGAAATACTAGAACCATTTTTTAAAATTCAAATACATCTCCATATACATGGGCAGTTCAGAAAGCATTCAGCCATGCGATAATTAAAAATAGAAGCATTTATGGCTGTTCTTTTGTTGTTGTTTTTTCTGGACAGTCCTCATATTATGGCTACTATAAAAATTAAGATGGTGCCAAACCATAGAGCAGCTTGAACGTTAGACCAAATAGCTGGAATCCTACTTTTTCAGTAATTGGCAGCTTTAAGTTCATGAGCAGGTGAGTGCTTAGGAAAATATTTAGGTAAATAATTGGTGGCAATAACAGAAGGGAAGGCGGAAATGGGAGACTGCTGGCAGAAGAATAACTCAAACATTCTGCTTAATAAGGACAATAATTGTAAAAAATGAAGCTATTATTCCTAACATATGACTTCTGCTTATGTCCAAAGTGATTGCAAATTCTAAAGCCAATGTTTTAGTATCTTTCACTTGGATCCTCGAAGTTTCACTTTGCAGAATCAATCTTTGCAGTTTTTAATACTAGTTTCAAACCATTCAAATCATATGCAATTCTTATCTTTTTTCCTACCCTAATAGAATTTGAACTTTCGGGCAACCATATCCTTGGCTCCTTTTGGCTCCTGGCCCATCAACTATACTCCAACCTCATTATCCTCTCTGATCCAACAGTGGCTTCAAAATTTGTGTGAAACCTTTGCCTTTCACTTTACCAAGAACCGATTTTAATTTCCAATCATGCTAATTTATTAACTTCTTAAATAATCTTTATTAGAGTAAA
Organism: Lyroderma lyra; assembly: GCA_004026885.1. Lineage (NCBI taxonomy): Eukaryota > Metazoa > Chordata > Mammalia > Chiroptera > Megadermatidae > Lyroderma > Lyroderma lyra. Next base: position 108,918 of record PVJL010002098.1, read on the forward strand.
CTAAATATGGGTTATTAAAATGAATTTAATGTAAAATTATTTTTGGGAATAAATGACACTAAAGAATATTTTCAGTGATTTAGAGTCATTATTAAGGATAGACATAATTTTTCAATAAACAAGAAAGTTTCATCACATGAACAGTATTAAAACATATAATTATGCATATTGTTTTCTATCAAGAGAAAGAGTATAAAATTAAACCATCTTGAAGTCCATTATACATATAAGATGTTGTAAGACATTTACAAGTTTTAATAAATAAAAAGATTGAAGTATTTAAGCCATATCCTATTAATAGATCTGGTTCCATTAAATTTAAAGATTTTTGCTTTAAGCAGTATGCCATATTTCCATCTAGAAAACATTTTGAACAATTCTTTAAAGCCCTTACATGGAAACTTATAAATAAAATGCCCTTATTTTGATTAACATAATTTAGTTCTTTTGGTAGCATGACCAAATATAAGTAGACAAAAAAAATAATTGGAATATTTTGGTTTTACAATTAGAATGGCTAGAATAAAACTGAGGGCAAGTAATAAGTGCTGTCAAAGATGTAAAGCAACTGGAACTTTCATGTACTTCTGGTGGGAGAATAAACTGGTACAGTTACTTCAATAATCCCTGTAACAGTTTTTAGCAAAGCAGAACACATGTGTACCTGTATGACTCAGCAACTCCAGCTAAGGCACAGATGCCCCTTAACTTATGACGAGGTTATATCCAAATAAACCCCATCATAAATTGAAAAAGTTGAAATGCATCTAATATACCTAATCTACCAAATATCATAGCTTAGCCTAGCCTACATATAATGTGCTCAGAACATATTATGCAAAAGAAAAATCAACTGTACTTTGGAGAGTAGCAGTTGTTAACTTTCATAATTGTATAGCTGACTAGAAACTGTGGCTTGGTGACACCACCCAGTATCATAAAGGAGTATATCATACAGCATATCGCTAGCCTAAGAAAAGATCAAAGCACAAAATTCAAAGTAAAGTTTTTACTGAATAAGGATCACTGAACCACCATAAATCTGAGACTGTCTGTATATATATATATATATATATATATATATACCTAATGAATATATGTCCAAATATCCACAGTCAGATCTGTATATACCTAACACAGATGTACATGGATAAATGTAGGTATAGATATAGATATCTCAAGAGACATATACAGGATGCTCATAGCAATGCTATTTGTAATAGCAGTGCTATTTATAATATATGTATCCAGATGTTACAAATAAATGTAATGATTACCCTTGAAAGGGAGTAGTGACTGGGAAAGGGCAGAATAGGGGTTTTCTGAGACATCTTCTGTGTCTACTCTGGGCACTGTTGTAGATGGGAGTGTTCACAGGGATTAGGTCTGCATATTTGGAGCGTGTGTGTTGAACTTACAGAAAAAAACATTATGCAGAACTGTTATTAGTAATCATAATACATTTAAAATATTTCCAAAAAGATTATCTATATATTACTGAAAGCCACAGTGCAACATTCAGCTTTTAAAAAATTGTGTTTCCTTTATTTGCCAGTATGTAATAAATTCTAAGTGTCCCTTTATACTATGCAAAGTGAAGCTATGAGCATAAGTTAAATAGTTTGATTACCTCTTACACTTTGACTTTTAATAAATATCTCTGTAGGTTATTGAGTACTGCTTTTATTTCTGGGCAAAACCATCCCTGGGATATAGAAGAACTCACTCAAATCATTCATTTCACCTTTGTACCAGTACCTGACATTCTGGAGATAGAATCACTATCAGAGAGCTGTCATCCTTTGACATTTGCAATTATTTCAGGAAGACTTTTCAAAGAGTTCTTATTTCTTAGAACCTTTACAGAACATTATGCAATTTCAAAGAAGAGAAATATATGTCTTTTTCTTAAATTCATAATTATGTAAGTCACTTCCCAGTTCCAAAGCCTTTTATCTATCCTTTTTTTAAAGAAAAAGATAGATACCAGATAAAAGTTAGCAAATAGATAACTCAAGACCAACTCCAATTAATAAAATATAACAGCAGACTATCTCTTATCTACATTAATCCATATAATTCATTTAGAGTAAGAAGCAATCTTATAATAAGTAGATAATTTTAGTCATTGAAAAAAACAATAAAAATATTTATGGACCCCACAAAATAAACTTGGACCCATGGAAGATAGTTATCAACATTATTATACTATTTAAAAATATTCTTATGTACTGATTTATAATTGCCAAAATGTAAAAGACAGTATTATTTAGTCAATGTGTATCCATTTCCTCCTCTATTTCATTTTCTTTTCTTTCACTTTTCCTTCACTACCCCATTTTCTTACTTTACTTCTCTTCTTCTAGTTCTCCATTATAAACCAAATGTGTATCTGTCACCATCTATATGCTAGGCCTGTGCTAAGCCTTAGGCCTTACAACTTAGTGAAATTTCCAATACCAGCACACTCAAATTAATATAGATGTGGCAGGTAAAAAGAAATAAAACCAATATATGAGGACATTATTAGGGGGAAATGGTATACGGTTTAGTTTATGTCATGGCAGTAGAACTTGAAATGAAAATAAATAAATAAATAAAAGCAAAAGTATAGAAAAATAAGATTTCCATCAGAGATACATGAGATCTAATCTGGGCAGTGCTCTTTTTAAAATTGGGCAATTAAGTTATTTCATTTCTCTGATACTTATTCCTTGTCATTTATAAAGTGGTAATATTAACAATTCTCATGGTGTCTACAAGATTAAAGAAACAAAATCTGGTCATGAATGTTGGTCTATGTACCGGTACACAGATGCTCAATATTTAAAATACTATTTGAAGCTAGTAAGTAATTGGTCATAAAAGATGTCACCACATTTTGAGGAGAATCAAACATTCTTATCAAGTCCTAAAAAGAAGTTTGAACATTTGAAGATGGTAGGTTATTGACTTTTCCCCATTTCTCTATATCAGTAACGTACACACAGTGTACATATTTTCTCTTATTTTACATTCACATCTGATTTTCTTCTTATTTTGGAGAATTCTCACTTACACGAGTATTGGGGGAAAGTACAGCCTAGTCCTCAATCATAAAGACAAAAAGCCGGATAAAACATCCCGAGGTCATGACCCCATTTATGACTCTGATTCTTAAAGGAATAAAGTTGCAGGTAATAAATTCTTCACAATAGCAACAGCAAACCCGCAAGTGTCCAGCAAAGGCACAGGTGAAATGCTCAGTAAAGCAGGTACCAGTTGCATCATCTTAATCAAATTTTACTGAACACATTTTTATATCCAGCACTGCCTGGACCCTCATGGCTCTTGCTCATTTTCCAGTTCTGGAATTCCAAACTTCTCAGTGATTCTGAAAACTTTCAGAAATCTTTTTAATGAATTTATTTGCTCCTGAAATGAATCTGAGCCAATTCTGCTTACTTCCAGGAATCCTAATTGCCAGGTGGCACCCAACAGTTAGTTGAACCATTAAACCCTCATAGCTAAGAAAGTCCATCATGGTTATTTATGTTGTAAACAAGCTGAAGTAACCCCTCTTTTTCTCAACTGTCTTCCCTCTCATTCACCCAACGATTCACAAAAAGCATGCCGCATGTGCACTTTAGCCCCTGATGTTAAAGCAATCTGTTTTTATATCTGCATTGTAATACATTTTATTTCAAATTGGAAAATTCTTAAAAGAGATTCTATGAAGGGGGGTTCAGGGAGACTGGAAGAAATGATCATATGCTTATCAATGGGTCTGTGCCTAATGCTTTCCAGTTTATAGGCATGCTGATAAGAAAACAAATTGAAAAATGCAGAAAGTGGAACCAGCCTTGGCTATCTCCCATGTACATTTCTCCCATAGCTCTAGACTCTTTATTCCACTTCATGAAATTTCAAGACATCCTTGGCCACAAAAAGAAAAATAAAGGCATTTTGTTTGTTTGTTTGTTTGTTTGCAATACAGAAACATCCAAATAACTTTCTATTATATACTTCAAAAATACTGGATATCAGTAAAATAACCATAGAAATGTGGACTTAGTAATGAAATGTCTATGTCTAGAATTAACTTGTTTATTCTAGTTAATGCTCCTAGGAATTTAAATTTAATTAAGTCACTGATGAACTGAGAAGAAGAATCATTTAAACTCTAGCATAATTTAAAGTCGAGAATAAAAAGCCCTTGATGATATGTGTCTCTGTTTCTTCTTGTCCCATGAGATTCTACCAGAATGGCTATTCCTTGTGCTTTAGTAATCTGTCTGCTACAATGGGCTTTAATTAAACCCTACCTATGATGTATGTGTAACGGCAACCCAATATGCCTTAATAATGCATAATTTTGTGGATGAAAACATGTGAGAGGTTATTTAAAAGAGTAATTTCTGATTCTGAGCAATTCATCCTTGGTTGTTTGCCAAAGATTATTCACTGCTGTCTCTTTATCATCCTCACTTGCATCTGTCCAATAAAATAAGAAATCAAAACTTTTCTGTTAGTGCTTTGACTGTGACATTGTCCAATTAAATAATTATTGTATTACTCATCATTCCATGAACAATAAAGGTAAACATATTCAGACTAAAATTCTAAGCAGAGGGTATTGTTTATGACTTATGTATTAATCCACCTTCAAGTCAACCTGTGTGTCAGTAAATCTCATCCCCTTGCTGTCATATACATAGGTCGTTGTTTGGTCTGTATTTGTTTTATTTTGTTCTTCCTTGGAGATGCATTGATACACAAAGCAGAAAAATCTACCTTGGACAGCACAGTTATATAGACTTTTTGGTGAAATAACACTTGCTTTCAAATGCTAATGCCAGATGATACTGTACATTTCACAATACATGTATTTAAAGTCACACATAAATACATATTTACTATTGGGGAAAGTATTTTTAAGTTTTTTTAATAAACTTTAAAGATGAAAGAAATAGCAAGTTATGGGGGTATACATGGATACATGGTAGTTATAAGTTAATTTATTTCTTTACAATTCGACTTCACTCCTAATATGTACCATGTCTGAAACAAAATCGTCTAAGTCTTAATCATTGCTTCTGTTGAATTTATAGTTTTAAATAAGAAAGATAAGGATAAAGCTAATTAACTTACAAAATATGGTATGGCTGTGATACAGTAGTACACTAAGTATTATTAGAATGTGAGTGAAAGACATGAGATAGTCTGAATCTGATTGAGACATAGGAGGGTTAAAAAAGGCTTTGGATGAGAAATGACATTCTAGATGAGCCTTCAAGTTCCAGTAAATTCTGCTAGAAATAAAAAGATAAAATAATATTCCAAGCAGAGGAAATAACATGAGAAAAGACAGATTTAGATGATCAGATGAGGAAAACACAAATACAGAAAAAAACAGAAAAAAAGAGAAATGACAAGGCAAAGACATATGTGTGAGAGAGTGAGGGGCCAGACTATGGATATAAAATAATTATTGTAGAACTGGAGAAAAGTGAGAAAAACAGAGATAAGAAGAATGCTTTTTTTGTTTTGTGTCTTTTTTATTGTTAAATTTATTGAGGTGACATTGGTTAGCAAAAATAACATAGGTCACAGATGTGCAATTCTATAGTACATTGTATATGTGTTGCATTGTGTGTTCACCACCCAGAGTCAGCTCTCTCTCTATCACCTTATATTTGACTCACACACCTCCTACCCTCAAGTAACCACTAAACTATTGATGTCTTCTTAATCATTTTCCTTTTACTGGTTTGAATGATCATTTTGAAAACTAGCTTTATCTAAAAACTGACTAGAATATTGGTCCATTTGTGGAGAAACAGAGATGGATAAAGTGTCTTGAAAATTTTTTAATCATGATCCTAGAATCTTTCATTTTATTTGATTTAATGTGAACAATTATTTTCTGTACCCTCTGTTCTAGTTGAGAAAAAGAAAGTAGAATAGGACCTCGATGATTTCAATGACACTGTAATATTAATAGCTAAGGCAAAGGATACCTTAAATTAACCCTCCAAACACACTTCCTATATGGGTTTCCTGATTCTAATGTAATAAATATATATTATACTCTCTGTTAAGATTAAATGCTTTTCATATTAGTCTTTGGTGGGTGCTGGGTGGGTTTCCAGTTTGATGCATATATAATACTTCAATGTTACAATAGACAGTAGGGAGAGTAATAGAAATAGAAAATTAGATGTTTAGAAAGATAGCAAGATGATTTTAAGGAAAGTCCAAATTCAGTTTCCACCAATGACTTGGTATTATAATTCTGGAAGAGATAAATGATGAAAAAGTAAAAAAGCAGTGGGCTTCTGGGGTGGATGTCACAGTGCATCCACGTTTCTGTTTATAAGTGGAGAACTGAACAAATAACAATGAAAGGAAATGATGACTTGATTTGAACTAACTTTCAGAACAGTGTGCCTGAAAAAACAGTGTGCATTTTCTGGTCATTTAAATACAGTAAGAAGAGGGAGGATGAAAGGGAGGAGGGCAAAGAGGAGGAGGAGAATGAGCATTGAGGAAATATACTCACACATTTATTACCTCAAAATAATTTAGGCTACATAGGTTACAAGTCTGCTGTGCAGAAATCCTTCATCACACAGTTCAAGCAATAGGGTACCTTGTAATAGCTTATATTCTACCAAGGAAGACCAACAAACTTCCTATGAATTCCATCATCATAGCAATTATGTCTGCTTGGCCCAGGCTTAGTGATTGCCTTCCTCACAAAGTCTTTATCAACTAACTCTTTCATGTCACTCCTGTTCATATCAGTCATCCCAAGATTGTAACTTTTGCCACTAACAATTGTTGCTCCACCATGCTTTCATTCCTATAATAATGCTCAGTACTCCCTTTTTTATTATTAACTCAACCTTCCATACTCTTTCACTGTACCTTTGAAAACTGGCACTCCAAAACCAACTTCCCCCTACTTTCGTTCATTTCTGAAGGGTTTTTCTCCCTCTTTGCCCTAAATAAACCCTGGTCTTCTTTAAGGACATCGTTACCCAGTAGCCCTTTCTAGTGGCTGCTGATTACATCTCATACCTCAAGATGTTTGTTGTTCTGTACTGCTCCTTTGGAACATAACTTTTTCACCCCATTGGAAAAAAGTCTCTGCTCTTCAATGTAGAGAAATGATATTCTGAAATACTAGCACTAATAGGTAGGCATAACATGAAAAACAAAAAGCAAAACAAGTTTCATGGTCTAGGGCAGCAATCAACAAATTATGATGCATAAGCAAAATCTAGCCTGCCTGTTTTTATATGGCCCATGAGCTAAGAATACTTTTTGTAGACCAACGTTTAGAATTTATTTGATAAAAGAAACACTTGGAATCACAATTAAGTAAAAAGTTTTCTCACAAAAATAATTTTAATTCACTTTAGTAGACATATATTATTTTATTTTGAATTATCTCAATGAAATTCTGTGGTGATTTGTTTTCCATCATGTTAGTTAAGTACCTACGTAATACCCTCAATTTTGACTCTTGTTCTGCATAATCCAAAAATACTTACTATCTGACCCTTTACAGAAAATGTTTACTGACTCTGGGTCTGGAATAAAACAATGAAGAAACACTGAACTAAACAAAATCAGATTGTTTTTTTCTTCTTTTTTTAAAATTCAAGATTCTTCAAAATTTTCGATAATTTCATTGTAAATCATAGAGATCCATGATATTACATTTTACTTCCTAAATGCACTTGGCATGCTACTTTTAAAATCAGATCATCTTTCAGGCCAAATATTGCAAAGAAAACTTTTAAAAATGCATTTTAAAATAAGTCCTAGTTCTTAAATAAAAATGAACTGGTATATAGATCATTATTCGCAACCTTAAAGACGAATTATTTTTACAGCTTTCAAATTGTATAACTTTTCTCTAAGATTGTATAACTTTTCTCAGTCAACTCTCTAACAATAAAGTTCAGTATCATTAACAAAATCCAACTTGAAGAAATAAAATATTAAGGATGTACTGAAATTAATGTGATCAATTTAGAACATTTTAATATTTTCCTTAAAAACAGATATGAGCATCTCCCCAACAAAATGATTTATATTTACACAATATCTTTACCTTAAGTGTATGTAAACTCAAACACATGATAAGTAATAGGGAGACCCTGTTCTTAGATTAGCTTCTTCACTTGTCAGCTTTTCACTACTTCCCCTTGGATCCATCATTTTCTTCTCTTTCAAGACATACGTGAGAAGTTAACACTGATCCTTCTTCTAATCTGGGTCTCGTCACATGACCATGTTTTAATTAAAAATTCCATAAAAATAATTCATGTACATATTATTTAGAAACTATGCAGCTTTTCCTTTTATACCCACAACCGTAATGTGTTTGCATTCCAAATCTTTATTGGAGGGACAGTCACTTCAGTGGACTCCATCCCACTCAATCTCCCTGCACTGGAGTAAGTCTATTGTCCATACACCTGCTGGAGTATTCTTAAACTCCATTTGAGATGCCCAAGAATCCAGAGTGGCTTTCAATGAACAATCCCATCAACTATATAGCCATCAAAGTATTCCAAGCTAACCCATTTTATCCCAGTATGGCTTTAATGTTTTCATCTTCTATATTCTCTGATAAAACAAGCCAAGCACCTAGAGCAAATGCCATATCACATCTTTCCCAAACTTCTTGAAAAATAACTTTTTCTTTTGTAAAGTCTCTTATTATTTTCTGTGAATAGGTGCATATCACTTCCAAACCCCAACTTAAGAAACCATGATTCCAAGAAAACTAACCCACTATTTCCCTCCTTAAGAAGATATGGATTCAACTAGCTTTATTTGCATATTATTGTGCTATTTCCATTGTGGTTTTGCCCAAGGTATTTCTTAACTTATCACCTTCTGATTTTAAATTTTTAATGTCTGAGTAGTTCTTCAGTTTCACTCCAACTCAATTCTCTAGAGTGACTAACACATAGTACATTCTAAAAACAAAGGTCTTATTCTTTAAAAATTCAATGCCTATTTCTTTTTACAGGAAATATTTTGCACATTTTACTAAAATCTTGATGATCATGACCTTTGGGAGTAATACATACTACTAGGAAAATTGAACTACTTAATAAATATTTTATTAATCATACAATTAAAACTGGATTAACTACCAAGAGGATACATCTTAGGTTGTGGAAATAAGATAAAAATGAAGCAAAATCTCAAAAGTTTACAATATTCTCCCGAAAGTTAAAATGATTATATATCATTAATCATCTAGGATGCACTTTCAGAATGACTTGTTTCAACTTTTCAAATACATCAGGCACAAAAATGTTAACAAGAGTGAACATGGTTTATGAATGCATGATTCTACATATTTGACTCATGGAAATAATCTACCACATATTTTTAAATTCTAGAGTTATTTAACAGACAATTTGATTTATATTAGTCAATTAATATTATAAATATGGTAGGTAACTAAACAGATAAATGGAAATACACAGATAGGATATACATATATTTCTATGCTGATAAATTCTATCTTTTCATTCCTTTATGCATTTATTTTTTCCTGATTCTCAAAGAACACAGAGTAGGAACTTCAAAGATCTTGCTTGAAAATTCAAGCATCTGCATATTAGGTTTAGTCAGAGACCTGGCTGAGTTTATTCACACAACTAAGTATATTTCTTCTCTGACTCTCTCAGCATCTCTCCCTCACTCTCTGGCTGTCATGGTAATCCAGCAAACTCTTCCTCTTGGTCCTGTCTGAAGGGCTGTGGGTTTTTCTTTCATATATTCAGCACCCTACACACCCACCCCTGCCTCAAATACAACTGTCAGTCACATAGAACCCTAAACAAACAAAATGAACAAAATGGAAAATTCATACCTGACTGCTCACTTGGCTATTAATTTTTACTCCCTTCCAAAATCCGCCTGGGTTTATTCAGGCTTCAGAATGCTTAAGTAGTTGTTTTTTTTCTATTTTTTAATGTTTTGTCCAGAGGTTATAATTAAATTCACATAAAAACCTCTTTAAGTTTTAAGTTAGCAGCTCTTTCCTCCATATCAGAATTGAGAATCCACTTATTTATTCAACTTAAGTCAAAGTTCTTTTAATTATATAGTTTGCTCAGAAAGTGGAAAGCTATTTTCCCAAATAAAATTTATCATATTCCTATGTAATAATTTTTTCTTTTCTAATTGAATTTTTTGATATCAAATAAATTATATAATTTCAAAAGTAATAATAGTTTAAATTGCAGAACAACTCTATTTTTAATAATCTACTTAAAGATCTGATATATCAGTAGATATATATCCCTATGCTTCTGGAGACAGAATAGGACTATTTTTTTTTTTTAGACATAAAACCAGTTACAAAAATAATATTAGAAGACAGTTTAAGTTTTCCAAGGAAAAGTTCTTTTGGAAGATAGTAGATTTGGATAACATATAAAGAAGTCAAAGAAGAAATTAGCGAACAGCCAAAACTTGCTTTTTTAAACCTCCAAGTTCTAGTTTAGTTCTAGGACATAAAATGTTATTATTAATATTATGATAGTAGGATAATTAGGACAGCCTATTAATAATATTAAGATATTAGGATAATTTTGATGAATAAAGATGTTGGTACCAATATGCAATATAATTATCTTTGTTCTACTTTTCATATTAGATCATATTAGAAACAAGGTGAATTCTGTGCAAGGTTTTTTAACATTTATTTAGATATCATCAATTTTTTTCTAACAAGTACAATTGAAGGTCCAAGATACAGTTAATTTTTATTTAGCTTTAAATATGTAATTCTTCATGTCCCTTGTTTCTTCTCAAAGTATAATTCCTCTTCTAACAGCTGAAAAATTACAACAGCATCAAATATGCTTTGAAGACTAAATTACCTATTATCCTGCTAGTCTAAACCACTAATTATTTTTACTTCTATTCCCTTGCCACGTTTTCCCTGATTATGTTTCATATTTGTGCACAGGTAAATCTAATGCCACTTTACATAACCACTGCTGACATATATGAGGGCTGTCCAGAAAAAAATCCAGCCACAAATGCCTCTAGTTTTCATATAACATGGCTGGATACTTTCCAGACACCCCTCATACACTTCAGAGAAAAGATATATATATAAACTCATCATCTTTTTCTCTATTTTGAAAGTTCCTAACATGCTTTACTTTCCACATGCTTTGTTAAAAGGAATTAATTTTGTATTTTAAACTTTTTTCTGATTCTTAATAATTTTAAATATATATATATTTTTAAATTATAAGACATGTTCATAAAATATTAAATTAATGAATATGAAAACTCTCTCTCAAATCCATGTTCTCTCCCAGGAGACAACTACTCTAAGCAAGGTCTTATGAATTCTGGAAATATTTAAATTTTATATATATAATATGTTACATATAATATATTGTTATTATTTTACTTATTATACTAATAAGGTTATACTAATTTATCACATGAATTTGTGTTACTGGATGGCATTGCATATCTGCATGTATAGAAGAATCATATTAATTGTAATTGCTTCTTAATATTTTGGTATTTTGTGCACTCTGACTTATTTTACTTCTCTCACAATGATTATTTATTTAAGTTGTTTCTAGGCATTTACTTTGTTTTTTAAATTTCGAATACTATTTCAATATATTTACTTTTCAAATGCCTTTAGGCTTATGTGCATTATGTCTAGAGGGTAAATTCTACCTGTGAAATTGCTAGATACATAGTATCATATTTCTTATTCTTATATATTCTTAGTTCAATAAAAACGTGTGTGCTTGTGTAGTTTGTTTGTTTTAAATTGCTTTTTATTTCTATTTTAATTTCTTTGTGATCCAAGAATACACTCTGTATGATTCCCATTATTTTATACGTATTGAAACTTGTTTTATGCTCCAGTGTGTGCACTTAAAAATGCCATGTGTTCTGTAATTACTAGGTATAGTGTTCTGTAAATGTCAATTATGTCATGTTCCTTGATTGTGTTGATTAAATTGTTTATATTCTGATTTTCTATCTACTTGATCTACCTTTTACGGTAAGAGAAGTGTTGTTATTACTGTAAGTTAAAATTGTCAATTTGTTTATTTCTCTGTTCTCTCAAATCTATTAAAGTATATGTTTGCTTTCAATCTTTTTCTGGCCCCGGGGAATTATTACTTCATATTCCTTAGAGATTATAGTTTGGGCTATGGTTGATTAGTAGTATTATAAAAGACAAGGGTTTATTTTCACTTTCAGTGTCTTTGTTTTTTTAAGGAGGAGGCTGAGGGGAATGCCCCTCAACCCCGCCATCTGAAAGATGTCAAGTTATTTCTGACATGAAGAATCTTGACATTAATGCACATCACAGTTCCCCTCAGGAAGTTCTCTTCATGTCATTTAATAAAACACAGTAAATCACTACAATACTGAATCTTATCAATAAATAATATTATAATATTAAAGTTTTTATTTAGTCTGCTGATGAAATATGACTTGACATAACTGTAAGATAATTCTGTGTGGTTAAAAGTAAGTATAAGTGATACACAAAAGTTTAGTTGCAATAGAACATAGAATCTAATATTTAGGAACTTTCACTAATTATTATCTACATTCTTATTCCATCCAGCTGGTTTACTTAGCAGAAATTGTCCAAAGTGCTCAAAGTATTCAAAATTTTATAATCTATGCAGCATGAGACAAGAGGTGCCACAGAAATGGTTATTGATGTTGAAAATCAAACAGGGAAACACAGATACATATATAGTTGTTGCATTTGCCTCATCATTACTAAATAACTCAAAATTGTTTAAATATAAATTAAGGAAAATATATGAGCTGTTATTATAACTATGAAAAGATGGTTATTCCTTTTAGTATAAATCAGCTGATGTTTTATATTTCTGGTTTATTTTATTCTTTTTTACCTTTTAATGTTTAAAAGTAATATCTAAGTTACAGCTTTCTGTTATTAAAAATATAAACAAAAAATTAAAGTGTCTGATTCCATGTCAGTCTATTCTATTTCTTTTTGTATTGAGAACCTCCTTATTAGGGTCCAGAGGGATGCCTTTAAATGAAAGTGCAAACCTTGCCCTGATATGTAACTTAAAACTCAGCTTGCAGGTCACTTCCTCCAAGAAACTGCTCTGCCACCTCAACGAGGGCTCCCCCTGCAAGATGAGGTCCATACTAGGATTCTCCTGTTTGGGGTGTTCTAGGCGGTGGGTACCCTCCCTTTTAGTTCTATTTTCTGTGAGTTCCTGGAATGCAGAGATTGTGCCTTTTACATCCCTAATGAGCAACATATTCATAACATAGTTAGAATTTGTATAAAATTTTATCATTTGTGTTGAATAAACCAATCGAAACACTTTAAATACAAATAAAGACTATCTCATTCCTCCAAAAGTGGTAAGTAAATTTCAGATACCCTAGCATTAATGTTGGTACCATTTATGATAAAGTACTGATTTTCCTTTGGCTTTTCAAAATGTTGAAAGAAACATTACAAATAGCACCGATAAAAGGCATTTTCAAATAGCTACAGTGGATTGATGGTTTCCTCTTTCCTGTTTCTTCCTATCTCTCTCTCTCTGTCTTCCCTCCCTCCCTCCCTTTCTTCCTTCCCTCCTTCCTCCCTGCCTTCCTTCCTTCCTTTCCTTCTTTCCTTTTGTCTTTCTTTTTCCCTTTGGATATAACCCTTGTAATATTCCTACTCATTCTCTAAATTTCTAAGGCTGGCCTGACCTAGAAACTGTCAACTTCTTCCATTTCCAAATACTGGTACAAGTTACAACATCTTTCTTGCACAGTCTCTCTTATATTATTTTCTATGGAAAACTTATGCTTACTACCTCCATAGCTCAGTACACAGTTGTATATGTTATCAGGATTATAGGATTTGAGCTCCTAACTTTAGAAAGTTTACAGCCCAAGGCAGTCACCAAGGTCGAGTCAACACGTATTTATAAAGTGACCTCTAATAAGGCCAATGCAAGCACTTTAAAAGCAATATGAATATAATTAAAGTGACCTCTAATAAGGGCAACGCAAGCACTTTAAAAGCAATATGAATATAATTAACAGTATGCAAGTTGCTCAGTTTTCTCCTTATACTGAAATATGCAACATGGGGGTTCCCTGGTGGAGTAGTGGCTTGGTCTCAGCACTCTCACCGCCACAGCCTGGGTTCAATCCCCTGCTCAGGGAACCAATCAAAAAAAGAATAAAAAAGAAATGTGCAACACATAACTGGAAGGACATACTCTAATGTGTGATTATAAAGAAAAATAATTTATTTTTGTATTTCTTTTGAAAACCTCCAAGTTTAGGTAAAAAGGGCAAATATGCTATTTAAAAAATTATAAAACACCAAGAGAATTATGAGAGTGCTTACTTAGTATGTAAGTGATTTTCACACAGCAATGAAACAATTTTTCTTTATATTGTACATTATAATTGCATATGCTATTTATCTAAAAATACATATACATTGTTGTACTATTTTATTTATATGAAAATGTATTACCTGGATACTTTCAGAATTTATCAATTAATGTAACAGATATTTAAGGGTGTTTTTGTTGTCATTTTTGTTGAACCCAAACATAATTATCCTGTTAATATTATAGGGTTCATCAGGTATTTCTGACCTAAATATTGAGCAAAGAAATTATAGGAATTTTTTGGTATTGGTTTTCTTGGTGTCAAATTGAAGTGAGACTCATTAAATTGTAAATGTGCCTCAGAATGTGGTAAAAGAGAATGCTTTTATTTCCTGGAATTAAAAACACAAACATTAGATTTTGTTACAGAAAACATGAAAAAGTAACCTGCTTCAATTATCTTCACTAATGAAGATGAATGAGGTAAAGCAGCAAAATGGTCCAAATTCACTTATATGGGAAACAGTAATTATAACAGATACTTGCGGATGCCAATAGGGTAAGTTTTCTGGCTTCACTCTCTGGCAGTTCTCATGCACATGTGTACTAACTAGGAATGAACACAGCACATACTACAGGAAGGACTGACTTGAAACTGAACTCGATCTTAACTGACCTCTTTTCTTTATCTACTTCTGTGACACCACTGGTATGCTAGGATTCTAAGTCCAAGACTTTCACCCCAAAATGTACATGACACCAGCAGCAAAATGTGTGGATATGAGAGAGGGATAGTGTGTGTGTGTGTGTGTGTGTGTGTGTGTGTGCGCGCGCGCGCACGTGCACACACACATGTGTATGAGTGCATACGTATGTATTTCTCATATTTGCATATGCTTATTATAAATTATTGAATATATCTTGATGAATAATTACTTTTATACTAAAAATGTAAGTACTTAATAGGCTGCAAAGCAAAATCATATTGATTTTTAGTAAGAAACATAAAATTTCAATGATATGGTGGGAAAATGCTACCTTAAACCAACAAGGATTAACCCATACTAGAAAAGTAAAAGAAATTGTTCAAAATTTCTATTAATTCAAACATAAATAATTACATCAAGGAAATTGAAAATCTCCTAGAGACACTGAATCATTGCTAACTACCTAATTTTTTCATACAGTTATAAGGTGAATGAATCTCCAGTAATAGAAAAAAATGAAGGTGATAGAAAAGTTTAATAATTTTATTTGTACTTGAAGATTTTCCCAAATATTATATGTTTCAAAAAATATAGATAAATAAAATATAGAAAACTGATTTCTCCAAAAACCTAGATTGCAACAAGAAGAACACTGGATATTTCAAAACGCTTTATGCTATTGGAAAGATGTGTATGGTGATTTTAGTTTACTCTGCATAGACAAAAAAATTAGTACTGTCAAAGGAGTATATTTGATATTCTTATCACATGAAAAATAAAGAGGGCAGTAGGAAACTGTTGGAAGTGACAGATATGTTTATGGCATTGACTATAGTGATGGTTTCACAGGTGTATACTTCTCTTCATCCCATTTAGTTTTAAATATAAAGTGTTTTGTAAATTACAGACTTTAACACGTATAAATCTTTTATTTATACTCAATAAAAAGGTTTAAAAAATTAGGAATCTGAAATAATTTTTTTTTTGCAAAATAGTGCAGAAGTACACTTATGTAATATTTGCATAGTTTAATTTTCTTGGGTAAGTTTTTATAAGAATTTTTATTGTGGGACTGCAATGTGAATTTAGATATTAGGTTAAAACTAAATTGTTTATCTCAAATATATTACTTACTAATTTAATTCTAGATTATTAATGGCCTCTAAACCTAGCTCTATCTCTAGACTTAATTGCTTACAGTCTATTATGAACTCTTCTACCAGACCTGTTTTTTCATGCATGACTTCTTTTCATATGATACCATGCACAAAATTGTCTTTGGTATCCCATTATCCTTGAAAACAATAGTCAGCCTTTCATTAATTTCTCAATGCAACCAAATACTTATAAAACCTACATTTTGTCTTGTTTTAAAACAAATTTTATGAAGAAATAGGAGAAGGAGAAAGAGAGTAACAGAGTGAGAGGAGACATAGTGAGATATTTAGCATATTTTGTATTATGTCTGCTCTGTAAATGACTATAAGTCAGTAGTAGAAGATGGTGATGTAAATAAATAATACAAAATATTAAATAATTAGAGATAAAATAGAAGATTGTTAGAATCCTGAGAAGTAAGCAATTCACTTACCATGTTCAAATATTGAGAACAAATTATTAGAGTAGAGATGGTAAACTATTTGACAAAAAAATGACTGGGTATGCAACGGGAATGACTCAGAGACACGCTGGATTTTTAAATTAATTTGAATGCAAAACTAATTAAAGCATTGCAATGACTCATTTCTAATACAATCACACTGCTGAGTTTGCTGATGGCTTTAAATATTGATAAAGCTTGTCATAGTCACATCAAAGGGACCATTAGCCATTTGTAGAGATAGGTCTTTTAATTTATATTGAATTTTATGTAGACATGAACACAAAGATAACCTTGAGAAACATGGACTTTATCCCAAAACTTTTCCAAAGGACTTTGGAAAATGCCATTATAAAGAATGTAGGCTTAGTTCTTTACAAAATTAGTGAAAATTTCAAAAGAAGGTAAAATTCAAGGGATAAAGGTTTTTAAAGATATCTCTAAAAAGAAATTACAAAAATTAATACCTCTGAAATACTATATGTCAGATACTTTTTAAACTGTTTTATATTTATACCTTAAACACCAGAACAGCACTATTAGTAAAATACTCCTACTGTCACTATTTTAAAGATAATAAAACTGGGAGTTCCCTGGTGGTGTAGTGGCTAAGGCTTCTACTGTCAACGCTGTGGCCTGGGTTTGATTCCCAGCCAGGGAACTACCCACATTAAAATAAATAAATAAATGAAGATAATAAAACTAGTGAATATATAGATTAAGTAATATTCTCAAGGTCAACATCTAGTAAGGAATGGATCTAAGCACCTGATAATGACTCCCATGAGATCTATGATTTTTATAATCTTGGCACAGGAGGAAGATTCTACTAGGAAAATGGTGACTTTCTCTCCAGGCCTCGCCCTGAAACCACCCAACTCAGTCTCTCTCTCTGTACCTCTCTGACACCTCCCAAGGAGTCACCTCTCTGTGGGGAGCCCAGGGTAAGTATCTGCCAATGAGTTAGTCATCTTAAAAGGATGTCTGGGTTTCCTGCAGCCCTCCATCTCACCCAGCTGGGGGCGATACATGCTCATTTTCAGGTGTGAGAACTGGGCACTGGAACCCTGGGCCAGAGTGCCAGGTGAGGGGCTAGGCCCCCTCATTCCTTTGGTGAGACCTCTGCCACAAAGGTATTTCTCTTGATGCTGAACCACCACACGTGGTTGTGAGGTCAGCCCATTTTGTGTCTCTGCCCCTCCTACCAGTCTTGGCATGGCTTTTAAAATATATATTCTTATTTATAAGATTTCTATTCAGCTATTCTTCATATAATCATTGGCTTGCTTTTTTCATAATTATTAAAACACTTTTTCAACCATTTAGTGTTGTTATGGATAGCAATGACTACAGTTTTATATATTGTGAAACATAACCAGAAAGATATTCAAGCAGCTTCAGGTATAATATCTAGGACATTTGTGTATGCTTCTCTTATTATTTTTGGCAAACTTTTGGTTATCAATGCCTCTTTAGCCTGAGTCTATAAAACCATGTTTAGCAAGTGGGGAATTAAAGACCAAGGTAACTATGTAATCCTTGTTAACAGATGTCACCCCAATAAGTCTAACAATAAAAATGAATTTAAAAAAAAGAAAGACCAGGGTAATCATGTATTTTCTATATTATAAGTAGTTTCTTATTTTATTATATTTAACACTTAGTTTACATATTTATGGTACCCATCCACGAAGACACAATGAAAGCTATTTTTGCATATAAAAATACATTTTTTTCTGTTCCAAAATAGTAATGTATTGTGCAGCTGACTGTGTAAATATTTCTGTGTGGCAAACTATGATTTTAAAAAAATGAAGAAAATCTGTCATGGCAAATATTGCTTTCTACCTACATGTAGAGTAATTAAAGTAAACTCGGTTCAAAAAATTAGAATATAATATTTAGAATTATGTTATATAGGATGCAATATGAATAAGGTCAAGAAACTCAGTCAAATGCCCTCATTTTGCTGCTGATGGAAATGAAGTGCCAGAGGGAAAATGACTTGTCCAAGGTCATGTGACCAAGATCTGGCAGACGCTCTACCTCAGATACGTGTATTCACTTCCAGAATATTTCAGTGTTTGGAAAATTTACCAATGAAAAGAAGCATACTTCAGGAATAGTATATTATTCTACAGCCTTCTTGTGATGTGAAATATCTAGTATTACTTCCCTATTTCACCAATTAGCTTAAAAAAGAATTCTTAGATTTATAAAATGGAATAAAATAATAATATGCATGTTATAAAGGAAAATGTTGGTATTTTTCCCAATATTTACCATAATGAAATACTGGTATAGGTATTTCTATCTTACATACGAGAAAATTGAGGTTTATGGAAAATAAGAAACACACTTGAGTCCACCCAGCTGTTCTTGAAGCAGCAATTCTAATTTTAAAGAAATCTAGAGCATTTTAAATCTGTTATAAAACTCTGTTAAGTGTTAGAGTTAGAGTTGGTCAATCAGAATTAGTAGAGGCAAACAGATATATTAATAAGGGTATCAAAGATTTTTAATTTGCTGTAGGATTTAACAATTAATACCCTTCACTCTTGAAAACATAGTTCAAATTATATAATGCACAACTGATAGAAAAGTTAAAAAAATACCCACTATCACTGCTAAGGAAATAAAAGACTTGAAAACATAATCATTAAGAGAGCTAATAGGCACATATAAAACACTGTTCCTGTGGCATAGAAAACATTTATAAATGCCATAAATCAAGTCCTATCAGATTCTAAGACACTATTATAAAGATCTGTTTCTGAACTCTACAATTGGTTTTAAAACAAATCCCACATTCTTGTAAATTTAAAAACAAGCCTCAGAACAATCCACCTGAAATAATAACATATAATGAAAATTTTTAAAAATCTTCAAGTTAAATACTATTAAAATATTATCTCAAACCTGTTGGATGAAGCCTTAACAAAATTTAGAGAAAATTCTAGTCTTCAGTGTTTATATTGCAAAAGGAAACTAAAACAGTAACATTATAATTCTAGTAAGAATAAGATAAATTTAACATTTCTCTTTTTGAAAAGCCAAATGTGAAACTTACATGTATTGTTCATGAAAAAACAAACAAAAAAAAACTTCTAAATAATAGGACAGAAGGAAAAAAATAACAAAAATATTAAAAGAATATCAAAGTAGTTATCAAAACCATTATGCTAAAACTTGGAAATTTAGGTAAGATCAGTTTTTAGAAATGAATAGATTACCAAAAGTAATTTCAAAATAAATGTACAACTTAATCCTGTAACTGTAAATAAAATAAGTTTTTAGAAATCTTCTCTGAAAAAACCAACACTTTACCTAGACACATTCATGGTGTAGCAAGTGTGAGATATTTAATAAAATGGAAAGCATAAAACTTGGAATGGGAGGAACAGTAGTGTCATTATTAACATATCATAGTGGGAAAAAGCAGGTGTTGTGAGGTTATTGAGCTAAGAGAACTCTCACACTGTTGCCTGTAGGATTATAAACACTTAGATAATTTAGAAATCAATTTGGCAATGCACAGTGCATCTGAGCACATACATGCTGTATAAGCAAGAAAGGCTGCTCCCGGAGCAGTATTCCCTTGAATTGGTTACATGAACACCATGAGACATGTTCAGGGATACGGTGTTGCTCAAACTGTTTTATACATCAATAATTCTCTTTCTGAGTTTGTAATAATTCCAAACTATGTTTTTAAAAATCCTCTCTTAAGAGAATATTAGCAAGCGTCGACTTCTGTCTTAAGGTTTTACCCTGAACGATACTTCAAGAATAAATGGAATGGACAACATTATAGCATGGACATGCCACAGAACTCGGTACTAGAATGACCGAATCACTTCCCGGTTTCGTGATGAATGAGCAGTTTAATCATGTATGGCTCTATAAACTCTTTTTCAATGAATTCATAAAATAATACTAGTATTTTTATATACTCTTAAATTCGAACACCAGACAAAAGATATAAATGAATTAATAATTTAGAAAGCATCCAGTACAATAAAACAACGTTTACAGGACAGTGGTTTCTGCAAGCCTTTCACACAGGGCCGGGCGGGGAGAGCCCGGTAGGGGCCCGCGCCCGTGCTTACCAGCTGTTGACCTTGGACACCCCAGGCCGCGTACTGCAAGACCGAGTCCTCTACTTCTGGAGGATTTAACTCCCAAACTTCCCTTGAAAGAAGGTAAATATTTTTACATGAACAAACTACCATCTACACCAACAATTTAGTTAGGCAGTTGCTCAAGAAAACCAGAACATCAAAGAACTTACCTAGTGTGTATGTTATAAATCACATACGAAGCAGTGTATGAATAATGAAAAATCTGAAATTAAAGAAGAAAAGAGTTATTGTCCATAGTTTAAAATAAAGACTCTATCTTAAGGTGTATATGTGTTCGTATTAAATTCCAGGAAATCCCAGAATTGGTTTTAGAGTGAAATCAAAATGTAAAATTGTCTAGTTGTGCAGTTTATTGCCTTCTCGGAGCCACCCTTACTGCAATGACTCCAAACTCTTCCAACCATCAGTCACGTTCCATATCCAACCCTCTCTATACTTAGCATAATTGTGATTAGAATGCTATGTTGTTCGAAATAGTGAGTAATTCCTCACTGCCTATAAAACAAAGCTCAAATTGCTTCATGGATGTTTAAGAATTTGGCTGTTTAGGGTTCAGCAGGTTTTCCATCCTTATTATCCACTACTTACCTTTCCCTAGCTGATACTTTAATCATATTAGACAAATTTCCCCTGTATATTCTGAACTTGCCCTTATCATTTTTTTCTAGGACATCCTACCCTAACTTAGGTGCAAACTTTTCCTCCTTGTAATACAGCCTCTGCATAGAGCTTATATTGATCCTGTCAATTAAAATCCATCTTATCACAGTTATTTACGCAAAGTCTGAGCACATTTCTTACCTTGTAGCAAAATCTATACAACTATTTCAAGTACATGTCTCTTTTTCCAGCTAGAATGTTTTCTGATCCACTTGTGTATTACCGTTGCACCCTCTACATTACCTAATATGATGTCATGCTTGTGTGCAACATGCAATGAATATTTGTGGAGCAATAATCCTAATGGGGAAACACTCATATAGGTTGAGGTGGGAATAAGTGGGATAGCAGGTCCCCCATCCCCTTCATAGTAATAGTTCAAAATCATATATTAAATAGTTGGTTGCCATTTTGTGATCTTCAAGAGATTTTAGTAATGTCTTACAAAAATATCCTATTTCCTTTTAAAGGCCACCTATGCAAGGATCACAGCACCCATGATGGGGTGACATTTTAAATCTCAAAGATAGGACCATAGTGGATAACGCAAAGATATCTCTACATTTTGACTCTTGTCAATTACAGATGATGAAATAGAGAAATACAGAATAAATAAGGATAATTGCAAAAGATGGATTAAGGAAAGAAATGATAAATATGCTATATTTCAGTGAAAATTATTTATCTATAAGCATGTAGATTTAGTGAAGAAAATGTTCTCTAGTTATATTAACTTATTATTTTTAAAATTTACAGAACTTATATAGATACTTCTGTTTTTAGCATGCAGGAATATAAAGCTTCCTTCATTACAATAGTGTATGTACATTGCACAAATATTATAATACTGCCAATTAAAACTCTTTATTAAGTTAAATTGTTATTTCTTCTCACTGCAATAATAGCTTCAATTAAACATGATTGACCACATATTTGGTAAAGCAATACTAGTCTTCTCTCTTTGCACTGCAATTACAATCCTTTCACCATTTGTTATAACACTGGGTTTTACAGTAAAGCTTCTGAAATAATTATTAAATCTGAGATTCCCTTTACTGTAGAGATGTAGAAGGGAAAATACTTTTCCTTGTGTCTATTTTGACATTCAGATTGTATTCTATTTAATTCCATATTGAATACATAATTTAAACCTTGAATTTACTACAATAACTGATAGAGGTGAGAAATGTGATCGCCTCAGTAAACATTTATTTTTTCATCTCAGAAAGTTCTGTTGCCAAAGCAAACTGCCAAGTGAGCACTTGATCTTCAAAACACACAAATGTGTAAATGATATTATGGATAAAAGAAAACTGTCCCTCCCATCTGTTAATCACCTAACACACTGTACCTGAATTCTAGGCTCACATCCAGCTGGAGGGGAAGAATTCCTGTGTATCACTCTTTTAGTCAAAGCAAGCCAAAACAACCACTGAGAAAAAACTGGATAACACCACTGAATTTTGGTCTCTTTCCAAAATACTTATAGGGGTTGCTAGCTCTCTTCAATATATAAATGAAGGACTTAGATATCCTTCAAATAATGTAATTTGGAGAGGGGGATATATAAATCCACTTTCTTTTTGTAGTTCTTAGCCTGATACAGCATTTGCTTCTTTCATCTTTTACATTGAGGTGGAAGAGAAAAATGAAGAAATTAACCTTGACTTGTCTGCAAACCCAAAGCAGGTTGAAGTAACATGCAGGGTTTCAATCTCATCTATAAGTGTCCAAAACTGGCAGTTTGCCATCTACAGATAATTAAAACCTAGCTCTTTATTCCTAGCTTAGAGTTCTTTCTTCTAAATCCAATATCTGTGGCTGTGCATGTGTGTATGTGTATTCCCACAGATCACAAACACATCTATATAGGCACAGAATACTATTTTCAGAATGCTATTTTAAGTGTAAAAAGTTTACAGAATGTAAAGAGTATAATGTAGGGAAAATCTTGAACAAGGACAAAGGTAGTTTCCTTTTTTTTTTTTGTTTGCATACTGTTGCAGTGATTTTTAAAAGGGACTTCTATTATTAGTAAGACAAGGAATAACAAGTGCTGGAGAGGATGTGGAGAAAAAGGAACTCTGGTACACTGCTGGTGGGAGTGCAAACTGGTACAACCACTGTGGAAGGCAGTGTGGAGGTTCCTCAGAAAATTGGGAATGGAGTTACCATTTGACCCAGCAATCCCCCTTCTGGGTATATACTCCCAAAATTTAAAATTGTTAGTCTGCAAAGACTTATGTACCCCAATATTTATCACAGCACTGTTTGCAGTGGCCAAGTCATGGAAACAACCAAAGTGCCCTGTGACAGATGACTGGATAAAGAAGCTGTGGTACATATACACGATGGAATATTACTCAGCTGTAAGAAAAGATGAAATACTGCCATTTTCAGAAAACAAATGGAACTTAAGATCATCATGTTAAGGGAATTAAGCCAGAAAATAAAAACCAAGAACCATATGACTTCACTCAAATGTGGAATATAAAAGTGAAAGCAACAAAGAAACAAAAACTCATGGACACAGTCAATAGTTTAGTGGTTACCTGAGGGCAAGAGGGGAGGGGGTGAGAGAGGAGGGAGGGGGAGCCAAATACATGGTGATGGAAAGAGAGCTGACTCTGGGTGGTGAGCACATAATGCAGCACATAGATGATGCACTGTAGTGTACACCAGGTGTACAATTGTACACCTGGAACCTATGAAATTTTTACTATCCAATGTCATCCCAATAAATTTAACAAAAAATGGGAAAGCTTTTTCAATGAGAATTGGATTTAGCTTTAATTAACATCTGTGTTAAGGCACACTGGTCTAAATTCACTCTGTGTTACAATTTGCATCTCTCTCTATCTCTCTCTCTCCCTGCTTCCACCCTCCCTCCCTCTCCCTCTCCCTCTTGCTCTCTCTCTCTCTCTCTCTTTCTCCCTCTCTTTTGGATAGCATTTCTATTTTTTCTTTCTTTCTTTCTTTCTTTCTTTCTTTTTACATTCTTCATTTTCTCTTAGGTTCCTCTACTACATTGGCTAGGTAGGTCTTATTTATTATGAGAGGATCAAACAGTCACTAAAAGTTAGAAACAGTCCTTTTCCTGTAATGATTGGTTGCTGCATAATGAGATCCTAAAGACAAAGACATTTCATAGTCAAAATTCACATATTCCTCCCATCTGATATTTCACTGCTTATTACAGAGTGTAAATAGGGATGGAAAAGGTGGTGGGAGTGGGGAAAAACTGAATGTATTAACGATATGTAAAGCCTTTATCAAAGCTTCCTTTTGGAAGCTGGCCTTGAGACGACCAATCATTCAATCTCATGATGCCAAAAGATATTTTTGGGGAGGTACAGAAAGCATCATAAGATCCTGCAGTGCAAACTGATCCCCATCATCTCTACATTACTTTGGGAACTCCAAGAGGGGGTGGATGACTAACTGCTTATTACTAAGAGTGGTATAATCAATTCTTATTATTTGCTGCAGTTATATTCTATAAGTCATTGTAAACACAGTTAGCAAATACAGAATCATTGATCCTAGGAGAAATACAGGGTTAAATTCCTGTGAGCCTCTGGTCACATTTTCATCAACCAATCAATATATAACTTTACTTCATGTATGTTTCTTTTTCAACACACTGTATCTGAAATTTGATATTAATTCATTAATATGGAACTCATGGTCAATAGCATAACTCAAGCGTGAGTGATGTTTATTTAACACATGTACTTTTTCTGTAAAGCATCATGGCATTCTTGCTTGCACCTAGGAAAACTAGACAACACTTCCCCACAATGCTTAGAAGGTATTTTAAACAGCAAAACCATTAAAAAAAGCACCCACATGTGAAAAACACAATACTAAAAAGATCATGAAAAAGACATCAATTTACAGGATGAAAGCTGAAACAAGAAGGCAGTATGTTGCCTTCCATGATCTCAGCATGTAATTCAAATGTTCTGCTGCTCTGCACATG
The DNA here is from genome assembly GCA_004026885.1 of Lyroderma lyra. NCBI lineage: Eukaryota > Metazoa > Chordata > Mammalia > Chiroptera > Megadermatidae > Lyroderma > Lyroderma lyra. Next base: position 134,405 of record PVJL010002098.1, read on the forward strand.
TCTGTGAATGACTGAAAGCACAGTAGTATTAATTTTGAGGTTACAAATCAATTTTAGAAAGTAGAAAAACTTACAAATTCAGAATCCACAAATAATGAAGCTCAACTGTACAGTAATACAGACAGAGCCTGAAATATTACTGGAAGAAAGGAAAAAAACAGATATATATTACGGCCTGCTAGAACTCGAACACAAGAAAAGCACAGAAGTTGTCCAGAACGATGACATTTGTGTTCTGTAAATGAAAACTAGCTGTAGTCACACATTTATCAAATGTTTGTTAAGCAATCTTTTTGACACAGGCACTACACTAAGTACTATTAAAAAAAATATTGTGCCCCTTTTCTGGGTATCTACTTCAAAAATATCTGATAATATCCGTAAAGAGATAAGTACCTCTATGTAGCATTATTTATGGTGGCCAAGACATAGAAACAACCAGTGTCCTTTGATAGATGATTGGATAAAGAAATTGTGGTACATATATACAATGGAATATTATTCAGCTATAAGAAAAGGTGAAATACTGTCATTTATGACAACATAGATTGATCTTGAGATTACCATGCTAAGCAAACTAAGTCAGACAGAAAATGTTGAGAACCACATGATTTTACTCTTATGTGGGATATAAAACTGAAAGCAACACATTAACAAGATAAAATTACAAAAACTCACAGACACAAACAACAGTTGAGGGGTTTCCAGAGGGCAAGAGCAAGGAGGGGGTGTTGTAGAAGAGGTTAAAGGGGGTCAAATATATGGGGATGGAAGGGAAAAGGACCCTGGGTAGTGAACACAGAATCCAATTAATAGATGATGCATTATAGAATTGTACACTTGAAACCTATATAATTTTACAAACCAATATCCCTAAATAAATGTAACAAAAAGTAAATAGTAAAATGAACCAACCACCACAACAAAAAAACATTTTTAAACAGAATAAAACACAAAATAGTATCAGTATAAATTTTTATTTACTCCTATATGTTGTCTATCTTTCAGTTTATAAACATTTATGAAATACTAATTATGTTTAAGCACATAAATTAAGTACCTTCTCAAATGCAAAGACCATAATAAATGTGATCCTTGGTCTAAGGGGCTATTGATTCAGTTGGGGTGACAAGGATAAGAAACATTGCATTAGTATGGGGCACTCTGTTGCAGGTCATAGCTAAATTAGGACTCCCACATTATAAACTTATAGACTTTCTAAAAAGCAATTAATTTTTTTGGTTTCCAGATTACATAATAAAGAAGTTAACAGTTGAATTAGGCATTGATGGGACAAATATAGCTGAGAAAAAATGCAGCAAATATACCAAATTTAAGGTAATCCTACATACAACAACAATTCCTGAATTGAGCATTTACTATATACCAGGCTTTTCTGATTGCTTTACATATATCATATCATTTAACGTTTAAAGCAGTCTCAAGAAGTAGATGCTATCATTTATAAGTCACATGATAAGCTCCAGAAGCAATGATAATTTAAGTAGGAGACAGAGACACAACTTGAACCCACATCTGTCTGATTACAATGAATATTGTGACTTTCTCTGCACACTTTCTTTTCAAGGAGCTAAAACAGGAAGGATGACTCCAGCTTTGCAAAAGATTCATTTCTTAAAGACTTATTAAGCCACCATCCAATGATTTATTGACAGGAGTAGGTGTGAATTAATTGTGATTACCACAGTTAAGAGAGATTTCATTTTGGAAAGATGATCTAATACATTAGATTAAAAATGTAAATCTCCTTCTCCTTTAGCTGTTTTTCACAATTTTTTCTCGGAATATCAGTTATTACCTAAGACATCTATGGGGATTCATGTCAAGAAGAGTTACACTTACAAGAAAAAAGAGCTGGGTACTTTAGTAATTTATGCTTAAACCAAAAGTTTATATCTCTGCGTGCCAAACCTTTTTTTGCACTGCAGTTAAACTGCCAGATTAGTATAAATAGCATGTATTTTCATGGCCTGGAGAATATTTAAAGTAGGATTATGGATTTGTCATTGACCACAACAGTTAGGAAGCTAATCTCTGAGTAAATAACACTTGTAAAAGAATGCCAGCGAGAGAAAAGAGAACAAAAGCAAAAAGGCGTTTGTTTCTTCTTTGGGAGGTAAGTGTTACAATCATCCCACTTTCATTCTATTAATAGAATAATAAAATACCTTTTAAGATGAGTGAGTAGTCATTCTGTTACACACACACACACACACACACACACACACACAAACGTGTGTGTGTGTGTGTGTGTATCTTCATTATGCAGTGAAGAACTAGATTATCAGGTAGGATACTCCAATGTAGTAAAAGGAATTCACAAAATTAAAAGCTGCAGGTGTACAAATTTTTTCAAAATATTGTATAGAAAAAGCTTTGTGAACAGGTATTGATTAAAAGGGAAAATAAATATGAGAAGGAATTAAAGATATAATTAATATTGTCAGTATTTTAATCTATTTTCATTTGTTTTCTCACTTAATGCTACCATAAATTTTAAAGTATTATCCACCCAGGATACACAACTAATAAAACAAGATTGGAAGCAAGATCTTACAGACTCCAAACATGTGAGCATTGTTTTAATGCATTACTACAGAGAAGAACCTGTAGGATTATTTCACTGCATCACCAGTATGATAACTGGCAGATATAGTAAAATACTCAAAATGGGCAGACAGTATAAATGCTGATGAGAAAGATAAAGTTTAGGTGTTTCTTGATTTTTACTTCATTTATGCCAAAATCTATATAAAACAAATAGAAATAACTTGCTAATTAAAGAGAAAGCAGACAATCTGGCACAAAACCAATTGTTGTTCTGTTATCCTACAGGCCTCATGATGCTATCACCACACAGAATATAGGAAAGCTGTATTTTTACTTTTTCTTGCTTTATTTGAATCTAGTAGGCTTCCCATTTAGAAAAAAATATATAGGATATTGGTTTGGTTATTTTAGCACTCATAGTGTATTTATTCTGAATTGAATAGTGTACTTCCTCTGAATTAAAATAGGATATTGTCAGTATACTACAAAAGCAGACAACCTAATAAGAGATTGCATGAGATAAACATGTTTCATTTAATACATTTATTTTATTTAAGAAAACAGATGTTTAATGACTCAGGTCTTAAAAACATACAGCCAACCACATACTGCCTAGGCATCATTTCTCATGTAGAACTATTGTGTCCAAGATATAATCTAACTGTTCTGAATATTAACAACAGCCAGCATGAGGAGAATATACTTTATTATAAAACAGGACATTTTTGAGTGAATGGGACAAATCATTTTTTCTGTTATATCCCTTGTTATATAAGTGAACAATCATCATAGACAAATCCCGTTCAAGTTCTTAAAATTTGATGTTATCTATAATGCAAAATTGAACTTCAAAAGCACTTCATAGCATTAGTTTTTTAATTATTCATATTTTACATGTAACTTTCACCATAAAATATGCTGAAGTACCAAATTCATTATCAATGCCACTCTTTGTAAAACAATACTTTTAAGTACCAGACTTTTCTGCATTAATTAATGCAAATGAGCTACTTTCAAACCCTTTGGCATTAAACTATTTTTTATGTATCACAATTGAAAATATCTGGCTAGATAACCTGCAGAGCACTTAAAGTTCTATTGCTTCCAGTGGTACAAGTAGGCTATTCAGTTTGCACTAAAATAAATTTAAACATCATCTAATTACCTGTAAACTAGTTTTCTCTAAATATACTACAATAGAACAGAGGGAGAGACAAACTATCAACCTTAACTTTAGTGCTAGAACTAGATGGCAAGAATTAAAATTACTGTTTCCACATACATGTATTTGCAGGCCCTTTTTAATAGAGCCAAGTGTGTTATCTAGGTTAAGTGTTCATTTTATTCCATAGTAATTTAGGTTAAAAGGTTCTATTTTAATTTCAATGGAATCAAGTCCTAACATGTTTTCTCAAGCAGGTTACTTAAAATTTTTGATTTACCCATCAGGAAAATGGAAAAAGCAAAATATTTCCAACTTGTTATAAAGATTAGAGAACAAATTATATAGAAATTATTTAATTATTACATAAAGGCAAGCCAAGAGAATGGAGCCAGGAAAATTTATTTCAATCCTAACTTATTAATTTCTTTAATAAAACGCTTACTATCAAGCAGGAAAAGATATAAAACTTAAAATTAGTAGTATGGATTTTGTATTAATCACTTTCATAATGTTATATACCCATTGATAATTAAGATTCACTTGTGTTGAATTATTTTTTTAATATTGAAAAAATATAATAAATATAATTTTCAAGAACGTATGATAATTTAAGTATTTACATATTAATAGCTATTTAGATTAACTGTATTTCATATATTATACAAAATGCTAAGACTATGTTCATGGCATATTTATGCATATCTTTAGAATATATATTTTCAGAAGTATAATTTATAGAGATGTGCATATTTTATATTTTAATTCATATTATTAAGTAATTTTGCAGAAAAGTTATCAATTTGCACTACTGTGTGTTACACAAGTATATTTTTTTTCTTTTATGCCACAAAAGATAATATTATCTAATGTGCTAATTTGAATTATGTGAATGGGAAAAACAGAAACAAACCTCATTATTTAGACTTGCATTTTGATTATGATTAAGTTGAATGTCTTGTCGTGAACTTGTAATGCTTTGTACTTCTTCATTTGTAATGTGTATCAAGATGATGTCTATAAGGTTATTCATTATTTTCTTGTTGATTATTAAAAGCTCTCTCTATATTGTGAATTGTCCTTTTGTTTTCACGAATGCAACAGTATTTTACCCAAATAATATTTGTTTTTTCACTGTGTGTGTGTGTGTTCTTTATAGACATTTTAAGTATTTATATGATTATTTCTAAAAGTTATTGTTGATTTTAGACCCTAAAAGCATGCCAAGAGAAGCTTCAGAAACTCAACATTATAAACTTTAAACGATTATATTTTTTAGTGCTTTCAAAATCCACAATCTTCTCAATTTCTAAAAGTACTATTTTTATTTTAAGTGTGAAGCATACATTTAGTTTTGTTTTTTATTCCCCCCAAAACAGGCAGTTTTCCAATACAACTGGTTCAGTAATTTGTATTTCTTTCTTGATTTTAATGTTACTCCTAAATTGCATATAAATTTTAATACTTGTGGGGACTATTTTGGTCTTATTTATTTATTTATTTGCTTTTTCCTCATGAGAATCACCACAAAACTTTAAAATTCATTTTAATATCTTTCTTGTGCCATATGAGGTCTGAAAATTAAGTCCCCAAACTCAACCTGGAAAAAGTGCTACATACCTCATTGCTGAGTATCACTATGGTCACCTTTGAAGTACTCCCCTTGGGAAGTTATGCACCAATGCAGTGCCTAATGCACCCTTCAAAGCAATTTTGGAACTCTTTTTCTGGAATGGACATCAGAGCTGCTGTCATATTACCCTTGATGTTCTGAATACCAACAACATGTCTTCCTTTCAATATTTCCTTTACCTTCCAGTAAAAAAAAAAGTCATTGGGGGCGAGATCAGGTGAGTAGGGAGGGTGTTCCAATACAGTTATTCGTTTACTGGCTAAAAACTCCCTCACAGACAGTGCTGTGTGAGCTGATGTACTCTCATGATGCAAGAGCCACAAGTTGGTGGCAAAAAATTCAGTTCGTTTTCATCTAACTTTTTCATGTAGGCTTTTCAGTACTTCCAAATAGTAAACTTGGTTGACTATTTGTCCAAATTCATAATGAACAATCCCTCTGATATCAAAAAAGTTTAGCAACATTGTTTTGACTCTTGATTTGGACTGACAGAACATTTTTGGTCGTGGAGAACCAGATGACTTCCATTGTGAACTTTGATGCTTTGTTTTAGGATCGTATTGGTACACCTATGTTTCATCACCAGTGACAACACAGCTCAAAACATCATCTTGCCTCTCTAAAATGTCCTGACGAATTTCAACTTTCCTTTGCTTTTGTTCATTGGTGAGCTCCTTTGGGATCATTTCTGCACACACCTTTCTTATGTGAAGATTTTTAGTTAGGATTTTCCTAATTGCTTCTCTATTGGTGTTTACTTGGTTTGCTATGCTTCTAATAGTCAGCTGATAATTTTGATGTAAACTTTGACAATATTTTGCAATGTTTTTATCCATTCTGCTCGTTACTGGCCACCCTGATCTCTCTTCATCAGTGACATTTTCTCCCCCCTCAGAAAAATGTTTAAAGCATTTGTACACTGACATTTTCTTCATGGTATTATCCCCATAAACTTGGACTAACATGTCCCTGATTTCACTTCCACCCTTGCCAAGTTTAACAAAACATTTAATGTTTGTTCATTGCTCTAATTCAAGCTCTGGCATTCTCATGACAAGTACCCTAAAGCATGCAAAATTTCTTAGATAGGCAAAAGCATCATAAATAAATGAAGAACTGAATTGTATTTCATTAAATTAAGAATGTCTGATTTTCCGAAAAAAAGTCACTTATTTCAAACTGACAATGTCAGTCACAGGCTGGAAGAAAAATACTTGCAAATCACATATGATAAAGGGCTCATGTCTAAAATAAATGACAAACTCATAATTCAATAATAAAATAACTAACAACTACCCCCCCGCCAAATAGAAAAAGATATATGGATAGCAATAAAGCTTATAAAACCATTTTCAAGGAAATTTCATTAGGAAAACTTAAATACCACTACACAATATTAGAATGGCAAAATAATAATAATACCAATGATACAGCATGGTGATTATAAATAGCAACTGGAAGTTTCAAATAATTCTGGTGGGATTGTCAAATAGTACTTTAGAAAATAGTTTCACATTTTTTAAAAATAAAGTTACCATATGATCCAGCAATTCTCATTCTTAATTATTTATAAGGTGAAATATAAATCTGTGTTTATACAAAAACCTGTCTTCAGATGTATACCAGATTTTTAGATAATCATCAACAACATGAAACCTCCCAAATGTCCCTCAGTTGGAGAACAAATAAAAAATTGTGTTATTTCAATATAATTAAATATTATTTTGCAACAAAAGGAACAAACTACTGATACATACCACATGTACGAATCTCAATGCATTATGTTAAGTAAAAAGAAAACATATTTAAAAGACTGCACTCTGTATGATTCTATTTATATGACATTGTAGAAAACATAAAAGTAGGGATAAAGTAAACAAATTGTTAGTAGCCATGGGTTATAATTAAAGAACAGGGTTGAATACAGATGAAATGCAGTAATTTTTGGTGTGATGGTACCATTCTATGTGCCTCTTGATTGTAGGGGTGATTCCCGGACTATATGCACTTGTTAAAACTTGTTCACCTATACACTAAAAGGGGAAATTTTTCTTGTATTTAAATCATCCCTTAATATAAAAAAAATATGAGTTACTTGTCATCTGAGATACAACCAGAATCTTAAGATAAATATAGGAACATTTATAGGATAAATATAGGAATTTTAAGAAACTTCTCAATACATTAAGAAACTATCAAGAATAACTTTCTGTATTTAAGTTCTCTTATTCTAATGTTGCAAGATATGATTTGGCAAATGAATGAAAATCTGGCTTTTAATTTTTACCATATTTCAATAAATCTAATATGCACTTTTTTACATTTAATATCTCTGAAATTGAGATGACTCTGAAATAAATGGAATCTCATCATTTAATTGCTTCCTGGAGCACAAAATAAGGGTGCATTTTTCAACTGATATCTCAGAGTGGATGAAATACCACAATTATATTACTTCAGCAAACAAGTTGTGATAAAAGGATGTAAGTAGCTTTGTCAAAAAGGTTAAAAGCTAAAATGTGGTGATCGCTGTGCTTAGCGGTGCGTCATCCCACAAGACACTACTAATTACACAGTCAATATGGGAATGAGATTTTAGTATGTCATTGGAGTATTTAAATCATGATTCCAAGGAAATGTAAGCTAAAAAATAAAAATTTCTAAGTAAATGCTTAGGCCAGCGTGGTCAATAGAACTTTTAACAATGATGGGAATGTTAAACCTGCCCTGACCACAGGCCATATGAGGCTGTAGAGTACTTAAAATGTGGTTAGTGCAATTGAAGAACTAAAAATGTAATTTTATTTAATGTTAATTTAAATGGCCACATGTGATTAGTGGCCTTGTATGGGACAGCACAGGATTAGACATTGGGTTTGATGAGTTTTAGGATTAGAAAGACCAGGCAGTTGCTGGCCCTAATACATAGCTCAGAAAATCCAGTCCTGCTTTGGCCTCTATGGTCCTGCACCATCAACCAATTTTGGATAAAAGAGAAACAACAATTAAGAAGGTGACTAGCCCAAGAGGCAGTTAGGCCAGCAATAAGAATATCAACCATTTCTCTTCTCTCACATCCTACCTTGTAGAAACTTCCAGGTTTTTTATGCAATTAAACATTCCCTTTCCTAGCTGAGAAATCTCTAGTAGTTCCAATTTTATTTTAATTTTTTTCTCAATGTGGTAGATGGAAGAATAACAACATTGAGAGATACAGATGAAGCATTATTAATAATAAAAAAGAATTAAAAAACAGAATTTATTTATTAAAAATTGTGTATTTATTCTTACATGTATAAATTTCATTCACATTCAAAGTATGCTCTGTTTGATGCAATACACCTATCAATACGCTATTTTCACTGCTCAAAACAATTTTTGAACTTGTCAATTATGATTCCCTTCTGGTGAGTCTGTCATTTTTGTTTCACCTCTGCTACATCTGCAAAATGTTTCCCTTTGAGAACTTTTTTCATCCTGGGAAACAAAAAAATAAAAGTCATTGGGGGTGAGATGGCCTGACTAGGGAGGGTGGGGCATGGGAGTCATGCCATTTTTAGCCAAAAAATGCGGAACGCTCAAACGCGGTGTGGACAAGTGTGTTGTCTTGTTGCATGCTGTTCGTGGGAATCACCCAACATAAAATGGGCAAATGGTGTAAAGAGTTTCCAAAAACATTCACTGAAGCCAAACACAGCCTCTTAGAACAATGCCAGCTAATACACTGATGTAGGTGGATCCCAAGAACACTCACCTACCGGGGGAAGCCTGTGCTACAAGGGGCCCACCCTCCAGAACACAATTCTGGTTTTTTGAAGGTCCCCCTTGTATTTTCCAAACATACAATAACCAGTGTTGAGAATAAGATTCAGAACCTTCACCCAGATCTGTACTGAGATTAAACAGGTTAAAATCTTTCCTGCTGATAAACCAAAAATTTGTAATCAATAACAATATTTTATATCATTTTTGGTTATTCTACTTTGTCATTTTCCAGTGTATTCTTATATTTTATACATTATATTCTTTGGAATAAAAAAGTTTTATAAATTAAAAATGTTTTTCAGGATAGAACAATTACTAAATAAAGATTATTTTCCACGTATCTTAACATGTTTAAAGTTTAAGAAGTAACTAGTACTTTGAATCCCAATAAACTGAATGATCTATCAAAGTTAACTTAAATGTCTTGTATTAATACCATCACTAGCATTCCACATGCATGTACATAAATGCACATATGTATGTGTTATATATAGCTATATCAGGGCTATAGGGTTGTTCAACTTGTGCTATATGCAAAACTACACAACAGAGGGCAAAAGTAGGATGGAAGTCAATCTGTACACTGGTTATGCTGTGGCACGGAGCTGTATTCAACAAGGGGAGAAAGCATCTTTTTTTTTTTCAGGTATAAAAACGTCCCAGTTATATTAATCAATTCATCAGTAAATATTTGTTAAGTACCTATAAAGAGTCATGCACGGTCCTAGGCTTTTGGATTATTTATAGCAATCAAGAAAACAAAGGTACTTGTCCTCATTGAGACTGCATTCTAGTAAGGGAGACAGACAATAAACAAAATAAATAATAAAATATAAAGTATGTTAAATGGGGACAAGTGCTATGGAGAAAAATAACGCAGGGGAAGAAAATAAGGAGTGTTGGAGGAGATGGAATTTTCAGGGGTAGTATATGTTACACAATGGGAAGTTCTTTATGGTAGAGATGTTAAATCTTCCCACAGATAAATATGCAAATGTAATGCCTTCCCAATCACAATATCAAAAGGCTTTTTAACATAACTTAACAATTTGGTCCTACATTTCGTATCAAAAAAAAAGTGCAAGAGAAAACAATCAAGAGGACTTTGAAAAGGAAGAAAAGACTAGGATTATTCTAACACAATCAAAATTTACTGTAAATTTAAAGTAAATTGTGTGATACTGGTCTAAAAATAAACTAATGGAATAAAACAGAGTAAGCAGAAATGTGGGCATGTTAAATAAATGGGGGGGAGGGAATACCTGACTTCCTGCCTCTTAACTAAAGATGTAGTTTTTCCATCAGTTCTCTCAAATGGTCCCCAAAAGAGATAATGTTATTCCTTTTTTCCCATTCTTATGCTCTTGGTTGTTTTCTCTTATCTAACATCATTGACTAATACCTCCAGTATGAGCTTAAGTAATAACGGTGGGTGTTGTGGTCACCCTTAAACCTGACTCCACTGGTAATGCTTTTAATTTTTCTCATTAAATAGAATGCTGGTTTGGAAGCTAAGATGAGCTTTTTCTCTGTCTCTGTCTCTGTCCCTGTCTTTATCTCTATATCTATCATATATAAAATTTATGTACATAAATTTATGTTAAGATAATATGATGGTTTTTGTATTTTATTATTTATAATTATTTTTCAGTTACAGTTGACATTCAATATTATTTTGTATTAGTTTCTTGTATAGTATAGTGGTTAGACATTTACATTATTTATGAAGTGATCCCCCGATTAGTCTAGCACCCACGTGGCACTATACATCATTGTTGTAATATTATTTCCTATATTCTCTATGCTGTGTGACTATTTTGTAACAACCAATTTGTAATGCTTAATCCCTTTACATTTTTCGCCCAGCTCCTCCAATCCCTTCACCTCTGGCAATCATCAGTTTGTTCTTTATATGTATGAGTCTATTTTTGTTTAGTTTGTTTGTTTATTTTGTTCTTTAGATTCCACATATAACTGAGATCATATAGTATTTGTCTTTTTCTCTCTGACCAATTTTATTTAGCATAATACTCTCTAGGTTCATCCATGTTGTTGCAAATGGTAAGATTTCCTTTTTATCGCTGAGTAATATTCCACTATATAAATGTACCACTTCTTTATCCAGTCATCTATCGATGGGCACTTTTGTTGCATTCATATCTTGGATATTATAAATAGTGCTGCAATGAACAAAAGGGTGCACATATTTTATTTTTAATTAGTGTTTTGGATTTATTTGGATAAATACCCAGAAGTGAAATTGCTGTGTCATTAGGTAGTTCTACTTTTAATTTTTTGAGAAACCTCCATACTGTTTTCCATAAGAGTCTTCATTAATTTACAACCCCACTAACAGTGTACAAGAATTCCCTTTACTCTATCCATATCATTGCCAAAACTTGTTTGATGATTTATTGATGGTGACCATTCTGATTGGTGTGAGGTGATATCTCATTATGGTTTTAATTTGCATTTTTCTGATGATTAATGACATTGAGCATCTTTTTACATGTCTATCGGCCTTGTGTATGTCTTCTTTAGAGAAAGGTCTATTTAGGTCCTCTGCCCATTTTTAAATTGGATTGTTTGGTTTTTTGGTACTAAGTTTTATGAGTTCTTTATAAATTTTGGATATTAATCCTTATCAGATGTATTATTAACAAATATCTTCTCTTATTCAGTAGGCTGTCTTTGTTTTGTTGATGGTTTCCTTTGCTGTGCAAGACTTTTTTTACTTTGATGTAGTTCCACTTTTGTATTTTTTCTTTTGTTTTCCTTGCCTGAGGAGATATGTCAAAAATAAAAAAGAATATTACTAAGAGCAATGTCAGAGAGATTGCTGCTTATGTTTACTTCTAGGAGTTTTATGATTTTAGGTCTTACATTTAAGTCTTTAATCCATCTTGAATTTATTTTTGCATATGCTGTAAAAAAGTGGTTCAGTTTCTTTTTCTTTTCTTTTTTGTTTTTGCATATATCTGTCCAGTTTTCCTAGCAGTATTCATTGAATAAACTGTCTTAACTCCATTCTTGCCTTCTTTGTTACAGATGAATTGACCATACAGATGTGGGTTTATTTCTGGTCTCTCTATTCTGAAAGAGCGTCTTTTCCATCACGCAATCTGCTGAGCCCTGAAAAAATAACGTGCCCATGGATAAGGAGTATTCAGAAGTATCAGCTTTTCATAATTTTTCTATCCATAGAGAAAGTACCATTTATAACACAAAAATTGACAATCCCTGATGTGTTCCTATATATGTTCCAAGTACCATAAAATGTTTGTATATATTTAGGTCTCGATTATTTGAGTAAAGTCTTAAGTAAAGCTCTATCAGAATTCTTTATTACAAGTAACAGAATTGGATTTTAGTGAATTGAACCTAAAAAGACTTTGTTAAAAAAAAAAAAAGGCTTTGTTAAAAAGACATGAGGAATCTAACAGAATAGTTGAGAGGACTGAGAAACCCAAGGTGGGGGCTAAGTTTCTAAGAATGTTGGCTAAAATTATGCCATAAAACTGGCTGGTGAAAAAAAACAAAAACAAAAACAAAACAAATAACAAAACATTGGTATTGCAAGGAGCCCAAAAGAAAACTTCCACTTCCTTCACCTCCCCCAAAGCCATTTCAGTGCTAGGAACAGAACTTAAAACACCTGAGGTCAGTGAAAGGCAGACACCTCTGTGACCACAAATCTAGCAAAACTCAGACACCTCACAGAGAGCTGTCCTCTTTGTACTGATCAATTCCAAATTAAAGTTTTGTTGATTGGTGGTTTAGGTTATGTGCCTACATCTTATCTTTAGGAGATCTCCATATTGAGAATATGGAAATATGGGAACTATAAGATGATGGGAAGCCAATTGAATTATGTTACCCAGTGCAAAACTAATTAGAAATATAGCATTTTATTTAAAAAATACAGTTAGAATCTATAGCAAATGAATTATTAACTGTTTGTGTACTTATTTCTCATTATGATTATTCTTGACTTTCTTATGATGATACGGAAAACTTCTGGTTTGTAAGAACTGTCTCAGAAATTATCTTGGCTCAACAAAATTAATCTATAAGTGTGGTACAAAAAGTATATCATCATTTATAGGATGTGCTTTATTAATTCCAAATAGATATAAAGACTCTCATAATTTAAACAAAGCAAAACAGAAAAGAACAACAACAACAAAAAATACAATGCAACCATGAAAATAAAATGAGAGAAAGACACACAACCAGACAGAGGAAGTGAAAGAAAAACTTAAGAACAAGAATGATAATAAAACCTGGGATAAAATGGAAATTTCAATTAGCTACTGGACTTTGCATAGGTTGAAACGTTGTTTTCCAAGGGATTTAGATTATGTTTAAAACCAATCTGAGTTATTAGGATCCAAACACTCTATTTTCAATAAAGATATCCCCTTCCCGGCCAGGGAGCTACCCACATAACAAAAAGCAAAAAAAAAGAAAAAAAAAAAAGAAAGAAAAAAGAAATCCCTGTCTCCCAGAGACATTTGTATAATAAAATTTTGGACCCATAACTTATTTAGCCTAACCCTCTCATTTTACATCCAAATCTTAGATACTACTTTATTTTACAATGACTATAGAAATAGTCACAGAAGTGTAAAAAGCCACGCCAGAATCTCAAAAACAATCACCTCGACTCTGCTAAATATTGGAATGTGGAATAAAAAGAAGGCAAAATTACCATCGTTTTCATGGTTAAAGATTCTGTAATGCAACATGAACATGAGAAACAGACATCTGGAGAAGATAATGATGTGAGAAGCAAAGAATTAAATGATAAAGTGGAAGGTGTTGATTCAGAGGAAAATAAGATTAATATACAAGACGACAGAAAGCAGAAAGGGCTCCATGGGACTCTTGCTCCACCCTCCAAATACACCTCTAGAATGTGCTGCTGATTTCCCCTTGAACACTTTTCTGTTTGGTCTGATTCTTTCCCTGCAATTTTGAACTCATCATGAAATCTTCTGTTTTGTTTCCCCATTTGTTTTTATCTTTGGTGGTATTTTCAAAGGTTTCAATATATATAGTGTCCTAGGTTTTATTGCCCTTCCAAAATTACATTTTGACCTTATAACATACTAATAAGGAGATGTTTTTCCTCAAATGTCATAGCATATTTCTCACATTAAAAAAAAATAGCTTGTACTGTTCACAGTGGCCAAATCATGGAAATAGCCCAAGTGGCCTTTGACAGACGATTGGCTAAAAAGCTGTGGTAGATATACACAATGGATTATCACTCAGCCATAGAAAAGATGAAATAGGGCCATTTATGACAACGTGGATGGACCTTGAGATCATCATGCAAAGCTAAATAAGCCAGACAGAAAAAAAACCAAGATCCATATGATTCCACTTGTGGAACACAAAGCTGAAAGCAACAAAGAATCTAAAACTTGTGGACACAATCAATAGTTTAGTGGTTAGTGGTTATCTGTGGGTATGGAGAGAAGGAACATGGTCTCAAATATATGGTGATGGAAAGAGAACTGACTCTGGGCGATGAACACATAGCACAATACACATATGATGTATTATAGAATTGTACATATGGAAACTATGTAATTTTTACTAATCAATGCCACCCCAATAAATTTAACAATAAAAAACTAAAAAATAAATAGCTAGTATTTATAAAATGTCTATTGTGCCAAATAACATATTCATCTGGGAACCATGATTAGAGCCCTGTCTATCTACTATCAGAGTTGGTTCCCCAAAAACTCCAAGATCTCTTTCCATTACTATGTATGAACACATAAGCAACACATAGACAATACATTGTAGAATTGTACGACCGGAACCTATGTAATTTTTATTAACCAATGTCACCTCAACATATATAAAAAATTATTTTTCCCTCAAAAAAAATTAACTGCAAGAGATGGACACACTCTCCCTATTTGATGTATAATATATAATTTGCCCATGTTTACATATCTAACAAGTAGAAGTATAGATTTTCTGATTCGAAAGCCCATGTGTTTTCTTCCCAAACCCAATATAGGTTAAATTTTAATCTACCTTAGAGGCATTGGAGTCACTTAACAGAACGATCCTATAATTGGCCCACTGTCATTTACCAGTTATTCTTTTAAAAGTTCTCAAATTTTAAAGGGACATTTTTGGAAAGGAAAAAGAAAAATCTTCTGTATGAAAAAGTCTTTCCTTAAGTCTTCTTTATGTAACAATTGTGTTGTTACCTTCTGCAGGTACTACTAGCTGAACTGGCTTCATGAGCATGTGACCTGGACACTGTACACAGATCGGCCCTGTGCTTGGTTTTCACTATCTTGAGATTTTTAACAGTCAGATCTTTGAACTTGTTTTGTAATTGAAGTCCATTGGCACAATGGAGCATGCATGTCCACCCTCTCTTGCAATCTCATTCATACAGTATAGTATTTATAATGCCCAATAAGCACAGAATTCTGGTAACTCCATAATGTGTGGAAGTTCAGTTATACTCAAATTGAGTGTAAGTGTATCAGGTGTACAACTAAGTGGCGATGCTGATAGCCCTAAGCGACCGTGCTCTCTGTTTGAACCAGAACTTATTTGAATAAATAAACATAAATGACAAAGGAACCATATTATATTCATTTTATTTGTGTAACTTTTCAGTATTAAGTCAACCA
Source organism: Lyroderma lyra (assembly GCA_004026885.1). Classification (NCBI taxonomy): domain Eukaryota; kingdom Metazoa; phylum Chordata; class Mammalia; order Chiroptera; family Megadermatidae; genus Lyroderma; species Lyroderma lyra. The sequence goes on from PVJL010002098.1 coordinate 150,207, forward strand.
CTTACACTGAACATGAAGTCACTGAAGGAAAGTAAAAGAGTGAAACCCGTAATTCCTGTTCTTCATAAGAAGGCTGACCAGACGCACCGTTTTAAACAGGACAGAGAACAACGATACTGTCCTGTTTCAAATGGTACATAGGGTCAGCCTAGTCTCACTGGGCTAAATTCAAAGTGTCAGTAGGCTGACCCTATGTATAGTTTTAAATGGGACAGACTTTTTATTCTGTCCCATTTAAAATGGTACCTGTGGCCAATCTACTATTAAGTCCTGTCCTACTCATCATTAAGCCAAAGGTAGATATTGTTGGCAGAATATGTGCAGATCAAAAAGTAAAATAAAAACAGCCAAATAAATTACATTCAGCATTTTCATTGTCTATAAGAAAGTAATGCATATGCATATCTAAGCTAAAAAAAGTGAATTGTGTAACTTCAGCAGTTCTACATATGAAAGAAAAACCCTTATGTTTTCATTTATAATTTGCACAAAGTACACATATTGCAAACACTAAAATACATGCTAATCATTAAAATTGTATTTGTTCTTAATTCAGAATGACATTAAATAGCAAATAATAATACTCATATTTAAAAGAAAACTCAACACCATGACAGATGGAGAGGCATGCCATAAAATAAAGAAAATACATCTTTAATGCCATTTTCTTCCTGTTTCTTGAACAAGTGATTTTACATCTCATTCTTCCCAGGGCCCCACATTTATATAGCTGGTCTGACTACCACTCTTAGGTAGTAGATTTTATTGGTGTTAGTTACTTTCCTGTATTTCTCATATCATATTTTTTCAGGCATTTTTTAAAATTAAGTTCCATTTCAAATGATGTGAATAGAAAATCAGATTCTGTGTCAAAACACTTCTAACAAAAAACAAACAACAACAAAAAATCAAACCAAACCAACCAAACAAACAAAAAACCTGGCACTCAGAAATGATGACTGGTGAAGAGGTAAAACCTAAGATTTGAAATCCAAAGGCCAAGAACTGATGTTGGCTTTCTCACCTCCCCATCATGTAACCTTTGACAATATGCTCAAATTTGCTGAGCCTCAGTTTCTCATTGTGTAAAGGGAGGTAGTTCTATTAGATAATCCTTAAGCAGTTTCTGGTTACAAATTGGAAATGATATATGGGAAATGCCCAGCACACTGACTTTTACATAGCAGGGCTTTAATAAATGAATACTACCATATAATTCTAGGACAACCGATTTCTTAAATTAACCTCCATGCCATTGATTGATATCCTTAGATGATATAAGATTAATCCATTTGTGGCTTGTTGTGAGTACAAACTGGCAAAACTAGAAATGATGACATACAAAAATAAATTCTTAAAAATGACTCATTGCTTTTAGCACTTAGAATATGATTAATTTTCAAAAAGTCAAAACAGAGAGAAATTTGCCTGGGGCTGGTAGAACTGATAAATGAAAACTGAGAAATTTTACCTTACAACAGTTACTGACTAAATAAATTCCTTACATCAAACGGGCAAAGATTCAATGTCTTTAGAAATTTTACTGTATAGCAGACACAAACATCTACCTTATTATTATATTTATAATATTATTAAGGCCATCATCTTATGCTATGAGTACTGTCCAAATATCAAATTTATAGTCATTCAGGAAAAAAGTGGCTAAATCAAAACACTGACTTGTGGCTAAATTAATGCTAGTGATGCAAATTTTATTTCTTCTTATATTTTAATGCAGCTTTAGGGCTTTGGCTAAATTGAAGCTTTTTACAGATATATATTAAAGTAAATTCCATTTGCATTTGAAGCAAATTGGAAATAGCTTTAATTTTAAACTGTTTTGTAAATCAGTTTCAATGAAGAAAGAAAGGAAAAGCTCTTGATAGGAGGTGGGATTGGGAGTTGGTCAGGAAAACAGAGTTCTGATCTCATAGTTGCTAACAGCTTGCTATACAACTTGGGATCATTCCCCCTCACTGGTCCTTGAATTTATGCAGTTTATTCATAAAATGGGATGTTGAATACGATTTCTTTCACATTTAATATTTCCAGATAAAGTAATTTAGTCTGTGATTGTAGAGAGATTAGTAATGCTTTTTCACAGTGCCTTTAGACTATCCCATGTTATAAACAACGCACTGTAGAATTGTATGCCTAAAACCTATGTAATTCTTGCTAACAGATGTCACCCCAAAAAGTCTAACAATAAAAATGAATTTAAAAAAATAAAGTCAGGAATATTCAAAAACAAAAAAATAATTCTTATTTTTCTAAATTAATACATTTTCTAAATTAATACATTAACACATTTTCTAAATTAATACAACTGCTTTCTTCAGTTATGTTTAAGATTCAGTTCCTATAGATCTAATAGCTTTGTTGCACCCAAGTAAACTGACAAGGTCATAGCTTTCCAAAATCACATTTATTTGATTCAATCAGCATCAATTACTCCCTGCTGATTGATAACAACCAGTGCCTACCATAGGTCATAATTTATAGATGATATTAACACTTTTGAGGAGTGAAATATAGCAAGTCATAACTAATGTTTGCTGCCAAACAAAAATAAATGCAAAGAGAGAGAGATGTTAACACATCTAATTTATCCTTAAGAAAAAGGGTTGTCAAGTAGACATAAATATGTTAGGGAAAAGGATTGGGTCAGAGAAAGGACAAGTGGATGGGTCAAACCTGAGAGCAGCATACTGCATTTATCGAAAAGATATTGACAGGATTGTAAGAAAAAAATTTCTGTAGAGTGCACATCAATTAACAAGCAATTATGTTCGCTTGAAGCAGCTACAGTTCCTTTTTTCAGATGGCTGTTAAATGTACTAAGTTTTCAGGATAGAGATACATTGCTAACATTTGGATATGTACTCCTATATACATAGCACAACAATCCAGGAAAAGTAAATTTTTCCAAAAAGAATAGTTTATGCAATTTATCTTGAAAGACTAATACATCATTGTCACATAAATTTCATTAGTTTTACAATCTTGGGATAACACAATAATTTAGATACCACGTATAATGATGGTTTTCTTCAAGTGGCAGCATTTCCATTGATATAAAATTATTTTCTTATAACATTCTGTTATCTGAATTTTTAATATAAAATTTTTTAATGTTAAAAAGGTCTTTTTGTCAATATTTAAATAAAGTTTTAATGAAAAATAAATCCCTAACTAGAATTTATAATTTTTCTCTCTCAGATCCAGAGATTTATCTTTCTCCTTTTTTAGGCAAAGATGCAAGATAAGGAGAATGCAAAGTTTGGAATACTTAGTAGTATTCTAAAGCTGCTTCAGCCTCTAGTATTCTATTACTAGAGAAAGCTGCAAATTTTAAATTTGAATCTAAGAAAAAGCAATTCAAAATATGAATATCTTACAATGCATCACTGTCTTACTGACTTTTCCATAATTAACACCCAGTCTCCAAGGCTCCTTGTTTCTCAGTCTTGTCTCCCAGTCTTGCCCTAGAAACATATTTGTGTTGAATAAAAAGCTGATTCTTTGAAGATTAGAATCAACAAAGCAGACAAATGTTGAACAATTATGTGATCAACTTAATAATTTGTAGTTATTTTCTTTTTTCATTGATTTAAGTAACTAAAAATTGTAAATTTGAGAGAAATTTCCCAAAGGCAAAAAAAGACAAGGATCCATATGAGTCAATAATTTATTTCTATGTACCTGAACCAAACACTCAATAGAGCCATCTAGAAGGAAACAGAATGCAATATAATTGATGAGCAAAGTTCAAATTGACTTTCAGGATCTAAATCTATATAATTTACTTTTCATATCATTCAATGAGAAGATATTCTAACGGACTTGGTATATACTCTGATTAAAGCAAACCAAATTCTAATACATGTATACTATTCATAAGTGCTTTTTAACATACGAGTATAGCACACAAATAATACTTATTATAGGGATTGTTGCTATTGCTTTCTTTCTTCAAATTTGAGCCCCAAAATGTTAACTGGAATTTTCAAGGGTGCCTAATTGGCCAAATGCTTGCAATTAAATACATCTAAAGAAGTTATGCACTTGGGACTCTGTAAACATCACAAAAAGGCAATATATATACTTTCATATAAAGTGATATTGAAATATGAATTTCAACCCACTTCTGTCTCCAATTGATGCATTTACAGAACAACCAAAGGATGCGATTACAAAAATAGATATATATATAAAATAATTAATTCATGTCCAAGTGTCTACTTGGAAGAAAAATTTACAAAAAAATCCTGAGCAAGAAGGGAAACTCAAAAATAAATGTATAATTTTTAAAAATTAAAAAAAATAATTAGGGTGAATTCTATGAAGAAATTCAATCTAAAAGTCAAAGTTGTAGGAATTAACATCAGGAGACAGCTCTCCCTATCCAGATAATTATTACTCTAATTAGTTTATCTGCTACTTCATCTTGTCCATGCTAACATTTATTGCACCTCCTTTGCCCTCTACTGTCTTAATGGTGACAAAGAGATTACACATTGGGATTGAAAAATACTGATTGGTCTATAAAGAATAAAGACCATTATCCTGACTCTTAATCGGCAGCCATACAAGGGATTCATTAAAAAGAACATAGGAAGAAGCATGCTCTTTCTTTATTATAAGTTAAACCAAATTGTTTAATTTTCATGCTTCCTGTGACTAATACAAAAACAACCTGCACCCCAATATAATGATTTAGGACTGTTTTATTTTCTTAGCCAATTATTGCTAATTTGGTACCATCTTGATCTTTCTATATTTATGTTCTTTGGTACTTGTACTTTTTAAAATTCCTCAAATAAAAATTAAAAAATAAATAAATAAATTTTGTGCTTTGAGTGAAATTTGAATAAGATTTTGTCTTCCCTAATTTTTAAAATAGCAAAGGCAGTTTGGTTTATTATTTTTCTATTGGGTTTGTAGCCTTCATTTGGGTATGTTTCACATTTATATTTTAAATATTTGTTTACATTGCTAAAAGATTATAAAATGCTTATTATGAGCTTATTATAATACAATGAAGGGCATGGCTGTGCCAAAAGCAAGATGGATTGATAGAGCTTATTTCTGTATTCAAAGAAACCAAATTGAGTATACTTATATATAAATAATTATAACTAGATATTCATAAAGACAATATATTGGAGGACTTCATGAGTTTTTACATTTTATTATTAATAAAAGGAATTTTGAAAAATGCATGTTGATAATTTGCTGAGTAGTTTCGGTATTTAGATTAAATTAAAATTGTTCATATTAAGTGTGTAACCTTGAACAAGTAATTAAATCTCTCTGTACAATAATTTCCCCAACAACCAATTGTGAATAACAGAACCTAGGTCTGTAAGAATTAAATGAAATAATGCAGTTAAGGCACTCTCCACAGGGCTTGGCCGGCAATAAGCAATAAATGAGAACTATAATCACCACCATTCTCCTCTTCTTCCCCATGATAGTATCAGCTCCATTATTGTCATTATCAACATAACTTGCCTTTAAAGGAATAGGTTCATCAGTTGGAAAAGAGAAAAATGGAGTCATCGAGGTCAGAGAAAGAGTATAAGCAGTTAATAGTGGATAGAATTTAGTGGGAATGGTAGCATGAGGCTGGAAATGAAAACGAAGGCAAATTGTGAGGAGCATTTATGGGATACAAAGAAGTTTAAATTTCATTTCGATCGTGCAGATTCCCTAATGCATTTTTAAGCATGTGGATGACAATTAGATTCATAGTTTTAAAAGCAAATGACTGGTACTAATGAGGATAGATTGAAATAGAGTACAACAAGAGAAGCTAGAGTTTGATTATCTCTTTTGTGTAGTCATTATTTGTAACTTTAAGAATATTTTTAGTTATTCTTTTCAACTTGTATTATTAGATAGATTTTACTTTATTTTGTCCAACTCTGGTTCCTACAGTCCATACCTAAACTGTAGTTACCTCAAATAGTTGAGCTGAGTAGATAAACCTTTGCTACCAATGCCTTTGTTCTGCTTTTCCTATATTGTCTCCTCTTTGAACTTTTGTACTGTGTCCTTTCAATAACTCGTAACAATAATCTAAATTTGGCACATCTCCCTCTAACTGATAATCTCAATTATGGATTGAATAAGCATTTACTGTGTGAAGTATGGACCAGACTTTATTCTCACTTGCATTTCCCCTTCTTTTTTCTTTTTGTAAAACATAATTGTAACCTTCCTTTTTATCTTACTAACCAATATCACCCCAATAAATTTAATAAAGTAAAAAAAATCATTTTTAAGTGATTCCAGAAATTTCACACCTTTGATATTTATCATGATGGTTAATTGTATGTGTCAACTTGAAAGGGCCATGAGGTGCCCAGTGTTTTGGTTAAAAATTAATCTTGGTGTCTATGAGGGTGTTTCTGAAAGAACAACATTTGAATCAATAGGGTGAGTAAAACAGATTGCTCTTCTCAATATGGGTAGGCCTCATCCAATGCACTGAAGACATGAATAGAACATAAGAATAAAAAAGAGTTTGATATATCTGCCTCACTATCTCCAAGTAGGAACATTAGTCTTCTTCTGCCTTCGGACTCAGGCTGGGCACAAAACAGTATTGACTCTCCTGATATTCAAGCATTTGAGCTTGGACTGGAACTATTCTATTGGCTTTCCTGAATCTTCAGCCATAGATGTTGGAGTTCTCAGTGCCCATAATCGAATGGCCCAATATTTTATAATAGATGTTTTTCTATACACACACACACACACACACACACACACACACACAAACATATGTGCATGAGTACATGACTAATACAAATAAGCAATATCTGTTTCTGCTTCTAGCTATTGGAAACCTGCTATGTCAGGTCCTGTGCTATATACTTCAGTTACAAAATAATTCACAATTTCTTTGGTTCTTAGTTTCCTCATCTGTAAAAGAGGTACAATAATTGTACATAAATAATAAATTTATTGGGATAACTAAATGCATTAATTTGTATAAATCACTTGGAAGGATGTCTGGCATGTACTGTGTATTCCACTAATATTAGCTTTTTTGTTGTTCATTTTATTCCCACAAGACCTCACCTCTACACTATAGCTGAGAAACCAGGCCTTGAAGATGAACATTAACTTGCCCAACATCACAAAGTCAATTTTGGGGTCCAAATTTGAATTCATATATGTCTGAGTCTTAGGGCATACTCTCAACCTGCAGATATCATTGTCCTGATGTGCTTCAGAGAGGCTTTGAGAAAGTCATCTTTGTAGCTAGAGGAAGCCTAATGTTAAATTCAGTTTGATTCTGATAGCTCCCAAAATTGAATATACCAGTATTTGGTGGTAGAAAGACAGAAAAATTACAAAACTTAAAAATATTATTCAGTGATGGAAGCTGTCTGCCCATTCTCTTTACAGTAAACTTTTCAGTATAGATGGAAGCTAGAGAATATGAAAAGAATACACTATTTGTCACTTTTTCCAAACCCTACATAGTAGGATCAACGTTGATGTAGCAAGTGAATGTCTCTTTCCTCTGAGTGATAGTACTGCATTACCCAATAGATCATCCCTGTCACATTCATCCTTCATCTTCTTATATGTGGGACATCTTCTGGCTCTAAGATAACCATTCCTAAAAATCAGTCAGTTCCTCTCTCTCTTCTGAATTCTATCACGTGAAAATGAAAACTACTTTTCTACTCCTAACTGCTTAATAAAAATTAATTAACTTTCTATTTGAGTGAACCATTTTAGAAGATAATTAAGGGTGGAAAGGAAAGGAGAAGGCACAAGTAATGAAAGGTCCCAGCTATGTTCTTAGAAAGCTTATAATGTGACACTCTACCTTAATTTTCAGGATCATTAATTTTCTTCAAATCTATCTACTAGTAAGACTAATTTACATATATATATACACACACACAGTTTTCACTCATCCCTTCTCTCAAAAAGAAAGTTTTAGCCTTATCATTAAGTGATGAAGAACATGGAAACAGACAACAAGACTTCAAACCCTTCCCTCAATTTCTAAATCAGAAATAAAAAAAAAACCAAACATGAAAATGCTTTGCAATACCATGAATTTGCTAGGTGGTAACACAGTACAAGGTATGGCAGAATAGGGCTATCTGCTCAGGGTGGGATTTTGGGAAATCCTGAGGAGGAGGTGAGTCTTTAAAAATTACTAGTGTTTTCTTTCCTTCTTCTTTTCACTGAAGTGCTGCTAGAAGAGAAATACCATGAACATAAGCAAGAACACAGAGGGGAGCAGGGAATAAAAAGAAAAAATTCTGCAAACAATACAAATTTTTTTTTCTTTTAGAAGGTGGGTTATATGCCAAAATATATGAGACGAAACAATCATTTTAGAAACAATGTGTAAAATGGATTGAAAAGAGAAATTATAGTCATAATCAGGCTTATAAATTCATTTATCAAAAAATAATAAAAATACAGTTATCTTTCTTAGATGCCATGGGCATTCTTCCCTTACCACTGCCCCTATGCTGGCATGTATCTTTATCTCAATACAAACTTTTCATGATCAAGAAGATAAAATTTGTCATGTCAAAAAAATTATCAGAGAAAACTTTAAGATATTCCCAGAAATGATCACAGCAGCACATGGATTCCAGCTAAAGAAAATAAAAGGCACTTTTATGTATCTAATAACTTCTGAGAAAACATCCCAAATACTAAAATTCTGTGTAGCTAAGATGGGTGGATTCAAAACTATTCTTAAAACGAGGCCATCAAAAAGGAGATTGAGTATGATTTTATTATATGGGAATCCTTTGCACTAACAAATTACTACTGGACACATGAAAAATATCATGCACCGTGTCTCTGTTTCTGCCAACAAATGCACAGTTTCCATGAATTAACACATTTCCCATCCTGTGAACAAAAAACATGTCTTAGCTTTTACACTGTAGGAAATGTGACATTTGCCGGATGACCTTAATAGCAATCAGCCTTCTTTGTAGGTATTAAGGGTGAAATAAAAATCTGGTCACTGATTCGAACCCAAATATAAAGAAAAAATGTAGAAGAAGGATTGGAGGTAAATTTATTTTTTTCACTATGAATTAATATGAAAACTAAGGAGTACATACACTGAAAGTATGGGGTGTGTTTCCATTTGAATTAAATTGGATAGGTTATAAAAAAAACAGCACACAATACTTTAAAATCCACACAATGAGGAAATGTAAATTTTAATAGTATTCTATTTTTCACCATTGAAAGCAGAACACTGTTAACTACAAAGATGACTTTATAGTGGTCTAAAATCAACTTAATCTTATTTTAAAAGGTAATCTAAAAGAATGAAAATATTAATAGCACATTGATCAATCCATGTCCTAAAAATCTGATGTTTCTATATAGTGTTTTGAAGAGGAAATAAAGACTTAAATATAAAAATATTAATATAGCACAATTTAATCTGTAGTTTCTGAAATGCATTTTTTAAATTAATATTAACCATGAACTATAATATTCTCCATAACAAACTCCTATCTCACTTTGTTGTGTGTCACTCAATCCTGTCAAAGTCCATGATGATCTTTTTGGTTGTTGATGAATTCAGTAAAAGTAACATAAGAATAACTCCTCTCACTTACATTGAAAGTTTGACGCAGGCAATTCAGGTCACTTATAAGCATTAATTGATTAATCTTTCCAAGTAAAGATACATAATTTCTTGTCATTAACACTCTCATCCTTGCTGTTACACTACCTGTTTCCTCTCTTCTCTCCCTATGTCCTTGAATTTAGTTTTGGCTTTACTCTTTTCTTTACACCAATGCTGGAGAAACATATTTTTAGGAGGATAATCATAATAACATGGGTTTACTCAGGACTCACCCATGCCAGTACCTCTGCCTGGTCTCAATTACTGCTTTGCTTTCCAATTGGGTTAGTGTCTCTACTCCATTAATTTATACCTTGCCTCATTCTATAACACCTTTGCTAGGTGCTAAGGGAACACAGATGAATGGTGAAGTCTTCCATATGATTTCATTTATTACTTTGTTTTCCATCTGGGTTGGAGTCTCTACTCCATTAAGCTGTGAACTCTCATTTTATTCTAGTTTTGCTTTTTATAGGTTGTCATTACCACCCCCTACCCAGCAAACTTGATGTAAATTAGTTATGACATTCTAGGCTTCACATAGTTCCTTTGGATTACTTCTTCTGTTGTTATTTAGCTTTTATTTCGTAATCATAAACTTACTCTGCAATCCAGCCAGACTTGAAGGTTGGCAAAAAAAATGCAGAACCCAATGAACTGAAGCAAGAACCCAAAAACTATAAAAAATTATGGGGTGTTCTGAGCAGATGGGGCTAAGGGGTGCTTTCCAGAGCTAAAGAAGGAATGGTTAAGATAAAACAACTCAAATTTATTAGAGTTGTTCTCAGTCAGCAATGTTGATCTTCTTGCTCATCTTGCCATTCCTAGACCCAAAGCCCTGCATGGCCTCCACAACATTCACGGCCTCTTTCACCCTGCCAAAGACCACATGGCTGCTATCCAACCAGTCTTGGCAGTGCAGATGAAAAACTGGGAACCATTTTTGTTGGGTCCAGCTTTTGCCATGGACCAGATGTCCCATATGCTTCAGGATGAAATTTTCATCATCAAACTTCTCCCCACAGGTAGACTTGATGCCCATGTCATTACGGCATATGAAGTCACCACCCAGCACATAAATCCAAGAATACTTTCATGAAAGCAGGAACCTTTATAACCAAATCCTTTCTCCCCAGTGCTCAAAGCATAAAAATTTCTGCTATCTTTGGAACTTTGTCTGCAAACACTTAGAAAGAGACATGGCCCAAGGGCTCGCTGTCAATGGTGATGTCGAACAACATGGCGGGCTTGACCATGGTGTGGGCAGCTCCATGTAGCAGCATCTGGAAGGCCTCTGTTACTTTAAATAAGACGTCAAAAAGGCTCACCATTGTTCTCATGCTGGTGGATCCTTTTCATTGCCCCTTAAGTGAGAAATTGCTTTGACCTCTCTTGGTAAACTAGATTGGAGAGGGAGGTCACTTGCTCTCCCTCTGGACATATAGACAAAATAACAACATTAAGTAAGTTCTTTCTTCTTACTAAGAATGAAAGTAATGAGGGAGCCTTAACAGGGTGCGTTTAGTCACAGCCCTACTCAAGTTATAATAGTCTTTTGTTTATTAATTTGTCTCTTCTCTTATACTAGTTCTAACACAGCATTTATACTGTTATATTTTAATTATTTTTACTCCCTATAGAAAATATTTTGCCCTGTATAATACAGTTGTACATTACTTAACAATGAGACTATATTCTGTCAAATGTGTTGGTAGAAGATTCTATGTGTCAACATTATGGAGTGCACTTATAGAAACCTAGATGGTATAATCTACTACACACCTAGGCTATATGGTATAGCTTATTGATCCTAGGCTACAAAGCTGTATACCATGCTACTGTACTGAATACTGTAGGCAATTGTACCACAATGGTAAGCATTTGTGTATCTACATATAGATAAGGTACAGTAAAAATATGGTATAAGAGATTTTTAATAAATGGTACCTCTGTATAGGACACTTAGCATGAATAGATCTTGCAGGACTGGAAGTTGCTCTGAGTGGGTCAGTGAGTGAGTGGCGAGTGAATGGGAAGGCCTAGGACATCCTATATATTACTGAAAACTTTATAAACACTATGCACTTAGACGACTTTAAATTTATAAAAATTTATTTTTATTCCTTCAATAAAAAATTAACCTTAGCTTACTGTTAATGTTTTCCTTTATAAAACTTGTAGTTTTTAATGTTCAACTCTTAGATAACACTTAGCTTAAAACACAAACACATTATACAACAATTCAAAAATATTTTCTCTCTTTATATCCTTATTATATAATTTTTATTTTAAATTTTTACTTTTAAATTGTTTTGGTTAAAAACTAAGACACAAACACACACATTAGCCTAGGTCTAACCCATGCAGGACCATCAATATCCCTGTCTTCTATCACCACATCTTGTCCCATTGGAAGGTCTTCAGGGGCAATAACGTCTATTGAATTCTTCTTCTGGAATACTTCCTGAAAGACTTGCTTGAGTCTCTTCTTGAGGATGTGTCACTCTTTTCAGAAATATGGTGATTTGATTGGTTTCTTTTTTCATAGATTTGCTTATAAGCAAATATTTCACCAGGAACATTCCACTCTGTTAATGGAAACCTTTTGGTGTTAAGATCCATGTTATCAAACTATTTAAAGAACTTGATGCAGTCCGCAAAAAATTCTGCTAAATCCCTCACTGTCAATAATCTTGGGCATTATTCTGCTGCTTCTCCTGCAGTTTCCTTTTCTCTTACCTTTTTTTCAGCCATGCATTTCTATTTCAGTTCCAACAACTCCTCATTAGTCATTTCCTCAGGAAGCACCTCTGGGAGCTCCTCAACATTCTCCTCATCTACACCCAAGTTAAAATTGTTTGTCATCTCAACCACAGCCTTATTGATTTTTGCAACATTTTCGTCCTTTAAAGTCATGTAGAAACTTTTTCAGTATCTTCTTCCAGATTTCATTCAACACTCTCTGGTGATATCATCCCAAGTCCAAGCCAGGTTCTTGATGCAGTCATATATGTTGTAATCCTTTCAGAATTGCATCAGTATCTTCTCAGTGTCCTCCTCAGTTGCAGCAATCACCTAGGCAAAGGCCCTCCATGAAAGGTGGTGGGCTTTAAAAGCTGCTACAAATTTCTGATCCACTGCTTTGATAAAGGAGGTGGTGTTTGGAGGGAGAAATACCACTCTGATATTTGAATTAAGATCAACAATAAAAACAGTATTTCTGAGAGCATTATCAACAATAAACAAAATAGTGAAATTTATGTCATTCTCCAAACAGTACGCCATTTCATTGGCAAAGCAATTCAGAAAGGCATGTTGGAAGAGGAGATAGGTCATCAATGACTTCTTATTACTCCTATAGTATGCTGGCAGTGTGTCTTTACTGATATAAGTAAAGGTCCTGGGGTTTTCAATTTGTAGCCTACAACATTGTCCAAAATGAGACTGTTATCCTGTCTTCAAATGCCTTGAAACCTGGCATTGACTTGGCCTCCTTACGAATGAAAATTCTTTCAGACATCCATTCCAGAATAAGGAGACTTCATCCATGTTGACTATTTACTCTGGCGAGTAATTTTCATCCACAATCAGCTTACCTACTTGCCAAAATTATTTAGCTGCTTTCACATCAGCACTCATAGACTCACCACTCACTTTCACATTGTGTAAGGAATAACGATTCATGAATTACTGAAACCACCCAGAGCTAGCAGTAAATTCAACATCATAGTCAGGTCCTGCCTTTTCTTTCTACATCACAAACAACCTTTTTGCTTTAGCTCTAATTATCATGGTGCTAAGAGAGATATACTTCTGTATCTGGTTTTCAATCTACATTATTAAAAGCTCCATTTCTCCAAATTTTTGTCAGTTTTGTTCCCTTTAATTGACCAGAACCTTTAACAGCTTCCATCACTTTGCTCTTGTTTTTCAAGAGAGTAGCTATGGTGAAATGGACAGGCCTGACTGGTGAGCAAAAACCACCACTGATTTTCTACCTTCATAGTCCTTATCAATTGTAATTTTATTTCTAGGTCAATCATTTGACTTAGCCTCTTACTTGCAATAGTAGCAGTGCATTTTGTACATTTAGGGGCCATGATGAACAAAACAACATGAGACTTAATCAAGCACAAGAGAAAATGGTGCAATCAAGAGACATAGTAAACATGAGATGTATGAGGCTGCTGCCTTCCTAACGTGACATACTGTTTCACAGCAAACGTTTTTTATACTCGTATAAACAGAGACAGTACATTCTAAAATAATGATAAAATACATGATATGGTAAACACATAACCAACAACATAGTCATTTATTGTCATTATGTGTTATGCACTGTATATAATTGTATGTGCTGTACTTGCATAGGACTGGCAGCACAGTAGGTTTGTTTACAGCAGCATCACCAGAATGCATGCATAATATGTAGACAACTACAACATCTAGGTGATAGGAAGTTTTCAGCTCCATTACAGTCTTATGGCACCACCATCACGTATGGAGTTTCTGGTGACCAAAACATTTATATGTGGCCTGTGACTGTACTATGTCTGAAGTCCCTATTACAACAATGCCTGGCAAATACTAAATTATTGTCTGTAGAAGGAGCTAATGAATGAGTATAATCATTGTGTAGCTGCTTGGAGAAGTTTAGAAAGCTTCCTATGTCTTGGTATTTTATCTTCAACTGCCTGCTTCAGTGCTTAAAATTCTAGCATTAGGAATGCATGTCTCTAAGGAATGCCTAGAGAAATACTCATTAAATTGGTTATACAGGTGAGAGAAGCAGTCTTTCTTCTCTGACTGGGCCCCTAAGAAAAGCAATGGTCCTGATGTGTTTCAAACTCCTGTGCTACCTTACACTCTCTTTCTGTGCACATTTCTGAAGCTCATAGGAATTATAAATAAATGGATCAATTTCTAGTCTCCAGAATGAGGTGAATGATTTTCTTTCATCTCAATTTGATGGGAATAATTTTTATGGTTACTGTAAAAGAAATATATCTTCCTTCCTATTCATGACCTATCAGTTCTGATTAATTTATATACAATAATCTTTCACATTTGTTGAGACTTATCCAGGAAAAAGCAATATGTACATAATGGCAAGAAAAGGAAATCTGTAATGGTGCATTTCAACCTCTTCAATTTAGAAAGGAGGAAATTAAGATTCGAGGTTGTCAACTTTCTCAGATTTGTCTGAAAACAAGTTTTTTAACATGCCAAAATGAAATATTTTCAGAACAAGATACATTCAGAAGCCCTAAGAATATTTTAAACCGTGTCAAATAAAATCTATTAGTAAAGCCATTCACACAACATTAATTTACCTGTTACCAAAGTGGGCAAAGGAAACATTTAAATGTATATCGAACATGCACATACACATACTCATAAAAACACACACAAACACACTCTTATCCTATGTTTTCATTGCATTGCATTTTATATTACAGAATGCTGGTATTTCAGCACAAATAATAAAGCAGATGGCACTGATTGGATTACATAGCCCTCCTAAGAATTAATTTTTTGTTGTTGTTTGTAGGCCTTTGTTTTCTTCTCTTAATTTTGTTGATGTGATTATAGAATCCCCATGTTAAGTCCTTAATTCTTTTCTTACCAAGACAAAGGTTGTGCTCCATTCATAGTGTTAATAGCTTCATTATAATGTTCATTAAAAAATCTAAGTAGAATGTGCTATTTTGTCTTTTTTGGTTTCCAAAAGCATATTAGACCCAAAAGCAATATGCCACAATCTAATTTCCATTACTCCCAGACAGAAGCAAGACCAGTATAGTGATTGACTTATAATAAGCACTCAATAACTCTGCTGAACAAAATAGTAAGAAGAGGGAAAGAGCAAAATGTGTGTGTACACATGTGCAGGTGTGCTGGGAAGAAAAATATACATTTTAATCAGTTATCAGTTAGAGTTATACTTGGCCCATTTAACATATGACAACTACAGTGGCTTAACCCATTGAGGCTTTTCTATTTTTTCCAACTGTGATACCTATATTGTGCTTTTTGTCCCAATGACCCTCATGATCATATGGCTGCTTCAGCTTCACCTTAATGTTTTATGTATGAAAAAGAAAAAAGGTAGAAAGGGTTGGTAACACTTTCCCAAAAATTCTCACTATATTTCTGCTTATATAATGTAGAAACATAGCATGTCACATGGCCAACCATTTTTGTAAAGGAGGCTGGAAACTTAAGTTTGGTTTTTCTAGTTTGTTTGATTTTTGTTTTCTGTTTTTTTTTTCTTTAAATTAAACATATAGCCACCCTACATATTAAATTTTATTTTTGAAAAACACCAAATCTATATTTGCTTTCACTTATATCAGTACAGCTTTTAGCTGAAATATATCATAAATAAAATATGTGATATGTACTGTTTGACAACTTAAGTATCAACAATTAAAATAAAACAAACTGGAATGGAATAAATACATTAACACAAATTTAACAGGTTGTATCTCTATTATATGTACTGTTATTTCAAAAAATATATACAAAATTAGTAGTATTCCAAATAGTTAATATCAGTGGACAAAGTGAAAACAAAACCCATTTAGGAGTACCAGGGCTGTCGGGGGGCAAATAACTGATATTTTTATGCATTCAGAAATGTGGTTAGAAGAGAAATCTGAAAATTCAAGAAACTGCAGCATAACACAGAATGACTTGTTTTCAAATAGATTGGATGATTTGTAAGAATACAGATTTAAATTTCAGCTCTCTTTTATCACATTGCCCCTTTTAAGATTCATGTTTATAGTCAGAGCAAGCTTTCTGTAACATTGTATTAGGCAAAGATCACATCAATCATCTTGAAAACAAATGTGTTCATCTTCAAAAATAGGCTATAAAGGGACAAAATTGTGAAAACAAAAATCTAGATTGTGTATATATTGCACAGCTTGTGGACAGTAATGAAGGTAAATAGTGAATACTTCATTGCAGTGCCAGCAGACTGATTTCAAATTAGGTCACCCTTTAACATGGAAGTTAAGACTTCTTTATCAAGTACCCTATGTGTTACACAAAAAAAATAAAAATAAAAAACAGGATTCTTTTAGGACTTTACCTTGTTCTAATGTACAAGAGGCAGTACAAGAAAAATTAACAGTACAAATTTATTTTTGACACAGTTTTCTTACTAAAATGTCTTGTGATAAAGATTTTTATAGTAAGAAAGAAAGGCATGTGATATGATGGTTTAGTGCAAGTGAGTTTCATTTTTGCGATTTCAGACAAATTATTTCCCCTTAATAGCCCAAATATTTACATGGGAAAAATAAAGGTGTAGATTAAATAAGGGTTGGTAAACCCATATGGTTACAGAGCCTATGCAGGTGAAGTAAAAGAAAGCAGCTGGTGGGGCCTGTGAAGCCCTGGGGATCACTCTTCTGAAAGGGGAGGAAACTTCTCACTTCCAGCTGATCATGCTCATACAGGAACGCATGACAGATCTAAGTTTTTCAAATTAATTGAAAATCCCATCTTTGTGTCAAAACTCACCATTTTCAATGTTGGTAACTAATATGAAAACTTTTAAACACAGTGCAACAAACTAAAATACATGTGTGGTTGGAGTTGGCTCGTCATGAAAGAGTTGAGGATTTTAAGAGGCTCTCAATCCCCAGGGTCCTTTTAGTTAACAGTCTTGGCTTCCTATCTGACTCTATTACAGGACGCCCAGTACTTTTCACAGCATCATCAAGGAGAACTGAATAACTAAAGGCAATGCTGTAGTCAAAAAGGCAAGTTCCTAGGCAATTTGCCTTTGGAATCTGACTTCACTACTCTATAGTTTTCCTCTGACTCACTATTGTAAAGAAGTATGGAACCCAAATATGTTGTTGGACATGTTTATGTTTCAATATAAATAATTATTATCTTTAGTAGGTATAATTTACACCAACAGCATTAAATTATGGGAACAATTTATACTGGCTGCTAAACTATACCCCACACAAACACGTCCATTCAGTGAAAAACTACACTAAGAAAATATTTCTTTCTTGTGGGCTAGGAATGGTTAAGCTTTTCTTATTTACAGGATAGTTAACCACAGTCGACGTGGAGTGTGCAACTAGATTTAGAAATGTTAAATGGATCACAGAGAATCAAATTCAATGGACCTAATCTGACAGTCAGGGACTGAGGGTGCCAAAAATTATGACAATGACAAAGGAACTCAAAACGATGATCACAAAAACTACGTGAAGCATCTCTAAGTAGACTTCTAACACATCTTTTTTTTTCCACCACAAATTCCGAAATAGAGGGTTTAGAAAATAACTTGACTTGTCCTGCGCTAACTCTGATCAAATACAAAATAACTAACTACGTCCATTAGTGTCTGGTACACAGTAGTAACTCATGAGTATTCATTAAATTAAGGGCTATCTTACAAAACCAAAACCCTGAGGACCTGGGGATACAACTAATGGTATTTCATGGACACACACAAAACACACACACAAACACACAAAACCCTGTCATAAGCTTTCTAAAAGTTGCTGAATATAGCTACATTTACAAGCCAAAAGTAATGCTACTAAGAGTACAATTTACTTAGAAAGAGCGTTGGTGAATAACTCTGTTGAAATATTAATATCTTTCTATGTGCTCACCCTTCCAATCTCATCCAATATTCTGAGTTAGACACTGTAGTTTTATTCTAAACTACCATATCATGGATCTGTACTTAAATATATGTGGCATATGTATTTCACAATCTGTACAGGTAGACTCCTGGAGTCTTCAGTTTTACTGTCTCTTAGCAATTTTTCATGTTACAACTATTCTTTATTAGCAATCATGTTAATTATAAAATACAATGACGATTCTTTACACTACGTAGTCAAAGTAGTCAATTTCACAGTGAAGTATCTTGAGCAATTAAAGAGAAAACTGTGCTGAGCACAACTCTGAACTACAGTGACAATTTTTATGTGTTATAACAGCTTATGAGGTCTGACAATTAGGTTCACAAACTTGCCACTGAGCACTTACATTGGCTGCACTGTACAAACAACTTGATAAGGTTTCATAACCTTGGTATATCTGTGTCTCACAGCTGTGTTTGTGTTGATGTGTGGCAGTGTGTTGCTGAGTGGTGTTCATTATTGTTATTGGGTATTGTGTGCCATCATGAGAATGTCGGAGCTTGAATTAGAGCAAAGAACCAGCATTACATTTCTTGTTAAACTTGGCAAGAGTGGAAGTAAAATCAAGGACATGTTAACCCATGTGTATGGGGATATGCCATGAAGAAAATGGCCGTGTACAATGAATTAAACATTTTTCTGAGGGTAGAGAAAGAATCACTGATGCAGCGAAGTCAGTGCACCCAGTAACAAACAGAACTGATGAAAACATTGCAAAAATTTGTTGAATTGTGTATCAAAATCATTGGCTGACTGTGAGAAGCACAGATCAAGCAAACATTGACAGAGAAACAGGAAAATCTTAACTGAAAATCCTGGCATGAGAAAGGTGAGTGCAAAAATGGTCCTGAAGACGCTCACCAATGATCAAAAGCAAAGGAGAGTAGAGTTTGCCAAGACCTTTTGGAGAGGCAAGATGATGTTTTGGGCTGTGTTATCACTGCTGATGAAAGATGGGTGTTTCATATTTCACCAAGATGACCCTGAAACAAAGCATCAAAGTGCACAATGGAAGTCAGCCAATTCAAACAAAAATGTTCTGTCAGTCCAAATTAAGAGTCCAAACAATGCTGCTAACTATTTTTGATATCAGAAGGAATGTTCATTATGAATTCATACCAACTGGACAGTTAGCAAAGTTTATTATTGAGACGTGCTGAAAAGGTTGCATGAAAAAGTTAGATGAAAACAACCTGAATTTTTCACCAGCAACTCATGGCTCTTGCAGCACAACAGTGCACCAGCTCTCACAGCACTGTCTGTGAGGGAGGTTTCAGCCAGTACACAGATAACTGTATTGGAACACTGATGTGGACCCCAATGACTTTTTTCTTTACCCAAAGATAAAGAAAATATTGACAGGAAGATATTTTTTATGACATTTAGGAAAACAAGGGTCATACAACAGCTCTGATGGCCATTCCATAAAAGAGTTTCAAAATTGCTTTGAAGGGTAGACTAGGTGTTGGTGTCAGTGCACAGCTTCCCCGGGGCATACTTCAAGGTCACCTTAGTGAAATTCAGCAATGAGATATGTAGCACTTTTTCTAGGATGAGTTCTTGAACTTGATTGTCAGATCTAATACAGAAGGTGCTAAAATATATACATATTTTTAGAAAAGAAAAAAATGGTATTAAAATTGTAATACTAAATATATACTGACAACACAAGATGAATACAAGTGACATTTGACTTCTGCAATTATATGAGGTGCTCAAAGTGGTTATCATCAGTGTCTAATACATAGATAAGATCTCTTAAAATATGTTACCTTTTTTGGCACCCCCATTATATATGCAGATATTAGGAGAGAAAGAGAGATTGATTTATTTCCGAGAATTGGCTCACATGATTGTGGAGTCCTGGCAAGTCCCCAGTCTGGAGTAGGTGGGCCGTCTGGGACTCAGGAAAGAGATGAAATTTGAGTACAAAGGCAGTCGGTTGTCAGGATTTCTTCCTGCTCTAGAGAGGTCAGTGGTGTTTTTTTCTCTATTAAGTCCTTCAACCAATTGATTATTTGCTAAATTAAGGGCTACCTTAACAGAAGCAAGAACTTGGGGACTAGCGGATAAAACTGATGGTATTTTATGGACACACACACACACACACACACACACACATTATAGAGGATAATCTTTTTCAAAGACCACTAACTTAAAGGTTAATTTCACAAAAAATAAAAAGTAAATAAAAACATTTTCACAGGAACATCTAAAAAGATGTTTGACCAAATATGTAAGTATATGGGCACCGCGGTCCAGCCAAGTTGACACAAAATGAAACATCACAGTGTCTTATGTGTTTTATTGCATCAAACTGTATTTATGAGGTATTGCCTCATTTCTATTTAAATATGTATCAATTTTGAAAACAGAAACCATATATTGATTAGAGTAATACCAATAAGCAATATGAAAATAACATATTTATAATTCAATCATTGCAAATCCAATAATTTGGAAAACAATACCCTATCCATCTTTTCTGTGTGTGTTGAAGAGGATTACTTTTTAAGTAATAAACCTAAATTCTGCATTAACTTTCTGCTCATTATGCTATCTTCCTAAGGGAGAATTTTGTTCCAAGGCCAACTGGTAGACTCTGTTTCATTATTTCTGAACGAGTGACTAAAAAACATAATACTTTGTAGGACTATGATATATGAAATGACATAAAAAAGGTTTCCTTCAGAGTCATCTGTATCCCCTAATTTGCCTGAATCCAGCCAGTTACTTACTTTTCACATATATAAGAATCCCACCTATGTATTAATTCATTTATTCAAGATGTGCATTGAACTTAGTACATGACTGACTCTTCTAGGAACTAGGGCTACATGATGAAAGCATTATCCATATTATGCTTGCACTTTAGTAACAGGAAACTAATACTAAATATATAAACCAGTAAGTAAAAAAAATCAGGTAGCATTAAGTGCTATGAAGAAACTAAAACAGGATAATGAGAGAAGGAGGAAGTCTGGGATTTAGGTTGGTTTAAAAGGGTTTCTCTGAAATCTACAGAAGTAATATTTGAAGAAAATGGGATGAGCAAACCTAAAAGTAGAGATGAGGTGGGCATGTTGGATGATTAGAAAGCAAGTCTGTGATGCTGGAATACAGAAAACTGTAACAGATGTGGCCTGGAAAAGTGAATGAGGACAGATCACATAGGGTTTTGAAACACAAAGGAATGACAGTGTGAAAATGACTCTGAGTAGATAATAGGCTTTTGAGGAAGCAGACAAGACACAGGGAGATAATTAAGAGACTCATAGCTAGGGAGAGATGATGGCTTGGGCTAGTAGAGATAGTAAAAAGCATTGAATTTGAGATACTGGAACCAAGAGAATCGTTGCTGATACAGGATTACATCTCTTCGTGCTGTATGTACATCATATAATACATATTGCTTTACATATTTTAAAAAACATGTTTTAGCTTGTTAGTCTTAGGAATTTATAGAAATATGGGAAGAGAGTTTTACTATCATGTGGTGAATGACCACCTAATAAAAATGGAATTAAAGTTGAGGGACTGAAACTTCGCACTTTACAGATTAATGGTTTATAGCATCCTTGCATAAAAACCAGACCCTACAAAATCACCTTTTCTATAGAAGAATTATGTAATCCTCAAGGCAACTCTAACCAGCGGGGCCAGCTCTGATTATCCGAAAGCTACCTAGTCATCTAGCAGTCCTGGGAAAGCTTCCAGCAGCACCTAAGTTAGAACCGAAGCTTCTGCGTTGGAGCTCAGTTTGCCACAGCCCAGCTTATCTCTAAGGCCGTGATCTGTTTTCGCAGCTTTTTTGCTCACACTTACCTATTCCTTCATAAACATGATGAAATAAACTTGGCCAAAATGAGACCACAGTGTTGCTCTCAAAAAGGAAAGGCAATAAACTCAGAGTTTGTTTATTAACTATAAAATTAATATTATATCTGTAAGTCAGAGATTTTCTTTTCCCTGAGAATAAGTGTGAACACTTTATCTTAAGGACACACAAAAATGAGAGAGGTTATAGCAATTTTTTCGTTGTATCAAGTGGATCCACTGAGAGGGAGGAGGAGGAGCAACAGGAATCAGGACAAGTATGAAATTCTCATTTTCTTGGGAGGGATTTTTTTCAGGCCATTGAGCATCACTTGTTTGCTTTTTCGGGGTGGGGTGGGGGGGGTGGGTTTCAGTCTCCAGGATTTTTTTAGAAATTCATACAGACTTAGCTTAATGGGAGACCAGCATTACTTTTCCTTGCCTGGGGGTTTCACTGATATTTACTAAGTGAGTACATGAGTGATTCGGCAAGCCTGGCCTTTTTACTACATTCAAGGATACACTTGGAAGCCAAATAAATCTGAATTAGAATACCAACCCAGTCATTACTAGATATGTGACATGAATAATTTATTTTCCATTTCTAAACTCAATTTTCTCTTCTCTAAAAAATAACAACATCTATAAATCAGTTTTTTTTTTCTCTAAATTTTCATTTGTTTCTCTATTCCTCTAATTCAGTCCCAGCTCTCAGTGCGGAAATACAGTAGTGTCTCTAAAGAACCTCCTGTGAGCTTGACATGAATTAGCCACTCTGCAAGTTCTAAATTTCCAAACTATGCTGCACAGAAGAATAATCTGAGAATCTTGTTAAAATGCAGATTCCTTAAGTCCAAATCCATGAGATTTTGAGTCCTAGTCTGCAAGGAGGTTCCAAAAATGCACATTTTTAACAAGCACCTCAAAAGTTGTTGAGATCAGTTTCCTGCTTATTATGTTTAGAGGAAAACAAAATTGCAACAAATTTGAGCTTCATTCATCTATGACTTCTTGTCTTCTCAGTTAAGTCTTCCCTTCACTCTGGCTCTTAGCACAAATTTTCTGATCCTGGCTCTCTGACCTACTGGCATGCATATATATATATCAGTCATCTGTCTAGACTCTACTTTCCTGTTTTCCCCCTTTTGGGTGATAAGATTCTTTGCATATAGCACCTGATATTTCCTAGATACTATTGTTTGCCTCCTGATTCCTAGTTTGCCTACTACTTTAGACTCTTTTTGTCCTAAGTTACACAGATAGATCCAGCTTCTTACTAGAGAGTAGTTGAGTTGTGTTATGTCAGGCTAATAGTGAGGATTGCATTTTCCAAATATCCTTTTCCTTATAGTTCCAGGTTATAGTTCGCGAGAAAAGAAAATTTTGGTGGCTATGGAATATAGAGAAACAAAAAAAGCCACTAGTTTTAGAAGGTGATTAAAGAAAAGATACATTGATGGATAGATATAGAGGTGCATGGCATGTCCTGGTTTATTCTCCTTTTCCTTTCCTCTTTTATTTTTTTATTTTTTTGTGGGTGAATAGTTCCCTGGCTGGAAATCGAACCCAGGCCACAGTGTTGACAGCACGGAAACCTAGCCACTACACCACCAGGGAACTCCCTCCTTTTCTCTTAATCCAGTGTGTCTTCCCAGCTTTTGGTCCTGTGTGACCAATGGTGACCCAAGACCTACCACTGAACACATGTCTGTGAACAGCTACCACAGAAGCAGTAGCTCTCAAAGGAAACATTTTCTTATAGATCTTGCCTCCAGTTCCCCACTGCAGAGTTCTACGTTGCCAATCAACATGTTTGGTTGCTTGCATTTCCCTGCAAGATTTTATTTATTTACCTGGAACAGTGCTGCAAACAAACTTATTAGTGAGACTTTTCCTAATCTTCCATTGCCAATTGAAGACCTTCACTTCATCTGCTCCTTCCACATTTGGGTAAGGTTTAATTCCTATAACAATTACTATGCCCACAATGATTTCAGTAACACTGTTTTGTTGACTGAAAGCAGACTAATACAATGACTAAACCAACTCAACCCTCAGTTCAGACCCTTCATAATTTATAGTCCAGAGGGGGACACCGAAGGGAAATGCAGTAGGAAAATTGCAACCTACTGTACTCTGCTGCATATGAGGCGCACATTTTTGCCCAAATTTGTGAAGGGACAATCAGGATGTGCATTATACATGTGTAATACTAATTCTGCATCTATATGAATGTTTTTAATTTTTTTATTTATGCTTATGAGTCAAAAGTGTGACTCTAAAAATCAATAACAATATTTGTGTGCAAAATAATACCCTAGAATAAGATAATAGTTTGTTTATTGTTAAATTTATTCTTGTGTTTTGTAGTTATGTGCTATATAAAATTTCTTGTACCATATGCTAAAAAATAAATGCTAAAATTCTTTTATAATACAAAAAAGTACCTAAATATAAATGAAAATTTGAATTAAACTATTAAAATGAAAGATTTTTTCCCTGAAAGTTTGAGTCAAAACCATGAGTGCATATTATGCATGGCAAAAATACAGTAATTTATTTTTTTTAAGCATATCAAATGATTTTAAGTGACCTATGGGCAAAATACCGAGAATCCTTTAGAATCCCTGTTTTATTCCTAAAAATCAGTATTGGTAATTTAGGCACAAAACTTTTACCTGACATTTTGACCTAGAATCCAAGAATAATAAGAGGAAAAAGCCAAATTCTTGAAGACTCGGATTTACATACACTTGGGTCTGACCTTAGAGATATTAATAAATACCAAGGTTGATTGAAATGCACAGATGAAGCAGAGATTACCATTACACATTGTGTTAACCTACTTCCTGCATGGCTGGCCATCACCAAAAGAGTTCAGCCTTCCAGATTACAGTCACATATAATATCAGAGAATTAATTCACCCATTCCCAACCCTTCAAGCACAGTCTTAGGAAATGCACACTTAGAATTCTGAGTAAGTTTTGACTGAACAAGAAATGTGCAATCAACTCATAGATTTCAACGTCTCACGATACTTTTCTTCCCAAAGAATCACATAGCCATACCCATTAAAATTACAGAGACCCAGAGATGCATACGAAACTGTATATATCAGAGATTTTCACAAGGCCTATTGGGCAGAAGAGTAAGCTCTGCATTTCAAAGATTTTATTAACCCTCAGATTTCCCGTCCATGCCCTATATAAACCCAACATGGAATCAAATTTTTGGTTATTATTCTAAATGCCACCTTCTTATTTTATACAATCCAATGATTTTACTCTAAACTTACATTTGAATTATACCAAATGAATGTTATATATGCAGTGGTCATAAGAATTATACTAAAGGTCACAGATTTGTAACATTAAAGCTTAATAGAACTTTACACAAATATTGTGATTCCTGTTAATAAGTGGAAGCTGTGTGTAGACTTGTCTTTGGTCAGTAACATGGGCTTCTGTACTCTGAGAAAATGAAAATTTAATCAAAGCTTTATGCATTTGAAACATATTTTATTTCTGGACTCACTCGTAATTTGAATGATATTTTTAGTGTTAATTCTCACAAAGTACACTTCACTCACAATTTGAAGTTGCTAAATTTTTTTCAGGTCTTGAAAATCCTTTTCTAATAATAATATGCTGCATTAATTCTTCAAAAACCTCCACATCTTTATTCTGTGATTGTTTCCCAATGTTCCCCTGTAATTTGAATTGTACTTTTCATGTTTCTTGAGGATCATATTCTGACTCTTGTTTTGTTATTCTACTTTACTCCTCCAGTTTTTGATGTTGGTGCCTTATGTCTATCTTTCTAGTAGTTTTCCTAATTAAATTTAACAAATTTAAAGATAATTTAGTTGACAACTTTCCAAACCATAGAAAAACTATAGCAGACACTACTTTGCTCATCTTCCACAGGTGATTTTGTGATTTATTGTTTTTTGTTTTGTTATTTAAATTCTAATAAAATTTATTTTTCATCTTCACAAAATTTAAAATCATTACTGTTTTATACAGTCATATGTTTAGCTTTAATTACATATATACCAATATAATTTCTCATAGTTTCCTTTCCCATCTCTGGCACCATTTTTCTTCTGCCTAAATAATACCTACAGCATTACTTTTATTGTCTTTTATTTCTTTTTTATCTCAGCTTGCATGTTTAAAAAATATTTTTTTCACCCTTACTCATGAAAGATACATTATTGGATATAAAATTTTAAGTTATTTCAGCTTATTGCTAATATTTTCCCAGGAGAAAATTCTTTGTTTTCTCCTGGTTGTTGGTGAGAGTTCTATTTAGTTAATTGCACATGTTCGATAACATGTAATTCTTTCAAAATCTTTTAAGATTCCATTATCTTTTGAATTCTTCAATTTTTTATTATGATATATACAACATGGTAATAGAAATTCATTTCCATTTTTAAGTTATTTCTCTACTTGATCTGTTTTCATAATCAGGTATAGTGTACGTTAATTATGATTTTATTTAAGAACTTCAATTTTGATGAAAAATGGAGGAAAAAAACCAGTATTATGAAGACCTGGATAATCTTCACTTTGATTCACAAACCCTCAACATCTCACCATATTAGCTTCAACTCTGGTTCTCTTTTTCCATATAAATACACAAAGGCTCTTTTTCAAAAAATCTAACTAGAGTGAACATATCACCGTATTTCAGCATGTCTCTCTTGGGAACCCATAACCACAACATCATTACTATATTGAGAAAAATAAATCTTAATAACACTACCGAGGACATTTCTGGTCAAGGTAGCAGAGTAGGTAAACACTGTGCTCACCTCCTCTCAGAACAACAATTACAAGTGAATGACAGAACAACGAGCTTTGAGAATCACCTGATGTCTAGCTGAACTGCAGGCCGACAACTACGGAAGACTCCATCTAGATGCTGATAGGAAGGGCAGAGACACAGAATAGACTGGCCTCACACCCACATGTGACCTCTAGGAATCAGGAGAGATATCTCAGCTGTGGAGGTCCCTCTGGAAGGAGTGAGGGGTCCTGGCCCTAAATGAGGTAACCCAGCCCAGGTTCCCAGTGCCAAAAAAAGAACTCCCCATAACTGCTGGCTGTGAAAACCAATGAAGAGTGTGGCTGAGTGAGCCTGAGGGCAGTTAGAGTCCCAGGCACTCCTCTTAAAGTGCCCACATATGAACTTATTTGCTGACAGACTCACTCGCTCTGAGCTCCATCCCTGGGGTAGCAGTTTGAAAGGCACCAGAAACATCTGTAGGAAAACTGAATTGTCTAGCTTCAGGGTGAGGGCCCGAGGGGCAGGTTTACCCATAGGAATAAGCTAGTGGAAGCTACTGTTTCTTTATTGAGACATCCCCCTTGTGGCATGCAGACCAGGCAGCCACCATTTCTGAGTTTCCATCAAACTGGCTATCACTTTCTGTCTGTTTCACCCTAGTGATTCCTTGAGCCCTAACCTCACCCCATTTTCCAGAAGATTCAAGTAGCTTCCAGTAGCTTTTTGGTTCAAAAAAACTTTCTCTGCTCATGCAAAGAATTTCATAAAATTTCTCTAAAGTTCACAAAACCCAAACGAGCAGCATCTGGTTTAGGCGTGTCCTACACTTGTAACTGAGTAGCTCCAAGCATAGCACTAGTGACAGCTGCCTGGTTTGTGGCTTGGCCTTTTTAGCCATTTCCAAGTCCACTGCAGGTGATGGCCATCTGCAGATTGCTCTGTGGCTCATACCAGATGGCCCCGGGCAGGAAACAGCCTGCTGCTAAACTTGACCTCTAGCAAGTCCCTTTCCAGGAGGCCTCAGGACTGAAATGCCTACAGGCAACAAGCAAGAGCATCACTCAGCCACCTCCATTGATGACATATTCAAAGAGTACTCTGAAAGGGCACCAGAGCCCTACTAAAGTGAATTATGCTCCCTAGGGTCAGTCCCTGCACAACAGCTCCTCCACTGTAGTCATGCCAAGTTCTCACAACCAACTAGCCTGAGGGTCAATCCCTCCATTTCCAAGCAAAAGCAAACAAGGCTTAACTACAAGAAGGCACACACAACCCACAAAAGGGACACACTTTAAGCACCAGGCTCCAGTGACTAGAAAGATTGCACCACTGGGCCCTACACCACACCTAATACGTAAGACCACTTTACTAACACCAGGAGACATAGCAGCCCTACCTAATACATAGAAACAAACACAGAGAGGCAGTCGAAATGGAAAAACAAAGAAAAATGTCCCAAATAAAGAATAACAGAAGACAGCTCCAGAAAAACTAAAAGAAATGGAGTAAAGCAATTTACCAGATGCAGAGGTTCAAAACACTTGTTATAAGGTTTCTCAATGATTTCAGGAAGAACTTGAACAGGCCATAAAAAAATAGAAATGGAGATAGAAAACATAAAAAAAGTTAGAAATAATAAGTACAATATAAAATTTTAAAAAATTAGAAGTAATCAAGAGTAGATGAGATGAAGCAGAGGAATAAACCAGTGATTAAAAAAACAAGGTAGCAGAGAATATCCAGTCAGAACAAAAAAAAAAAAAAAAAAAAAAAAAAAAAAAAAAAAAAAAAAAAAAAAAAAAAAAAAAAAAAAAAAAAAAAAAAAAAAAAAAAAAAATCCAAAAAAACAGAATAGTTTAAGGGGACTCTGGGACAATATCAAGTATACCAACATTTACATCTTAGGCATACCAGAAGAATAAGTAGAAGAGAGAGAGAGAAATTAAAAACCTATTTGAAAAAATTAGGGAAAACTTCTCTAACCTAGTGAAAGTAATAGATATACAAGCCCAGGAAGCAGAGAGAGTCCCAAGCAAGATGAACTCAAAGAGGCCCACACAAAGACACATTATAATTAAATGCTGAAGTTTATAGACAAAGTGACAATTTTAAAAGCATCAAGAAAAATGCAGTTAATTACCTACAAGGGAGCTTCCACAAGACTGTAAGCTGATTTCTCAACACAAAATTTGCAGGCCAAAAGGAATTGGCATGAATATTCAAAGTGGTGAAAAGCAATAACCTACAACCAAGACTACTTTGTCCAGCAAGGCTGTCATTTAAAAATTGAAGGTCAGTTAAGAGTTTCCCAGAGAAGAAAAAGCTAAACGAGTTCACCACCATAAAACCAGTGTTACAAGGAAAGTTAGAGAGACTTTTTAAAGAAGAAAATAAAAAAATATATGAGTAATAAAGTGGTGCTAACTACATATTTATCAACAATTACTTTCCATGTAAATGGATTACATGCTTCAATCAAAAGATAGAGTAGCTGATGGATTAAAAAAACAAAACAAAACCTTTACATATGCTGCCTACAAAAGATTCACTTCAGATCTAAAGTCACACACAGATTGAAAGCAAAGAGATGGGGAAAAGATATTTCATGAAAAGAAAAAACAAACAAAAAGCTGAGATAATAATACTCATACAGACAAGAGAGACTTTAAAACAAGGCTATAACAACAGACAGAAAAGAATCCACTAATCCCACTTCTGGATTTTATCCAGAGATATACAAAATGCTACTGTGAGGGTACAAATACATTAACACGCTCACTGCAGCATTGTTTTATAATGGCCAAGATGTAGAGGCAGCCTGGGTTTCAATGATGGATGAACAAATAAAGAGTAGGTGGTACATATATATAATGGGATATTGTTCAGCCATGGATGGAAATGGGTTCTTGCCAGGAAGAATGGATAGCATAGGTGGTATATATATATACATATATATATAATGGAATATTGCTTGACCATGGATGGAAATAGGTTCTCATCATTTGCAGTGGCATGTATGGACCTGGAGTGTATTGTGTAGAGTGGAGTATGTCAGACATAGAAAGAAAGATGCAATGTGATTTCTCTTACATGTGGCATCTAAAGAACAAAATAAAAAAAAAAAACAAAGAAAACAGAAACAAATTTATAAATACTGAGAACAAGTTGCTGGTTGCCAGATAAGAGGGGAGCTGTGATGAGTGATAAAAGGGAAAGAGATTAAACAGCACAAATTGGTTATTACACAGCAGCTTGGAGATGTAGGATATAGCATAAGAAATTACCATCAATAATACTGTAATAACGATGTATGGTCTCAGATAAGTACTAGATTTATTGGGGTGATAGATGAGAGGGGATAAAAAAAGGTGAAGGTATTAAGAAGTACAAATTGGTAATCACAAAGTAGCTATAAAGATATGAAGTAAAACATAAAAAGATATAGTCAATACTATGGTAATAACTATGCATAGTGCCAGGTGGGTACTAGATTAGTCAGGGGGGATCACTTCTTAAATCATATAAATGCCTAAGCCACTATGCTGTACACTTGCAAGTAATGCAAAATAATATTTAATGTCAAAATAAATAAATGAATAAATAGTGTAAAAAATAAAATAACAATAACAAAATAAATATCTACCATATAGCTTATATTCAAATTTAACCAGTTGTCATATAGAGTTTCTTATTTTTTAATCCATGATGCCAAAAAATTATACAATGCAATTGACTGTTATGTTACCCTAGCCTATTTTAGGATAGTTGATCTGATTCCCCTATTCTTCCTGTGTTAAATCCTTTAAAAAGTCCAAGCGAGCTGTTTTGCAAAACATAATTCTATTTAAAATGAATCTTCTTTCATTTTTTTCTACACTATCATTGGTTTCACTATGGGCACATGCATGATTTTTTTTTTAACTAAACCTTGTTAGAGTGATGGGAGGATGGGTGGAAGGGTGGGTTAAAAAACGGGAAGAAATCAAGAAGTACAAATTCATAGTCACAGGGATATAAAATGCAGCATACAGATAGTCAACAACACTGTAATAACTATGTATGGCGTTAGAGGGGAGCCAGATGTATCTGAATGAGGATGTAGCAAGTTGTATAAATGACTCATCACTGAGCTGTAAATATGAAACCATTATAATATTGTATGTAAAATGTAATTGAAAAATAAAAAGTTTGAAAAGGAAAAAATTATTTGAGTTAACTATTTTCTTAGTGTATTCATTTTGATATCAGTTAGGATCATTAGTTCTATTTGAGTCAAATGAATTTTTATCCTTTTTAAATTTAAGTTTTTTAATATATAAAATATTTTCATAATTGAAATATCAAACTTTAATAAGAGGGTTTTTAGAGAGGTCACACTCTCATTCTTTTTCCCTCTAACCCATTTTCATCTGCTCCTCAGAGGTAATAATTTTTATTAGTTTCTGTTTAGTCTTCCTTTGTTTCTTTTTGCCAAAATGTATAGACAAACAGATAAAGATATCTCAGAAGGGAAAGTAGGAATAATATGCTATTTTTCCCTGTATTTGTTACATAAAATTTAGCATAATATAATCATTCTTTAAACCATATGTCCTGAAAATCTCTTTATATTGTTTCATAAGAACTTTATACTTATTTTATAAAACGTACTATTGTATTGAGTAGTTGTACATAAATTATTCCACCAGCACTTTAGGCTGTTTTCAGTATTTTACAGTTACGACTAATGATGAAATTTAGAACCCTAAGTATATATTGCTTTTAGAGGTGGAGAACTCTCCTCATGGTCAATTTCTAGGCAGGAGGTTATTGGAGAGAATTAGTATTATATATCTACAGTTATGTAATTTTTGTGGTTTATTTTTAAATCTACATGTCTGGCCAAATATCTAAATCTTTTTATCAACAGCTGCCACCAACTACTTAACTTTTCTTTAATATATTAACATTTACCCTTATCCCTCAGAATGCAGTGACAACTGAATAATCTAAAGTCTAATAATCAAGTCTAAATTGAGAAGTGTAATAATTACCACGTAGCAGATATTTTGTACCTGTTTGTGCTATCACAATCAAAATTACATTGGATTGCTTTGGCACATGCATCTCCTTATCATACCATTTACTCTTACTTTGTTCTTATGGTCATTTTAAATCCCTAAATATCCATACTTACATCTTACATTTCATAGACTTATAAAATGGTATTTTTGATCCCAACAAGAATCCTTTTCACATTTCTTTATTTTCAAAAGTATCTCATAAATTAAATGCATTATGGCATTTGTCAATGAGTATTGTCATCATTCTGTTATCCAATATATAATCAAACCCTTCCCCTTTAAGTCAGTGAAAAATTTGGTTAAATTGCTTTTACATTTTTAATGAAGACACTGATAAAAATACTCGTTGGATCAGACTGGGGACACTAACCCTCAACAGATGTATACAGACTTTCTTCTAAATATTAAGCATCTTTTTCAAGTGTGGATTTATCCAGTTTTGAATTTTTCTAAGTCTTCTGCATTCTAGGCCATTATTCCTTCATGATCATAATACTTGTATTAATTAAATCCTTTGTATTTCACTGATTTATCCAGCTGGTAATTGACACAATAAGGCCAATGAATCGTGCTTACCAAAATGTTATGGATCAGTAATTATATTTACTGCATGACAATTATCTATTTGGTATCTGACAATGTGCTGAGATAAGTATTATTAACTATCTTGATTATACAACTGAGGAACTGAGTTAAGGAGAAAGGCAGTTATTCATGCAAAGGACACAGGTGCTAAATGGCATTGTGGGAGATTGAACTGGAGTTTTACCCAGTCCAGAACAATAGTTAGCTGTAGAAAGCATTTTAGGTGCTTTCCTAGATGGCTTGCTACCTGCACTACTAATCCAGGCTTGACAGTGCTGCTTTGGCCTTTGGGTAGGTGGGGAGGGGTTGTTTTTGAGGGGCTCAACACAATAGTGGCAAGGGAATTGTGATCCAATTTTTGAAAACAGTATCCAGCCATTAATTAATCAAGAAAGAAAAGTATTAGAAAGAAAAAAGTGGGGTGGGGGGAGATGAAAAGATATTCTTGGCCTTCGAGAACCAAACACTTCACTTTCAAAAATTTATTTCTAAGTCAATTTAATGAAAATGTAAAAAATATTCACTTCAAAAGTGTAAGAGTCCAAGGAAGAATAGTGTATTACTTTTCTTGAACTTCCTTCTTTATGATTTTAAATTAATTTTGAAAATCTTATATGAAAGACAGGTATTAAATAAAGGGAAAACTTAACTTCAAAGACTCTTTCAAGGAGGCATTACCATAACTAATTTACAGGCCTAATATCTACACAAGAAAACATTTTAAGATCTAAAAGGTCACATTATACTAGGAAACCAAGGTGTTGAGTATGTGATCTCACTTTGCTCCCAGGAGTTTTTATGATTTTTTTTCTAATCTTCAACTCAATTCTTGAACAGCAAAGATCTAAATTACTTTTTTTTTCTAGAAAATGTTTTAAGAAACCTTACTTCTGTAAAACACTCTGTCAAACTAAAAGGTGCTAAGTAATTTTGGAAAATCCAGTAAGAGATCTGTAATACACATTTCACTTATTAAAGGTTCTGAAAAATGATATAGAAAGAGAAACCTGCTTCTGAAACCCAAAGCCCAGATATTGTGATATTGTACCAGAGTTGTTGGGTTTTTTTCCTCATAGCACTGAAAAATATACTTTTCCTTGGGGAAATCCTGTTCTAATAGTTCCTTCCACTCTCATTCCCCACCTCCCCTCAGGCCCTTGGCACCTGCACCTCAGACTTTCACCCAGGAAGAGGCAGTCTTTCCATAAACTGTGAGCCCTGTTAGGAAAGAGACCTCATCCATTGTCTCTGCAATATTCCCAGAGTCTGACACATCAATAGGGACATAGTAAGACTTTAATAAGTATATGGAATAAATGATTACTTAATACACATGTTGAATAAATATAACTGAATGAATAAATTGAAACACCTATCACAAGTTTACAAGTGTACCCAAAGTCATTTCAATCATGCTCTCTCTATATAATTAGATATGCTGTGTATCTTATGAAGCACCTTGATGTGTGAAAATTCACATGTAAACAAAACATATTTGAGGATGTAAATTTTTGACTTGATAAAGGAGGGTTGGCTAATTTCTACAAAGGGCCATAGAGTAAATATTTTAGGCTTCAGAGGCCATAAATTCTCTGTTGCAACTACTTAACTTCAAAAACAGCCATAGGCAATAAGGCATGGCTGTGTTCCAGAACAACTATATTTATTCAAGCAGGCAGAGATGCTCAATATTATTAACTTCCCAGTAAGATACCCATAATAAAAGAAAAATAATATTGGCAAAGATATGGAGAAATTATAACCTTCAGACATTGCGGCTGTCACCATTTTGGAAAGAAGTCCGGCAGTTCCTCAAAAAGTTAAACACAATTACCAAGGGACCCAGAAATTCCACTCCTGGGCCAAATTCTATCAAAGAGAAATGAAAACATTTTCCAAACAACAAAAACAATTGTGTAAATAGCAGTGTTAATGGTTAAAAGTGGAAACAACCCAAATTTCAATGAACTAATGTGGATAAATAAAATGTGGTATTATCTATGCAATGGGATATTATTGGACAATAAAGGGAAATGAAGTGTTGATACATGATACAATAAAGATGATCCTTAAAAACATTACACTGAGTGAAAAAAGGAGACAATAAATACCACATATTGTATAATGCCATTCATATGAAATACACAGACTAGGCAAATATATAGAGACATAAAGTAGATGAGTGTGGTCTATGGATGGGGGATTGGTTGAGGAATAGACCATGAAAGGAATGAGGAATGATTGCTAATGTGTTCATGGTTTCTTTTTGGGGAGCTGATAAAAATGTTCTTAAATTAGATTATGATAATCATCATTATTAGACGATGATTCACAAGTGTATAAATAGACTAAAAACTATTGAATTGTATATTTTAAATGAGTCAAACTTTTGGCATGTAAATTATATATAAATAAAGCAGTTAAAAACACACTTTATTTTTTAAGTGGTAGAGTTTCCAACTTCTATACTCACTGATACATAAGGCTTCCTTCTACTAAAGAAATAATTCAATTTATCAAAATATGAGTTGTGCATAATCATTCAGAATCCATCTATTATGTGAGAACGCCTACTCTCAATGACACAAAAGTAGATGAAAAACTTTTGGACTACATTTTAGTCAAATTGTAGGTATAAGTTCAAGAAAATATTTGGATGCAAATAAACACATCCTTCTGTCTCCTGACAATGGAGAAATCGGTGTGATTTCATGAGCCTGAATTAGCCTTTGTCTCTGATACTCATTGTGTATTTCTTGCTTTATTACTTCCTGTGATTTTCTGGAGTGGCCTCTAGATTCTAAGCATAAAGGACCCTGCCTGATTGGTTCCTTGATGTAGTCTTCAGAACTTGGCCCAGTACTTATCAAAAATGTAATTCTTAATTTTTAAACCAGAGAGGTTAAAAAGTGCATAGAATTTAGACATAGGAAAACCAGCATTAAAACATCTAGCATACTGGCATTTGGCATGTGGCTGAGCCTCAGTCATAAAAAAATGTAATGAAAAGGTAAATATTTTCCTACCCAAATAACAAAATCCATGTCAAAAATTACCATATAAATATCCCACGTGATAATTATTATGATTATGTTAGATAGATGTGCCTTTGTTCATTTGTCTTTGTTTCTTTTAGGTTTCTTTTTCTTGACACTTAGGAATGAGGTGTCTAAGTATAAACACATTCTATAAATGCATTCAAGAGTAATTATAAATGCACCTGCATGTGGCCAGGGCTACAATATACAGATACACACACACACACACACACACACATATACACACATATATGAAACTATATATAACTATATAAATATTCATGTGTGTGTGTGTCTGTATATATGTATGTGTGTGTGTGTGTGTGTGTGTGTGTGTGTATATATATATATATATATATATATATATATATATATATATGTATGTATATATAGTGAGCTGTTAAAGTCAGGTGTTCTAGCACATTAATCTTTGTAGCCAAACTGCTAGAACAATTTGGGTTTGAATTTGGGTTTTATGCTCCTTAAATGTTTTCTGAATTGAATAGTTTGTTCTCTTGTATTATTAACATAAGCGTCTTTTTAAAAATGACAGGAACTCTTTGGATATTGATTTAAAAACATAAAAACTTAAAATGTCACTTGTTCATTAATGTATATTCAATAAGATATGACAAACTTGATAATATCAGATCCTATCAAATAAATGAAAATCATTCTTATGAATTTCCAAGTTGATGTAACGTATAACCATATCATAGTAAGAATTACTGAAAACAAAAAGAGACTTAAGCCTTATCATAGCAGAGTCTTAATCTGGAGACTCTGGACTCAAAGATAAGCCACAGGACTTTTTAACCCTGAAATTATTTACAAATATGTGTGTTTATGTGCTTTATTTGCATTTTTCTAGTTCCACAGTTTCATCAGACTCTTAACGTGGCCTGTGGTTGGCTACCCACAATGTTAAGAATCATTTTACAAAACTGGTATAATGTCATCAACATCAATAACAAAAATACAACATACTTGGAATTTAAGGAACTCATCTTATCCTTCATGTTTACAACATGAAGACTGAACCGAAGAAAAGTAATCACTGAACACTGGATGATAACAGATCATGCTACACCCCACACATAAAGAGCACGCTCTTATACTCAATACCTACTGGGCATTTTTTTTTCCTGTAGTGAAAATAGATTTTCTTTCAGTTGACTTGATGATCAATGAGATATATACACCTACAGCTATGCTGGATTGACTTAAGTGAAGGATTCAGGAGACGACTGGATCCATTATCCCAAAACTCAATGACATTTGGCTACAACCAGTTTTTATAAAGCCCTGTGCACTAATTTAACACTAGGAGTAAATTGTGTGGTTCATTTATTGGGGTTTTCTTTACGAAATAATTTTGAAAGTGCTCCTAATCCCTTTAAGTTAGCATTTCCCAAAAAGTGTTCTGTTTTATGACTTCTCTAAATAAGACTAATGTACCTATTACAAAAAACATATTTTAGATTTCATAAATGTGATTGTCTTTAAAAGACTATTATTTTGTATTACATTATACTTTAAAAAGCATTGCTTTAACTCAAAGGTAGGAATGCAAAACTATCAGAGGTTACCAAAAAAGTTAAAATCAATGTGTCCTTAATAGAGATAAAATAATGTAATTTAATGCAAACAAAAAAGAATAAAAATAAAAAATAACAAAAAAATTTGCAATACTTAAAAGAAATCACTCATTTTTACAGGCATTATTATTTTGTCAATAATCTTTTTTTCCCTCTAGAATAAAGTTTACAGAATAGAGACAAAAATATCCCCACTGCCCCCCAAAGTAGAATATATTCTATTTTCTTCCAAAAAGGGTCAATGCTGTGCATACTGGAGGTATAAGGAAATATGAACAAAATATTCATACCTGCTCAAGACCCAATTCTGGGAGAAAGTGTATAAAACAATTGATCTCTGCTTTTTCCTGAGTGACTACAAGTATGTGGTCCTGAATATACTAGACCACTTAAAAAATCATATTGAGACTGGGAATATACCCTCTGAATTAGTATTTTCATTCTGAAATTGTCATTATGGATTTTACATTATGGACTTCCATTATAGAACTGTTCCTTATATGTTTAAACACCACTTTATACCACCCATAAAGCTTACAAACTATAGAAATATAAAGTCAATGAAAAAACAATCTACTTCTATAATTAATGGGTCTCATCTTCCCTTTTTTTCCGATATGTATTTTACGTCAACTGTGTATCATAAAGCATTACCTATTTATTATCAAAGAATAGTAAAACATAATGTATTTAAAGATTTATAGCTAGAAATAATTACTATAATTTAAAATGTAATATTTTCTAATAGGATAATTGTAAATGCAGTATTTACTCGTATGCTTATTTCTACTTTCTTTTCTGAACACTGGCATTTAAATTAAAAAGTTGTCCAAAATAACATAAAAAGTGTTGGAAGTGGTATATAAAGTTGTTTAAAAGTTAATTGTTACTCTATGATCCAAAAAGAGATACTCCAATACTATAGATCTGTGAATTATTTTTTCTTCATTTGGTGTCAGACTCAACAATCAGATATAATAAGTACAGAAAAGATCTAATGCCATACATTAGTGTTGTCACCATTTCTCTATCCCTGGATGATATAACCATGTTGTTTTGAAATATAAAGAACAAATTAAGGGCTTGAAGTCTCTGGATATGTTTAAGATTTCTGTTATTTGGAAATACTGCCTCTCATAGAAAATGACCTACATAGAATAGGTTAACCATACATCCCAATTTATACTTGCTGTACTGGTATAATTATGAATAGAGTTTTCTGTATTC
Source organism: Lyroderma lyra (assembly GCA_004026885.1). Taxonomy (NCBI): domain Eukaryota; kingdom Metazoa; phylum Chordata; class Mammalia; order Chiroptera; family Megadermatidae; genus Lyroderma; species Lyroderma lyra. Next base: position 188,656 of record PVJL010002098.1, read on the forward strand.
TCAAAGAGTGACCTGACTTGGACAATAAATCATATGGTCACTCTACCCAAAGATCATGTTCCTCAAGGAAATTATCTAAATAATGGCAAAGATCTGATTAGAGTAGAAGTTTCTGGGAAAGAAGACATTATAGATCATTACCATGTATAAGAAATACAAATTGTAAAACAGCATACTCTTAAGCAAATGGATAGAGGATTACGACTCTCTAAGCAGTCCAAAAGTATCAGTTCAATCAAAACTGTTAGTATGGACAGGCAAGAAATATGGTTTTGCATACAACATAACAAAATTTCTGTCTAGTTGATAGTGTTTTGCACTTGATTTCTAACCATAATATTTTATCTTTGATTTCTAACCATAACACTTTATCTCTGTCCTGCTTTATTCTTATAGCTGACCTTGTAAGACTTTTAAATCTGGAAATAGTGACAAAAATGTTCTATAAATCCTACTCCACACTTCCAGCAGGGGAATTAAAATCTTCTGAATATGGACAATCTTATCTCTTTAAACTAAAACATCACTACGAGTGTTAAGACTTAAACATAACATTATTCTTCTGAACATAAATAATATGTGGGTATGTATGCAAAAAGTGAACAGAGATAAAGTGGAAAGGCAGGCTAATTCAGCACACAACGGTGTCTAGATCACAGCTCAAACCTGGCCCAGTGCTCTGTTTGGAAAGCAAGGCTTGGTTTTATTAACCATTCTCCTGTAGGAGAGCTAACATATATAAATGAGAGTGAGCAAAGAATTCAGGAGATGAGAGCGCCCATTAGTAAAGCCACAGTGGCAGAATATTGCAACATGGTATATATAAAATGTAAAGTTACTTCAGTTTAAGGGCAAAACTGAATTCATAGAATGAATCTTTCTTAACTTATGTTTATTAAGAATACAGTTTCAAGTATGGACCCCATTTCAATATCCTTTGCAAATTTTTAAAATTACTATTTCATCTACTTAATCAAATTGTAACCAACTCTCTGGTGTCCCCTCTCTCTGTTGTTGAAAAACTAAGTTAGAAAAAGTCCCATATTTATTGAATTTATTGTAGAAAACAGAATAGTAAATGACTGAATTCAATAAATGATAACAGATTTTGTGATTGGTGTTCACACAGAGTAAAGCAGGGGCATTCAGAAAGTCAGTTCTATGCCTGCAGAAGGCTCACAGTGTAAATGACCCTTGACTGAGCCTTGAAAGAGAAGAGCAGGTGACTAGAATAGCAAAAGAACACACAGAGGAATGGCAGGAGTGTTGGAAACATCTGGGCCTAATGGAAAACTGCGTCTACACCTGAGTATTGATCTTTTATAAAAGGGGCAAAAGAACTGTAAGGATAGCTGAAGCATAGGCAATGCCATGTTAAAGTATTAGACTTTTTATTACAGATAATGGGGATCTATAAATTATTTTAAGCAGGGAGCTATGTGTAGATGCAATTTTAGAACTATAAGTTGTATTAAAATTAAAAAACAACAACAATACTTGACCAGTATTGCAATACAGATATTTAATCTGGACTTGGGAAGGCTACTTATTTTTTATTATTTTTTAAATATATTGGGGTGACATTGATTAGTAAAAATTACATAGGTCCCAGGTGCACAAATCGACATCACATAGCCCATGTGCCACACTAAGCATTCATCGCCCAGAGTCAGTTCTCTTTCCATCACCATATGTTTGTGTCCCTGTCCCTTTGCCCACTCCCTCCTCCCTCCTTACCCTCAGGTAATTGCTAAATTACTGACTGTGTCCATGAGGATTTTTGTTGTTGTTGTCATTGCTTTTGATATTGTGTTAACAATCAAACTAAGTTTCTCCATCCCTTTCCCTTAGTTTACCCACTCTCTCATCCCTCCTTCCATCTGAAAGAAGTCCCTCTGACATTCTTCATAGTACTGGTTTGGTGGTGATACATTTCTTCAGTTTTTTCTTATCGAAGAAGCTCTTTGTCTGTCCTTCAATATTGAACGTCAGCCTTGCTGGATACATATTTTTGGTTGTAGATCCTTGGTTTTCATCGCTTTGAATATTTTCTGCCAATCCCTTCTGGCCTGTAAAGTTTCCAGTGAGAAATCAGCTGAGAGTCGAATGGGTGTCCTTTTATAAGTTACTACTTGCATTTCTCTTGCTGTTTTTAGAATTTTGTCTTTAACTTTTGCCATTTTAATTATGATCTGTCTTGGTGTGTTCTTGTTTGGGATCATCTTGTTTGGGATTCTCTGTGGATCCTGGACTTATATGTCTATTTCCTTTGCCAGGTTAGGAAAATTTTTATTCATTATTTCTTCAAACAATTTCTTGATCCCTTGCTTTTCCTCTGTCCCTTCTGGCACACCTATTATTCTGATACTTTTACATTTGATATAGTCCCAGAGGAATCTCAATCCATCCTCATTGTTTTGGAAATGATTTTCAAACTGGGTATTTTCTGCTGGCTTTTCCTGCAAATTACTGCTTTGTGCTTCTATTTTATCTAGTTTAGTGACTATTATTCCGTTCTTCATTTCAGTTAATGTAGTCATTATCTCTTGCTGGTCCTTTATAATGGTTTGTAAGTCTTCTTTGAGGCTTGCTATCTTTCTGTTGAAATTATCATTCAGTTCCAGTTCCAAGTGGGGACCCGCCCAGCCAGCTGTGTCCTGCTCTTCTTTTTATTACTCCTTTGTTTAACCCTCTGCCTGCTTGCAGGTACCTTGATTCTACCAGTGGGTTTCTTAGCTGTGATTGCACATTGTGTAGAGGGTCCTTGAGGTATAGGTGTTTTATTAGTTGTAATCTCTGGAGGAGTTTTTTGTAGGTTTCTCTCATGCTGCCACTTTGTTGCGATCTCAGAAGGCTACTTTATAGAGGTGCTACCTGAGCTAAAGCTAAAAGAAGGAACAGAACCTATCCAAATAAAAGAGTTGTTCTAGATAGAAGTAAGGTTATTAGAGGTGGAGAAACATGAAATATCATGATGAAGCATAGAGAGAGGGGTGGGAAATGGTGGAAAATAGGACTACTGGAACACCTACACCTAGATCAAGAAGAAAATAGATTCTGATAAAGGATTTCTACACCCTTCTTATTATAGATGGCATGTAACTCAGGGCCACCATGTTATACCACTCTAGAGAGTACTGTTTATACTATAATTTAGGTGAATGATACAGCCTGTGCTGTTTTGTGGTGCACTGTTGTACACAGGAATCCTAGAAAGTTTTAAGAACTACAGTCACATAATATGAATTTTCTGTTGCATAAATCAGCAACTTTGGCTGCACAGTGAGTAGAGAATTTAGAAGGAAAAAAGATCAGAGCCTACAGTATCTGATCAGGCAAGTGACTGTGAAGAGAAAATTTCAGGGAGCAAATCTTACAGCAAGTGAAACCAAGAGATGTGGAACAAAGAGATGTGACAACTGCGATCTTTGAATTTGCTCTTTGAACAAGTCAGGACCTTTGAACTTGTTCTCGCATTGCCTATTATGCTCTTTTTCCAACTTTTTATAAACTCCACCATTTCATCATTCAGAACTGATCAAATATCACCTCCTCAGAGAAGTCTTTCATTATTCCAGACAGCCTCAGTGTCAACTTGCAACAAAGATAGCTCACTTAGCTGACATACTTCACTCAATGTATATTTTAGATAAAATGTTAACACTTACCACTTCTTTCCACTTATCTGTTTAATGCTTTTTCCAAATTCATCCCTACTAGAAAGTATATTATTTATCACTTCACAGATTTATTGTTTTTTTATCTCTAACACTTCAACAAGAATATGTCTCATGAAGGCAGTACTTATTCATCTCTATAATTATAACCCCAGCAATTGAAAAATTCTTAATATATATATAAATATTTTAAAGTTATAGAGAATGCAATTATTTTGTATATATATATAGATACTTGAATGATACACTGTATTCAACATTCGGGTCCTACAAAGGTCTTGCTGCTGTCAGGTGTTAGGTACTGCATCCACCATAACTGTGTTAAACACATTTCCTTTGTAAATAAAGGTGGGACATTACAAAATCACTAATGATTAATTAATAAAGTTTATTGAATAATAAAGTTTAATATTAAAGGCATGTGAAAAAGAAAAGAATCACATAGGATTTTCTGAGTTCCAGTAGGGTTGATGGGTGTAACAGCAAGTTCATGGGACTATAATTTATTACATGTACATAAACTTCTCAGATCAAGTTTGTGTTCATTAAGCTTCATCAAGTTCATCAAGCTTTTAATAGTTGTGTCTACTTGGACATACAAGTCTAAAGTCTGGAGCAGTGTGAACTGGAGTTAATAGCATAAAATGATGGTTGAACATGTGCAATTGCTCAAGAATGTGCAGCATAAAAGTGAGACACTAGAAAACACCAATTTTTTTTCAGAAAGGCAGAGGAGAAGTTTCTGAAACAGAGAAGTAACTAGGTGGGTAAGACATCAACTAGAAGAGTACAAGTGTCTGGAAAGACAGGGGCATAGTAGGGTCCAGAGAGTGGTTGTGGCCAATGTCATCAAATGTTATCCAAAATGTCAATAAGGAAAGAACTGAAAAATAATCTGCATTAATACTGACAATTGTAACTCACATTTTTTGTAGACGAATAACTGCTGATTTAACATTACAAATTTGTTTTGAAGTTTTTTTTGGGTTTTTTCTTTTTGTGGAAATATATTTGTGCTGATCAGAATATATGTTTTGACTTAGGTTAGAGCAGGAACACTGGAGGGTTAAGGTAGCTTCCTCACATACCAGATGATTAACCATGGTCATGATATTTAGTTCTCTGTGACTTAGTTATCTCATTTGCAAAGTAGAAAAATATAACAGCAACTATCACATGTACTTTATGAGGATTAAATGAGATAATACACAGATAAAGCACACAATTATCACAGGAGGTCTTTGCTTTATGTACAAAATGGTATTTTAATTATTATCATTGTGCAATCCCATTCCATAGAATATGAGCTTTATGTCACCTTGACATAGCTAAGGTAAAATAAACCTGGATTCCCTAGGCTGAGATTTCAAAACTGATTTATACAGTTTTAACAAATGAAGTTACTTTTTTATTATATCTAAATCAGAACTCATTGAATTTAAGCAGGTCTAAATAATTTTAAAATTTTAACAATTTCAGAAGTCTTATATTAGAAAGGAAAGATCTCTAATTTTTAAACTGGTAAGTTTAACAACTCAGACTAATTCCATGTATCTCTCACATCTATTTAATTCACAGTTATTATCTTTTTAAAACTATATTGCCAAATTCAAATACCTAATATAATCAACATTTCAAATACTTTTGGAAAGACATATAAATAGGAATTCAGAATAAAATTTCTAATTTCATGTTAAATATGTGACTCCTATTTTTACAAAATATTAGATTTGGCATTCATTTTCTTAATCCCTATAAATAATTGTAAAGATCTTAAAAAGATATGACTACCCAATTTGTAGCAGTATTTCTTAGATTTTTGTTTAATATAAAAATAATTGTTTTCATCTTTTATTTATATTTTTAAATATTTTGCTTTACCTTTTTTCTTTAAAAATTATCCTTCTGCTTGGTTTTATATTTTTATAGATAACTGAAGCAACTTCAGAATATGTTTATTTTGTAATGCTGAAATCTTCTGAACAAAATTTATATTTGCCTAGCCTGTGGAGTTGTGTGTGGTTCAGCTCATAACCCTACACTCTTCTAGAATTCATAATCAGTCAATCACATGAGTTAAATAATGTGTGTTAAAAAAATGTTTCTATTTTAGAAGTAAAACTGTCTAAAATGAAATAAAAAATGTGTGTGTTCATGTGTGTGCATGTGTTTAAAATTGACTGAATTATTATAGTGCCTGGCCATCAAACTTTAACGTATATAAAATAATAAAAATATAATTAGTTTTATAACAATTATCTTACTACCACTTTTTTAAAAAAGTTTTGCCTTGCTTTCTTGGTATTTATTTTAATATAAATTTCAGTACTGACTGAAATTATTTAATATGGTTTATTCCTTTTACAGGGGAAAATAGTAAGTTTAAATTTTCATTCTCATTTTTCTCATTTGTTTTAACACTGCTTTTATTCATTTATTTATTGATTGATTCCCAACATGTATTTATTTTCTCCTTTTAAGTTTTGTTGATATGTAACTTTACTTAGCCATTTTTAGGGTTGTTTCTCTATCCTTATGGCTCTCATCCATTTTTTTAAAAATTACAGACCAAATAGATTTTCACCTCTTCTCAGAACCAGGGATAATTCTGAAAGCATCTCTTTACAGAAGGTATAGAAAATATCATAACTCACAAAGAGGTAGAAATATAATCTATACTTAGAGAGGAAGGATGTGTTGTTTTAAAATGCCCTCATTCTCGGTATCTCACTTTCTTTTCCAACTAGGTTCCATCTACTTCAGAATCTATAAGCACAAAGATTATTTACTCATTCAGTTGGAAAGCACTAAGCACTTAGAGAGTGCCTGGTTAAAGAGATGAGATTACTCAGATGTGTAAGCATTTTGTTTGTAATGACATCCTAGAATCACTGCAGGTATCATGTAAGCCTCACTGGTCACAATAACAAGGTGGTTCAACGAAATATAGTAGACTTTCTGTTAGCTGGAATTTAAGCAATGGGCACCCTCAAGCAACTCACAAAAAAATCGAAGAAACAATACTTTAAAAAAATTAAAATAAAATCTCAGCATGTTACACAGTTGCACATCATGCAAAACCTGACTCTGCATGAGAGGCATAGGGCCTCAAAGCAAGCTGCTATTCACTCATTTTTTAAGAAAGCTGCATGTAAATTTGCCCGTACACCATCATCTACTGTGTAGATCTAAAACCATCCACATCCACTATCCCTGATCCTGTTCTAGTTACATCATCAGATCTTGATGATCCTGATATCTACCCAGTAAACTCTCTACCCCTACTTTAACAGTTTAAGTGTGTGTGTGTTTTTTTTCTGTTACTTGAAGTTAAAAAAATTATGTTAGTGAAATTAATTAAATTGAAAAGTTTATTGACTGCCATTTAACTAAAATTCCACACTGCATTCACAGGTTATTTTGTAATAAAGCTGTGTTAAATTAATTTTGTTTTTATTTATGCTAATTTGCTTTTAATTACTGTATTTAATATTTAAGACAATACAAAGTTTATGGTATGGTATGGTGTAGTATAGGGTAAAGTATAGTTTAGGCCTATTTTTAATAGTAACTTTCAAGCAACCAGAGACTACATTTATCTGGCATCTACCAGTCCCCATGGGTGCTTGTTAACTGAAAGTCTACTGTACTTGCTTTTTAATGTGCAAATATTTTTGCTGACTTGCAAGAATTTTAAATAGATTCTTTCTTTTCTTCTTCCTTTGCCTTTGTTTATAATTATTTACACTTAAAAAAGGAGGTGAAAAAAATCAGATAAAGAATTGTAGAGCTGTTTGACTAGTCCACATAATAATTTAGTATTCATTACTTACTCAAATACTATTCTATATTTATATGTAATCAGTATTCACTGACACCCAGGTACACAAAATCTTAGACACAGTCTTTCTCAAAGAGATTATCTCTGTCCACACTGCATGGGCATTCAGGAGATGTTTGCTCTGGTTGCCAAATGTCCTAAGCAAGTCCTTTACTTCTTCAAGATAGAGTTCCTTCCCCTGTAAAGAGGTGGAGTTCAGAGACAATCCATCACACTATTGTCAGGAGGTACTTGAAAATTTGCAGCAGAGCAGTTAAAATAACTGGGTCCTTGAATGACACTAAGTGGCCAGGTCCTGCCATGTCCATACGCAGGTTTACCCAATGAGGAATCCCATTTAAAATACTCACAACTTTTTTAAAGAGATGTAGCTGGAAATGGATCTCAAAAGTCAATGCCCAATTCTAAAATTGCCTAAGGAGTATGTTTAAGAAAATAATGGAGGACATTTTATCTCTCTTCTCCTTTTCCATGGACCTTACCATTTTTGTACATGCTCTGCATTTCATCTGATGCTACTTTTGAGGCTCAATTCCAGTGATTTCTTGGGCTTTCTTTTCAGCAGTCCATAAAATGCTTGGTAATTTTCCTTTAAATCAATGACTGAGTCCACCCTTCTCCCTCCCGTGAGCAGGCATAGTAGTTTTTCTGAAATTTGCCTTTTATACCATTTCCCAGAGCTTCTCAGAGGGTTCGAAGTCCAGCTGCCCACAGGGTAACCTGCTTGACAATGTGCTCTTCAGTGCACTTTTCCTTCCATGTCTCACTTTCTCACTAGAGTTTCTTAAGATCATCTTCTAAACAACCTACTTCTATTCAAATCCGTGTTTCAGAGTTTGCTTTGGTGGGAATACAAAACAAGACCATAGTGCATTGGCTCTAAGTGCTAAAGAGACTCAGAGAAGAAAGGTATCTCAGTAGTATTTGTTTAAGCTGTTTGAAAAGAATCACTGAGGATGGAGTCTTATATTAGAAAACTGAAGTGGAGAAAGAGAGAGCAGAACGTGGGCATATTGAGCTACTCTATGCAGAGGGAGTTTTTGAATCACAGGGCAGATTTTACATCATGGAGAAGCAGTAGGTACGTTATTAATAGAAAAATAAGTCAGAGGAACTTAGCCATAAAGAACTCATGGATACTAATGCACAAAACGGATCTGATGATACAATAAAGAAATTCTATACCAAGGAACAAAAGATAGTTTATCAACATATATAAATAAAAAAACACAGATATATAACAACAATATTAGCCTTCAAATATTTCCTGGGTACTTACTAAACACTGGGCTAAACACTGAAATTTTCTAAACTTTATTCATAAAATAAAACTCCCACCTGGTCAACCACCAAAATAGAAAATACCATGTCAAAAACTTCCAATAAATGGAGAGATTCCCTTCCTGTCTGTATAAAAATAGCACCCAAGCATCTGGCTTTCCTAGAAATCTCTTTAGTCACAAGTCACGGAAACAAACCAGTGAATACTGTGAAAATGTAATTCCCTCGGTTCTTGGCTAAATATTGATTCTCTCAGCAGCAAAGTATGAAAGTCATGAAGCAGCCATGGTTACAATCATTAAAAAGTGAACACATTCTTCACTTTATGTCCCGTTTTATGCAGTTGATTTATTAACTCTGCCTGGTGTTAAAATTATTTCTAAAATTATCAGCTGTGTACTGTCATTACGATTGAACAAAAAGTGATGGAAGTGGTAAAATAAAACAAAATGAAGAAACAAAAAAACAAGATATATGTGTTCAGAATCTGTAATGCATCTATGTTAGGTATACCGATATCTCTATTTCATAACTTTATGTAATTTCACATATATAGTTAGAATGTGTATCAATACATATAGTTTTATGAAAGAAATACTGTCTTATAGAACAGAAAATGGAAGCTCCAAGACATTAAGTAGCTTTTTCAGGATCACTTTAACTTTGAAGTACAAATTTGAGATTCCAAACCAGGTCTTTGTGCCTGCAAATAACATGCTTCTGACGTGCTACACTTTGGCAGATGATACCATCATATTACAAGTTTGTTGGTGGGAACTAGAGAGATACAGTCTACTTTATATGTGGAATAAATGAATTATGGTTATAATGATGCATTTTTCTAGTGGATTTCACAAAAATTTATAACTTGAGGCTTGAGGTCATTTAGCCAAAACACATCTGTAAAAGAATCCTGCAAACAGTTAACTAGAAACTCATAGGCTAATCATCACACTACACTAAAGCAACTGCTATACTCTAATCAAGCACTCTTTATCTTAGATCCAGAGGAGAAAAAGTATCTCAAATATTCACCAAATGCTTATTGTATTGGGTCTTATTTTTGTAAATGAGATCATGTTGGAATATTTTATGCCTCATCAAGATGTTAATTTGGTCATATTAAAAAGAAGACAAGCACAAAGTCAGAAGCTGATGGGAATATAAAAATACACATTTTGGTTAGACACAAGTCTCACTATTTCTGTATAGTTCCCTGATGCAGGCCATAGGAGAGTGTCACAAGCAGCCATCATTTTCCATCCATATTTTAACATATCTCATATGCCAAGAAATGTATTCTAAATAGTTACATTTTCTCTACCATATGATCCAGCAACCCACTTCTGGGTATTTATCCAAAAGAATTAAAATCAGGATCTCAAACTGGCATTAGCACTCCCATATTCATCATATCACTCTCAATTGCCAAGATGTAGAAATAACTTATATGTCCTTTGATGGGCAGATAGATAAAAGAAATGTGGTATAAATACAGTGGAATATTTTCTAGCATCAAAAAAAAAAAAGGAAATTTTGCAATATGTGACAGCATGGATGGGCCTTAAGGAAATTATACTGAGAGAAAAAAGCTATTAATATTAACAGAAAGTTAGGTTTTGCATGATTTCACTATGTGTATTTAAAATAGTCAAATTCATAAAATCAAAGGGTTGAATGTTAGTTTCCAGGGGTTGGGGATAGAAGGAAATTGGCCTTACTAACAAATTGGCATAATGAATGCTTCAGTGAACAAGATAAATACATGCTAGAGATCTGCTGTACGATATCATGCCTACAGTAAACAATAATGTATCATACATTTAAACATTTAAGAGAGCAGACCTTACGTTTTATGCTACATAATGAAATAAAATTAATGAAGTGAAAAAAATAAAATTAAAAAAAAAACAAAAAATATAAATAAAAAAATCCTGTGTAGTTATCTATGAAAATATCAAACTGAGAGTCAAGAGATATATATTCCAGATTTAGTTCAACCATCTCTATTCAACCTTGAGTAATGTTGGAGCCCAAAGAGACCTTATAGGCCATCAGTTTCAGCAATCTCATTTTACAGGTTAAAAGCAAATAAGAGAGATCCCTGAATGTAAAGTGACTGCCTGCAGGCAACACGACTAGTAAGTGGCTAAATAAACACAGGGCCTCAGACTCCAAGATGAGTGCTTCTTAAACATGTATGGGATGGTTTTCCGTTATGATATGGATTGTGCAATATGATTCAGAAGTTCCATTCTAAAATTAAATCATTCTATGATATTCTCCTATCTGTAAGCTCTGAGATAAAGCATGACAGAAATCTGAAATCACACATATTTTCTTTGAAGAAGTTAGAAAGTCATATTGTTATAAAGCAGTTTCGCTTGAAGAAGTAAAAAAAAATAGGTCAGCTTTGTATTCAAAGCCTTGTAGAGATACTGACTTCTGTCATCAATAGGCTAGGAGGGTAGGAAAAAAAAAAAACCAGTTTCAGAATCAGGCTTTGCATTGCAATGTTGGCACAGCCATAATCACTGGGGCACTGGAGTCAGCTCCCTTTGAAGATACTAATTTACTTTTTGAAATGCTCATTGCTTAGATTAGGATTGGGTTTTTGAAATGTGTTTCCATATAATTTGTGCAGGAGAAAACTATGCATTTCCCTCAAAGTGCAGAATACTAATTTAAAAGTGATCTATTTTCTACCATCATTTTACATTTCATCCCCCTACTGAAAAGTAAAAATCTTTCTTATGTTTTTGTCTCTTTCATTTCCTGCATGGAGTTTTTTTTTTTTGTTTTGTTTTAATGTACTATAATTCAAACATTTTAGTCACACAATCCAGCTTTTATTAAAATTCTATTTTCTTTTACTGGGAGGATGTAAGCTACTTCAATCTGATGTAATATAGAGAGGCAAAAGGAAAGATCCATGTCTTAAGATATCAATTTCCAGTCATTATCAAGTGGGTGGATTCATTTCCTGACATGACTAGCAATATCAATGTTTTACTAATAAGTATGCTTTTTAAGACATTCATTTCCCCACTATCCTTCCTTCCTTCCTTTCTTTCCTCTTTTTCTTTCTCTCCCTTTTTTCTCCCTTCCCCTCCTCCTCTTTCCCTCCTTTCTTCTTTCTTTTCCTTCTTTTTCCTTTAATCTATGTTTCTTTTTTCTATTAGTTTTTCTCTACCATCCTAATCAGTACTTGCATTTTTGCAGTTCTCTTAAAGACACAATACAAATTCCAAGTACTCATATGCTGCTTGCACCGTATTAGTGGTACTGGGGAGCAGGTATACCGAACTTACAGGTGGCATAAACCTTATCCTCAGGTAGTGCAAGGACCCCTTCAATAATTAACCTGCTAAATATTTATGAGCATTTTATGAAGAGAAGGTACAGGATGTAGTTTCATTCCCATGAATTACTACAAAATTTGTCCTTTTTCAAATACTAGATTCTTTCGTCATATAGATCTTTTTTAGATGTGTTGGGATTGGTTCTAGAAATTACCACATATTGAACACACACACACACACACACACACACACACACACACTCCCTCCCTCCCTCTCTCTGTCTCTCTCTCTCTCTCTCCTTGTGGCAGCTTTCCTCCACGATGACCCTCATGATCTTCTCCTGGTATTTTTACCCATATCAAATCCTCCCCAACTATGAATTTGCAGTTGATCTCAATAACTAATAGCATATTATGAAAATAATTCATGACTTCCGATACTAGTCTCAGACGACATTTCCTCTCCTGCAGGCTTTCTCATGAATCACTCACTCTGGAGAAAGGGAAGCTGCCATGTTGTGAGTCTTAAATAGTACTACAGGCCCACGTGGGGGAAACTGAAGCCTCCCTCTAATAGTCTACCTACCATCCATGCCAGTGAGTCATTTAGGAAGCTGATCCTTGAGAATCAGTTAAGCCTTGATGGCTGCAGCCTTAGCAACATCTCTAACCTTATCAGAGATTTCGTCTGCATAGTTAAGCCACTCCAATATTCCTGATCCACTGAAATGATGTGAACATAAATCTTTATGATGTTTTAAGCTACCACATTTGTGGATAATTGGTTATGCAGCAATTGATAACTATTATATGTCATTTTTTAATTTAAATTTTTTATATGTTCTCAAGTGACTTGCCACTAAAGATGAGAATATAGCTCTTATGTTACATTTTCACCACCATTCCACGTTATTCCCCATCCATCCAAGATAAGTATATTGTAAGTTTTACTAAGTCAATATTCGGTAGTTTCACTATTGATGATTACATAAATACTATCTTAAGCTGAGCCATTAGCTACATTTTAAAAAATAATTTTGGCTTCACTAAAGTAAATATTTCACTCTTAAAATTTTTTTCTTAATATTCTATTTAATGAAAACTAATTTATATCCAAACTCTCCAAATAGATTATAAATGTTACAATAGTCTCTGGTGTTATATCAGAGTGTTTGCTTGTTTCCTGGCTTGCTTGCTTATTTATTTATTTATTTAATCCATCATCTTTGAATTACTCACATTAAGAAAGAGATGATTGGAAATTCCTATCAGAGACATTTTGAGGAATGATGATCTCACTGTATAGTGACTAGAAAGAGTCACTTTATTTGGGGTAAGTGTGTGGTGATATCTGTGCATAGTTTTTCTTTGGTTGTGCCATTTTCAGATAAGAGCTTCTCAAATTTTGTTAGGGAAGAGTACACTTAGCCAGGTTTTCTTTTATTTATTTATGAAATTAATTGGGGTGACATTGGTTAGTAAAATTATATAGGTTTCAATGGTACAGTTCTGTAATACATCACCTATACATCACAGTGTGTGCTCACCACCCAGTCAGTTCTCCTTCCGTCATCATATGTTTGACCCCCTCCCTCCTTCTCCACCCCCTCCTACCTTACCCTCTGATAACCACCAAACTGTTGTCTCTGTCTAAGATTTTGTGTGTCTTGTTGCTTCGTTGTTTTCATATATCTCACCTATGAGTGGATTTACATGGTCTTGAACTTTTCTGTGTGACTTACTTCACTTAGCACGATGGTCTCCAGATTTACCCATGTTGTCGCAAACTGTAGTATTTCGTCTTTTCTTAGAGTCAAACAGTATTTCATTGTGTATACGTATCACATCTTCTTTATCCAGTCATCTATTGAAGGGCACTTGGGGTGTTTCCACATCTTGGGCACCACGAATAATGTTGCAATGAAAACGGATGTACATCTATCTTTGTGAAGAATGTTTTCAGATTTTTTGAGTAGACACCCAGAAGAAGAATTGCTGGGTCATATGGTAATTCTATTCTTAAGTTTTTGAGGAAGCTCCATACTGCTTTCCATAGTGACTGTACCAATTTACATTCCTATCAGCAGTGTATCTGGGTTCCTTTCCTTCCACAGCCTCTCCAGCACCTGCTAGTATATTTTCTATTGATGATAGCCATTACAACATGTGTAAGATGTTATCTTATCACAGCTGATGAAAGAAGTTGGAGATGTTTCACCATGCATGATATACACTTAAGTTATCACTTTCTTTCTGTTTAGTGTTTGTATCCTCAGTTCACTTGTGTCTCCAAAGCCAGAGATATAAATGTGTTTTTATTCCACTATGTTTAATAAAAAATCCAGTCTACTTATTTTTAGACTATTTCTAAGCCTTAACATAGTTACAATGAAATATGTTGAATTTACATTAATCTCTGCATGATTTCTATAAATTCATTCTAAGCTTATGTCCGGAAATGTAATATCATATATACACCTGGGCCCCAACATTTTTATATTACACCCATTAAATTTCCCTCAAATACCACATATCCAACACTTTGAATATATGTGTTGGGCCATATACTATACTAGGGAAAAAATGAACATGTATCAGTGAATAAAACAGGTATGATGTGGAGCTTAGAAGCTACTGAAAAAGATACATGTAAATAAGTAAAGAAATGAATTGATAATATTACATTAAAAATGAGAAATGTCAAAGGCAACAGAAGCACGATCTGTTTTCATTTTTACCTATTACTTCTAACATGTTACCTATAATGACTTGAGAATGTTTTGAACAGCCACAGCATGCTATTTAGCTTACGTTGTACTAAAATACTCACATATTTCTTTTTTACATAAATAGTTCTTAAATAGCATCTCTTCCTAGACATTTGAGTGAATATGTTGGTTCTCATTTGTTTGCTTTTACTAAATGTGAGCTTTTGTATCTATCTATATTAAATTTCTTCTTGTGAGGAAACATTGAATTTTTTACACTATTGAGATATATTTGAATTAAGTTGTAGCTTTTTTCAAATATACTGGCCAAAAGTCCGATAGTTATATCATCTTCAAACATGATAAACATAACTTCTTTGACACTAGTATCCAAGTAATTGATAAGATGGTGAAATGATCAGGGTAAAGCCATATAAGTACTTCATCTGGGATAAAATTATTGCATTAATCAACTTTAGGTGTTAGTTCTTTTTCTTTTAATTTTCTATGAATCTTTGGTTTTCTTTCTTATAACTCTTTTCTTCTCCACTTTTAGATAGTTAGAGGTCACAGACTAAAGAGCGTTACAACTTGAGATGGTGAAGTGCATTGAATTGCCTTTGACTAGTTCTAGTACATAGAGCAGAGGTACATTACAATCCTCATTTGTTCTCTTCTTTTTGCCTCACATACTTTTCACCACTTCTTATCTTGAAAAGGAGTAAAAGACAATGGATTAAGTAAATAAGAACAGAGCTCTTATTTACTGTAGAAACACTTACATCAGTCTCTCACCAGGCAAGGTGAAACCTCCTAAGAACCAGACCAGGAAATCAGCACTGGCACTCACATCCTGTTTTTTAACTTTGACTTTTATGATATGTTTATAGCATACATAAGTCTAACAAACAGATGAACCATTTTGCCTCACTGTTGGAAGGGTATTTCATAAGAAATCCTAGGATTATTTAAACTCCAAGTCCTCTGCTATAAGAGAGATTGAGAGTTCTTTAGCCAAGTGTTTATGAGTAGCTCTGATCCATGGACAGATCAAACAATCTAGCCTTCAAGAAGAAAGTGAGAGCAACAAGTCAAAAGAGATTAATCAGTATGCAGTGACAAGTTACACAAGATAAAGTAGAGAAACAGGGTAAGTACACATACTGGCTTACTTATATTTTTAAAAAGTGATATTTGGTTTAGCTTGTCTTTAAATTTATTTTTTAGATAAAATAATACTTGAGGTGTTAATGAAAATTTATTTTAAGTATATCTTTACTTTGTAGATTTCAAAAATAAAAAATATGTGAAAGCACACAATGAGAAATAAATATTTAATGGTTGGTATCCCTCCGTAGGATCTGAAAAAAAGCACTTCATTCTTTCAGAAATTAAGACTGCATCTTACATAATCAATACTTAAAAATAAACTGGATTGAACAATTATTTCTTAGACAATAAAATTTAAGTTTTGTGAGTATCAATAAGAATATGTTTATTTAAAATGCTTAATAGGGGGCTTTCAGTGAAAAAGGCAACCTAGTAAACACTGTGCTCACCTCCTTTTATAACCACATTGAAATGACTGCTAAATTATGGAACTATCATCCTGAAGAGCAGCTGAACAAAAGTCCTACCCCTAAAACTATAAAAAAGAAGCCACACTGAAATGGTTAGAAGAGGTAGAGATGTGAACAAGTCTGATCTGACACCTACATGTGGCAGTTGAAAACTGGAAGGGATAATTCAGCTGTGGAGGTCCCTCCACAAGGAGCCAGGGGTCCTAGCTTAACACTGGGTTCCCCAGCCCAGAGCAAAAGCCTGGAAGAGAAGTCCCTACACCCACTGGCTGTGAAAATTAGTGGGCATTCTGTCAGGGTGAGACTGAAGGCTGCTGGAAACCAGGGTGTCTTCTTAAAGGGCCCACACACAAGCTCACTGGCTCACAAACACTAACCCTAAGCTCCAGAAAAAGAAAAGCAGCTCAAAAGGTACCAGAGATAATATGAGGAGAAACTGAATTGTGTGGCTTTAGAGTGAGGTCTGGATATGAGGACACCACTTATTCCTGTGTTGAGAACTTCACCCACACAGCCTGCAGATGCAGGCAGGTGTGAAATCTGAATGTGTATTAACCAAGTAAATACCTCTCATCCAACCCTGGTAACTCCCTATAAAACTGTCCCACCCAACTCACAGCTTACACAGGAAGCCAGCCTTGGCCAGTACTTAAGATTTCCTAAAAACTCTCAAAGGTCGACAAGTTCCAGGCAAGTTGGGGTAAACACCAGGGTACGGCATGCATCTTGCTGAGAGGTCCTGGGCTGACACTGGTGGCAGCTGGTCTTGTTTCACAGTGTGGCTCCTCCCACAAGCCACCAGGCACAGCAAAGGCAGCTAACTACCAACTGCCAATCATTTTGTAGTGACTAACAGGTGGCTCCAGCCCAGGAAAAGGCACTTGCTGATCTTGGCCTGTGCTGGAGCTTCTCAAAAGCAGCTCCAAATCCAACACACTCAATGGCCAGCTTCAGATCATAACAGCACACCATACAGATCCACAAACAGCACACCCAAAGAGATGACTCAGCAGACACCAGAGCCCAGGAGGGGCAAAACCCCCTCTGTGGAATGCGCACCCAAAGAGTAGCTTATTGCTAAAGTTGTGGCCTGTCCTTACAGACAATCAGCCTGAGGGTCAAACCCACCCACTGATGTACCAACAGAATCAAGGCTGAATGACCACAGGAGAGCAAACACAAACCACACAAAGTACACTCCTGGAGCACCTGGATCAGGTGACCAGGGAAACGGTGACACTGAACCCTCAGGAAACCTACTATGTAAGGCTGCCCTGCCAAGAAAGGCCAATGTAGCAGATCAACCAAAAATAGTGACAAAAACAGAGAGGACTCTTAAACCACTTGCTGAGTCCACTCTTACATCTTTGGAGTGTACTTTCTAATTCTAATAAACTACTTTTTCATCATTTTATTTTTGTGTCTCTTTCAATTCTTTGTTCAAGACACCAAGCATCTAGACACTGCACTGATGAAGGCCCATTCTCTGATAACATAAAGTGGTGAGCCAGCTAGGAGGAGCCACTGGAATACAAACGATGCCCAAGCAACAAAGCTCCTAGCCCATTTCAACCAAAGAAGTCAACATGGTCTCTCAGACGGATCTTGAGACCCCTTCCTCCTTCTTTAGATCAGATAGGGTGAGAGCTCCATGAATCCCCAATTGGTAGAGACAACAACCACATTCAGCAGGAAACAGATACAGAAGATGAAACCTCCTGTCCCTCGGCTTCCCATAAAGATTTATAGAGATCATGCCTCTCAGGGGGAAAATGAGGCAGGCAATTATGGACAGGAATTCACCTTCCTACAAATCCTAATATACCTTGCAGAAAGCAACCTCCCTTTTCTGCCCAGACTCATAACGTCCAACATGTTCAGCATGTCCCACATGGAGGCCAGAACCTGTCAATCAAATATGCTAATCAAAAAGTTCCATGCCCAGATAGGCATAACCCTTACAACTAAAGAGAATGAAATGACCAAAGCCTCATTAATCGGGACTTTTGAGCCATTTGCTTGATCCTGTTCCTGCCTCTTTAGAGTGTACTTTCTATAATACCTCTAAAAACTACTTTTCACCATTTACAAAAAAGCCCCCCTAAAACAAATGAACAGAAACACAGAGGCAGCCAAAATGAAGAAACAAAGAAAAATGTCCCCAAATTAAAGAACATGACAGAACTCCAGAAAAAGAACTAAACAAAATGAAAGTAAGCAATCTACCAGATGTAAAGTTTAAAATACTGGTTACAAGGATGCTCAATTAACTTAGGAAAAGAATAAACTCAGTGAGAACGTCAACAAAAATATCGTAAACATAAAGAAGGACATAGAAACCATTTTTAAAAAGTCAGAAATGAAGACTACAAGAATGGACTAGAAGGAAATCACCAGCACACTAAATAAAGCAGAGGATTGAATCAATGATTTGGAAAACAAGCTAGCTGAAAATACCCAATTGAAAGAGAAAAAGAAAAAAGTAAAAAAAGAAAGAAAAGTTTAATAGAACTCTGGGAAAACATCAGCATAACAACATTCACATCATAGGGGTGCAAGAAGGAAAACAGAGAACAAGGGATTGAAAATCTATTTGAACAAATAATGACAAAAAACTTTCCTAATCTGGCATAGGAAATTAACGTGTAAGTCCAGGAAGTGCAGAGAATCTCAAACAAGATGAAACCAAAGAGGTCCATAGCAAGATACATTATAATTAAAATGTCAAAGATTGAAGACAAAGAGAGAATATTAATAGCAGCAAGAGAAAAACAACTAATTACTTACATAAGATGATCAGCTGATTTTTCAACAGAAATTTGCAGGCCAGAAGGGAATGGCACATAATATTCAAAGTGATGAAAAGGAAGGATCTACAACAAAGATTACTCTACCTAGTAAGGCTGTCATTTAGAATTGAAAGAGATAAAGAGATTCTCAGACAAGAAAAATCTAAAGTCCATCACCACCAAACCAGTATGGCAATAAATGTTAAAAAAATTTAAGAAAAAACATAAATTTAAGCAATAAAATAATAACTATATACCTATCAATAATCACTTTAAAAGTCAGTGGATTAAATGCTCCAATCAAAAGACATAGGGTAGATGAATAGAGAAGAAAACAGAACTCGCGGAAGTAAAGGGATGGAAAAAGATATTTCATGCAAATGGAAATGAAAAACAGCTGGGGTAGAAATATTTATATTAGACAAAACAGACTTTAAATAAAAAATATAATGAGACAAACTAGGGTGTTTCATAATGATAGAGATCAATCCAACAAGAGAATATAATCCTTATAAACCTGTAGGCAGCCAATGTAGGCGCACCTAAACATATAAAGCAAATTTTGGTAGGCATAAAGAGGGAGATCAACAGTAACACAGCAAGTTTAGGGGACTTTAGTATCCCATTGACATCAATGGATAGATCTCTTGGACAGAAAAGTGTGAAGAAATTAAGAAGTACAAATTGGCAGTGACAAAATAATCATGGGGATGTTAATTACAGCTCAGGAAATACAGTCAATAACTTTATAATATCTATAATACATAGATAATCTATAATTACATGTGCTCTAATTAAAGGTACTACACTTATCAGAGTATCACTTTGTAAGTTATATATGTGTCTAACCACTATGCTGTACACCTGAAACTAATACAATATTGAATGCCAACTGTAATTGAAGAGAGAAAAGAAATGCATATAAAACCATGGAAAGATAAAACAAATTAAAAATAAAATGTGCTTATTAAGCTTTAGAAGCCAGTACATTTTTATTAACTTGTCAATGTAAATATTAGCTAGAGATCTTCATATTGTTATCACCAACTCTACACCACAAATTTGAGTGACACAATATCATCTAATGATATATTGAACAGCAAAGGCATTGAACTTTGAATTTATGAGATCTTGGTTTGAATCTTTGTGTGACTTTTAATGAGATACTTAACCAGTTAGAGCTTATTTGCTGATTCTGCATAATATGCATAATTGCATTTATAGTGTTATTTAAAAAAAGAGAGATGATCCTATCACATAATAGATACTACATAAATGTTGATTATATTTGAGTTTGAAAGTCAAGGTGAAGTTTCTGCCTTTAAAATAATTTTCTTTGGTATATTTTACTTCCTTTGATAATGAGAAAGGAATATTATTGGCTAAAATGTTTCTGGATTTGACAACAGATAGAAACTGCTCATCTACTGGCTTTCTCCCCTCTACTTTCATTTTTCTCATTCAAAGTTTATATTGAGCAGACGGAAAACTAAGGTCAATTGCCAAATCCTTCACTTAATTTTGAGAGGAAATATAATTCTCTTTAGCCTAGCATGGCCAAAATCAGAATATGAGAAAAGCTAGAAATCTTGCTGAACTGAGAAAACATGTGCTAAAAGAAAACTTTAAAAATTCCCTAAGAATACTGGAGTTAGAGGTTGTTGGTTAAAGTAAAAAACTTAAGTCACAATTTGGAGTTATTCAATTACTATATAGCATCATTAAGTCACTGTATTTTAAAGGACTTCAATGATAGTTACACTTAATTACTAAGAAGGGAAAAGAGCTTTCTAGAAAACATGAGTTAAATAAATGGCAAACTAAGTAATATATAACCTATTTTTTAGAAACAAAGAATGACTAAGAGAAAGACCAAGACACAAGGTGATAGTTACAAATCTATTATATATTCTGTGACATATACATAAAAATTCTTGGCAAGAAAAAGGGATTTAAGAAAAAAAAATCCAAAATTAGGTATTCTTAAATAATTTTCAATTACATACATGCCAACTTCAATTTCTAGGAAGACATTCAAAAAAGAAATAAAAACTGGGACTTTATTTTGGGTGTACAGAGCATGTGTAAGAGCATGACACATGCAATATTTTTGTTCATCAGCTTGTTTATTTCAGAGATGTCTTGCACAGCTGGTCAGTTGGGACCCAGGATGCTTACCTCTGGGTATTTGAGAATGAAATAATTTTAATATTGGAGAGCCCACAATTTTGCTTATGTGCTGTGATACTGAAACACATTTTTTTCTTTTCTTCTTTCTTTCTACCTTTTCTCCTCTCATTTCTCCCCTTCTACCTCTTCCACAATCTTTATTTTTATCTCCTAGATTACAACATTTAAACATAAAAAAATAACTGGCCAGCTCTGGTTTCAAAACATCACAGGAGTTCAACATAAAGTTACCCAAATGCAAACATAATCTATTTATCATGCCTAAATTTATAAATGCTGAAATATAGACTGGACAGTTAAATGTTATATTGTGAGAAAAACAGAAATGCTTAGGATTCTAAGAGAGAGCATTTCATAAATATTTGGGCAAATTATAAAATATATATAATATAAATTGTGCTTATTATAGAAGAAATTAAATAGTTTTATCTTCAACATTCAGGGAAACAGTATGAAGTGATAGAAATGTTTAAATTTTTTACCATCCTTATCAAAAATTGTGTTTTCTTAGAAAAATTATAAGACATAATCTTCCTTTAACTCAGAGTCTTCTCAAATGGGAGAAACAAGGCAACTGGCATGTTTCTTATCAACATTAAATGATATAACAGGTAGTAGTAGTATCTCTGACACTGATTACACACAATACATGCCTGTTAACCATTATCTACCCAAAAAGACAATCCCAAAATTCCTTTATTTTCTAACTGTAGAGTCATAATCAAGTCCTGTAGAGCAGATGAATATTGGTGATTATTTTCTCTCTTGATTATGGTCTGATCATCCTCATATTCTCTTATAACATCAAGAAAATTTCTACAGAGCTCATCTTGAAACGATAAATTATATAAAATTAGTAGTGAGCCATAAAATCACTTATTAAATTACAACAAAATTTTAAAAATTAGAATAAAATGCAATAAAATACATTATAATTCATTATGTAATTAATATTTCCTGAATTTTTTGTGGTAATAATGTAAGATAAAATTGGAGACTTTCAGATTTTAAATGACCTTAACAGTTTCATAAAGGAGTTTTGACAATGTGGAAGAAAATAAGTGCTTATTTAATGCTTTCCAAAAATAAATGACCTGATAAAAAATGTAATGGCCAAATGATATTAATATTGGTATATTGAAAGAGATAATATTTAAGAGACTCTTTCAGATGTGGAGTCATGAAATTAAAAGGGCTTGGGTTAGGTGACAGTATTCAAGTTGAAAGAGGTAGGACAAGTCTGTGATGTTTCCTTGAGAAAAGAGACAGCAGTTGTGAATCATGACAGCAATTATCTTGACAGAACAGGACTATGGTTGCTGACCAGTTCCGGCTCAGAGAGTGTCGTTACGTTACACTGAGTGGGCAAGTAGTCTAGGTTGAGAGAGTTCCTCTGAGGTCAAAGACAAAATGACAAGTACTTATCAGAATTGCATTCAGGCAGCTTAATTTTAAGTCAAAAGTTGGATAGTTCATTATATATAAGATATATTGTTTTAAGACTGATGTCAAGAAACCAAAGTTTCTGAGGGATATAGAGAGAAGACTAGAAAAGTTGTCAAATTCTGAAAATAAATTCCCAGGCTAGCCTATCAGGAAGATAACCTTGAGAATCAGCAGTTATCACCCTATTTTATAAAAAAGTAATTGAGTCACACTCTATCAAGCTGTTTGAAAGGGCATCTGTATATACTAAAAGACTGTCCTGTTTCAAAAGCTACTAACATAAAATAAAATAGCCTGAAGGTGGTTTATTCTAATTGTAGCTTGTCCCTATCTTGGTGTTTTCTCCATCAACCTAAAATACATTTACTTACCTCTCTGCTTTTATAAACCAAGTATTTATGAATGAATATTCTTATTCAGCATTAAGTTGTTGATTCACTTTATGTCTTTAAGAAGTAATCTCCTAGGTGTTTACCTTGGTTTAAGTTTGTATAGATAGCTCTATACCAATCATAGAATCTGCAAAAACCATTGCTTAATAAGTGGTTCCCCACGACAGTCACTTCATAAGTATTTTACAGTAAAAAAAAATGAACTCTGTGTTTATTCCACCTTTTGGACAGAAGACCAAATTCATTCATAGATCCAAATTCTAAAGAAGAAATGTCACAACTCGAAAATGGTTAAGATTTATTTTGTACAAAGTGCAGCTTTAAAAATAAGTCAACATTGCACATAACAGGACTGATGTTATTTATCTTTTCCTATGTCCTTAAGCTGATGTGGTAAGAAAAACATAGCTGAACAAAGTCCAAGTTCTTTAAGCCAAGCTTTGTTATACCCTAAGTTTACATAGGAGCATGAGCCAAGCCAGCACCCTACCTTACATGCCTGTTCAGACACTGGGGAGAGCAGAGAAAGCTGAGAAAGCAGATCTATCTATTTTCCTGGTCACTGCCACTGTCAGAGTTGAGACTGTACTGCTTTATGTGCCTATTTCAAGTCCCAGTTTACAAACTATATGGTACCCTTGTTACCAATTGAAGGAAATATAAGACAATGATAGGCTGTTTCTTGACCAGGAACTTTTAATGCAAATCTTGACTTTTCTTTCCAATAGAATATATTAAACTATCAGATGGGGAAAATACATATATATTATTTTTATCAAGAATACTGACAAAAATAAAAGCAAACATGACTCAAACATTCCAGGTAGAATAGTAAATGTACCTACTTTCTGGATGGTACTATGTCAATGTATATAAAAAACCTTAGTAACACCTGTGTTAAATTATATACTTTCAAGCTAGTTAATAATAATTATACTTTATGGAAATTACTCAAGGAAATAAAAAGAGAGTCATAGGTCAATATATGTATGTGTGCATTTATTGCAATATTGTTTAAAATTTCCAGTGACTAACTGGCTTTTTCAAGGCACTAAATGAATCCCTGGAAGATACAATAAAAGATGCAAAGCTCTGATATCCTTGCAGCAATTGTTACATGATCTGTGTGTACCCAAGCTGTACAATGAGTGACCCCTGGAAGAACTGGCAATTTGCTAATAATGCAGATTTTTCTTTTCACACAGAACATTGGCCTATGGGCAAGATCTTCTTTTCCTTTCATAAAAATCCCAGTCTCATAAGACCAGAAATTTCACATGAAAAAGTAGAAAGAAAAAATAAAGGCAAAATCATGTGGCTCAAAAGGACAAACAGTAATACTAAAGAATGCTTTTACATGCTGAGTGAGAAAACCTCTTTCACTAGACACAGAATTAAAGATAAACAGATCCTAAGGAGTTGAAAATAACTATTTAATGTGAAGTAAATTTGATTATAAAGTCTTTATAAGATTTGCTGTTAAAAATGCATATTGACTTTGGAAGCAAATACATTTCTGTAACACTTTTTGAACCTTAGTTATGTTTTCAAATGTATGACCTTGTCATTCCATAAAAATAGCTATTTCAGAAAAAGACCATGTCTAATAGTTCTTTGAGTCCTCAAACTATCTGCAGGTGAATAAAGTAAAAAGAAGCATCATTGCTTAGAGCCTTCTATTCTATTGACAAACAGACTTTTACCTAGAGTGCGTTAAATTACTGCTTGCATTCAGGGGTATTTTCATGGAAATGTTAATTTTTGAGAAAAAATAAAACTAAGATATGACTTAATACAAACTAAATCTAATTTCACCATTGAAGAGACAGGTCTTGAAAGGTCAAATGATTTGCCTAAAGTTATACAATTAGTTGGTGTTGCTCAACTAATTAAGAATTAGGCTGTCTCCTTATCTAATACTCATTAGCCCAAGTAATAATTCCTTCTTTTTCTCTATAAATTCCTATTTAATGGGATAGAATGTCTCTCAAATGGTCAAATTTTATCATTATGGTCAACTTTAATAAGGAATACACTTATCTAATTTACCTGCATTACACATTTCAGGCAGTAAATCCCACACTTGACAGTATTTAGGGTGAAAAAGATGTACCTTTTAATCATTGATTTATAGATGGATAGTAGTAGGTATTATATTCCTGCTGTTACAAGAATAATCGGGTTGATAAAAATAATACAAATAATAATAATTAAATCTTAAGACAAAGTTAACATCATTTTAAAGTCTAGATAATGGGAAAAATGAACTGCATCACATTTTACATAGAACCCATTTTATTGAATTAAGTTCTGTGTTCAATTCTAGTCTACACTTTATCAATGGCAAGCTAAGAACACTTACAATGAATATCAGTCATAGTTCAAAAAGTTCAAATGAATTAATGCTTTTCTCTTTTAAGAAGTAGGTAAGTAGGAACCAGATGCAACAAAATGGCAGCATGAGAGGGACCTCTGAAAAACTCCTCTGGAGATTAAAACTTATAAAGCACCTATATCTCAACCAAGTACCCTCTACACAAGGCACAATCATGTCTAAGACACCCACTCATGGCATTAAGGTACCTGCAGGCAGGCAGAGGGTGAAACAAAAGAGAAATAAAAGGGAAGAGTGGGAATGCTGCTGTGCCAGCAGGTCCCCGCTTGGAACTCTACTGCTGGGAGAGAGAGGAGGAAAAATGTGGTAGGAGAGCACTCTGGACCTCACTCAGTCTGCAGACAGAGGAAAGGGGGCCCACAGGCAGGGAAATGAGATACTGCAACCACCTCAACTTGGGCCCAGGAGGTGCAGACCTGTCTGCAAAATGCAGCAGCTGGACTTCACTCTGATTTCCAGAGGAAGGGGAGTGACTGGGCGGTGAGGGACCGCAGTGCAAATGCTCCAGCGGGGAAAGAGAAGGAGAGTGGGGGTTGGCCCACAACTAGCACAATTCAAAGATCAGTAAACAGAACTCATCCCAAGGCTCAGGACAGAATCTATGTGTGGGACAAACCGAGAACAGAAAGGCACAATCACACCCAAACTCCTTGCATGATCCCCGGAGCCAAAGGAAGAAAAGAAAGCTGCAAAAATGCCTCCCCTGAAAATGTCTGCCCGCTCAGTATCAGAAGCAAACACCAAAGAAATTACAGCGGGAGGGTCCAGAAGGCTGCAAAAAAGAAGAAACCAGGGAATTAAAGAGCTGGGGACAGATGACTCATCAGAAACAGAGATCAAAGCAATGATTATAAAAATGCGTAAGGAAATGAATGATAACAGAGAGACTGCAAGCATTAAGAAGACTTACAAACCATTATAACGGACCAGAGAGAGATAATGACTACATTAACTGAAATGAAGAATGGAATAAAAGTCACCAAACTAAACAAAACAGAAGCACAAAGCAGTGAAGGGCTGGAAAAACCAGCAGAAAACACCCATTTAGAACAGATAGATATGAGAATCCAGAAACGGACTGAGATTCCTCTGGGACTATATCAAATGTAAAAATATCAGAATAATAGGTGTATCAGAAGGGACAGGGGAAAGCAAGGTATCAGCAAGTTATTTGAAGAAATAATGACTAAAAATTCTCCTAACCTGGTGAAGGAAATAGACATACAAGCCCAGGAGGCACCCAGAAGCCTAAATAATTTAAATAAGGTGATTCCAAACAAGAACACACCAAGACACATCATAATTAAAATGGTAAAAGTTAAAGAAAAAGAGAAAATTCTAAAAACAGCAAGAGAAATACAAGTAGTAATTTAGAAAGGGACACCCATTTGACTCTCAGCTGATTTCTCACCAGAAACATTACAGGCCAGAAAGGATTGGCAGCAAATATTCAATGCAATGAAAACCAAGAATCTACAACCTAGAATAATGTATCCAGCAAGGCTAGCACTCAAAATTGAAGGATAGATAAAGAGCTTCTCAGATAAGGAAAAGCTGAAGAAATACATCACCACCAAACCAGTTCTACAAAGAATGTTAGAGGGACTTCTTTAAGATGGGAGGAGGGATGGGAGAGTGGGTAAAATAAGGGAAAAGGATGGAGAAATTTAGTTTGATTGTTAACTTAGAATCGAAATCAATAAAGAAACCAAACTCATGGACACAGTCAATAATTTGGTGGTTGCTTGAGGGTAAGGGGGGAGGGGGTGGGCAAGAAGGGACAGGGACACAAATATATGGTGGTGGAAAGAGAACTGACTGTGAGTGATGAACACATACAAGATGTAATGTAGAATTGTACACCTGGGACCTATGTAATTTTTACTAATCAATGTCACCCCAACAAATTTTAAAATAGTAGGTAATTAGGGCTAAATGGAAAAAATATTCTAATCTCGTAAGTGGGGAAAAGGACATGAAGAGGATAAATAAGTGAATGAACATGAAATAGAATGGATTCAAGTAAAGTTTTTAATGTTTTTATTCACAAAGCATTAATTTTAAAGACGCTCGTTGACATCCAAGTGACTAAATGCTTTGCCTATACATAGAGAATAGGGGAAAGAACTTA
>PVJL010002099.1:0-152804 GCA_004026885.1 Lyroderma lyra
TCTTTCTCATACCCACGAGCACTGAGAGGTCCCTGTCTGATCCCACATCCTCATGAACACGGGCACCATCAGCACTCTCCTCCACAGAGCTGAACACATTTCATGTGTTTTTACAGATCTAGACTTCCTCTTCTCACTGCTTTATTCAACAAATATTGATAGAAGCTTCATGTGCCAGGTGTTCCACACTGAGAATGCAGCAGTGATGAGACACAGCTTCCCTGTTTTTACAGAGCGTTCATTCTAATTGAGTGGGAGGACACAGGCAATAAGGAATCAAATCATAACAAGGACAATTCCTGCTATTGCTGTGATGTGATGGAGGTAAAGAGGGCTGGTGAGGATGGCTCCGAGCATGTGACAGCAGTGCAGAGGCTGGGAAGAGAGGCAGAGTGCTCCAGACAGGTGTCATGGAAAAAGTACGGCCTCAAGTCAGGAAGTGCTCAGCGTGCTGGGGAGTGGGCTGGTGTACTTGGGGAGGGCAAGGAGCAGGATGGTACAAGAGGACGGGGAATAGCCAGGCAGAGACCCCGTGCTGGGAAGCTTTGTAGTAGGCTCTTGCAATGTTCTTTTAAGCAAAGGAGTGGCCTGATCTGGCTTCTGCTTTTACAATACTACTCTGGCTGCCCTGTGGGGACTTGGTTTGGGGCACGGAATGTGAAGTAAGACAAACATGAAGACCAGTTAGCAGACTGTTTAGAAGTCCAAAAAGTCATGGTGCAGCTTGGATGAAAGAGAGGGCAATGGAGATGGAAAGAGGAAGGCAGATTTGTGGTCAAGTTGGGAGGTGGGCCCATGCTGCAAACAAGCATGACAAAGAA
The DNA here is from genome assembly GCA_004026885.1 of Lyroderma lyra. Lineage (NCBI taxonomy): Eukaryota > Metazoa > Chordata > Mammalia > Chiroptera > Megadermatidae > Lyroderma > Lyroderma lyra. The sequence goes on from PVJL010002099.1 coordinate 822, forward strand.
CTACATGGACTCTTGCAAATACCCATGGGTCTGATACGCTGGTCTCCAAGCCGCAGTCATAGACCATATACTACCTACTGAAGTCAGCCCAACGTCAAGGTTCACTAGGCCAGGAAGGCCCAGTCTTCCTTATTCTCAAAACAGTCTTCAGAGATTGCCTCTTTGATCTTCAAGTCCAAGCAAGCCAACGGTGGGGTCACCCAAACAGAGCAGAAATCAAGGCAAAGAGAGAGCCCAGAGGTACCAAGTACCTCATGGCGACGTCTTCCAGGCCCACAACGACCCCATAGAATTGGTGCTATCCTGACCCAATACGATAGGGAGAACACGTTGGATCCCCACTGTCACTAAACTGATAGGGGGCAGGTCCGCCACCAAACCCAGGACTGTCTGGACCCAATGCTCATGCTCCTTCAATCATACCACAGGGAGCGTGAACATCACAGAAGCTGCAGTGACCATGAGCTGACCATACCCGCGCCCAAAACTACTGAGTCCTGCTTCTTTACTTCAGTTTCCTCCACCTTTTTCAAAGTTTTCTAAGTAAAAATACTTTCATCCTATTTAACATATAATTACTGATGCTCCCTTTGCATCAGGAAACTTGCTAGATCCTAGGAGGCCAGTAGTGGGGATGCTGTCCCCAGGCACCAAGGCTCTAGGGGCTGATGGGGGAGGTAAAGAAGCAGGGAGGGAAGGTGATTTTTCCCTCGTAGGTCCTTTAAAGCTAAGGTTAAATGGACACTGGAAATTTGGCTATTATTTTCAGGGACTTCATTGCTCTTGTGCCACACTGTCCTAATTCTGTAGATAACTTCACAGATCTATTCCATTTTACTATTCTGTAAGAGTACTGTCTAATAAAAAAAAATGTGTCAGCTTGAAAAAAATGCAAAGTCTCAGGCAAAGTGACTTTTCTCTATTTTAAGCAGCCTTCGGAATGGTAGCACTCATCAGCATCTCACCAGACAGTTACAACGGATTCTAAGTGCAATGTGAGGAATGATAGTAACAGAACAATTCTCGCTTTGGGAACCAGGTACCATGGGGAGTGTGCTGCAGAAACCATCTCACTAAATCCTCAGATGACCCCATGGAGTAGGCGATATTAGGATGTTGTTTTACAGGTAGAGAAACTGAGGCTTTGGGTGGTTAAATCACCAGAGATTAAGTGTCAGATGGAACAGGGCCAGTGTGAATGAACCCCTCTTGCTCTGCTAAGGCCAGGTTGGGCCTGTAAGATTGACTGAGGTGTTAGAAATAAGAAGCTGGATTTGTGGACCTTGCTTCATTTTATCTAGAGGGGAGAGATCTTGGAGAGTGATTAATTATCACATATTCAGGATATTTTTTTAAATAAATCAAGACAGTTGCTCTCTGGCTCCCCAAGAGTAGAAGAAAAGGCTTCCACCCTCAGCCTAGCAAGTGAAGACAGTACATACAAAATGTACAGACAGTGAGGTCTTGCTGGACCCTAGGGAGCTCTGGGGTCTCCTATAATCGTTTGCCAAGCAGCAAATGACTCTTAGCTCTACTCTTTCTTCAAGAATCATTTCAAATCCCATCTGCTGATAAGTCTTTTTCTCTGCATAGGTTCTGTTTTTGAGAATATATGTCTTCTCCCTAGATGAATGGTAATGCTCTGGTGGGAAGGAGCCAGACCTTCCCTACCCATTCTGTCTCTGATGCATTTCTCTGGAAAATACAGATGGATAGTGATTCTAAAAACAATCATCGGAGCTGTCTGGAAAGGTCTATCTACTTTCAACCCTGGTCAACACCAGAATGCCTTTTCCAATCAATTCCATATCTGTGAGTATGGGCAGTGCTGAGATAAAAGAAGAGCCAGCCCAGCCAAAATTTTAACACAAATGGTAGCAAAAGCAACAGAGTAGATTGGAAAGATTTGAGCCAGAACAGGCCAAAAGACTCCCACAGTGACTTCCGGCCTGGAGATAAAGGGCTGTATCTCCAAATAAACCAAAAGATAGGAAATTGCTTTTGCCCCAAGAGAGCCTACAGGAGGCCCTAGTCAGACACGTCTCAGGTCTCTAACCACTTCTGCTGCCTTGAGCCACACAGTAAGACAGGAGGGTGGGACACATCCGTGTTCTCTTCTCCCTGCCCCTTCACCTTCCTCGTCAGGGCCACCTGAGCCACAAAGGCCAGCTCCTCACCTTCCTCATTCCACTCCTCCCCTGGTGCCCATGGGCCTGGACTCATATGTCAGGAAGCACTGGGCTTAAAGCCATCTGCAGAAAACTACTTCCCTTTTCTTCCCAGATTAGAGGTGTTGCAGATGACTTTCAGCCTCAGTTGTCGCTCTGCTCCCACATGCTCCAACTTATCCAGGAAGAAGATGCAAGGGACACATGCATGTGAGTACAGCAATCCAGACAGGAAGAGACCGCGCCTCCTGAGTTCATGGGTAAAGCCTGGGGCCCAGTCACACAGTGAACTGGGCCCTCCCCGTGCCCACACCTGGGTGCACGAGTGCCACCGTGTCTGAAGCCCAAGACCTTTCCAACAGTCAGCCAATACCTTGAGTGAAGCAACAGCGGGCTGTCCTTCACAGGCCACATCTCTGAGGAGAAGACAGTCTGTGTGACACAGATGGGGACTTTACTCCTCTCCCTCAGATAAGCCCCTGTTGAGGGATGTCTCTCTTTACCATACTTCCTTAATTGAGGAAGCCTTGAGGGACAGCACCAGAGGGCCCAAAATGGGTGACCTGAGGCTGATTCCCTGTCTATGGGTCTGAAAAGCAGCTACTACAGTCTCCATCCACCTCAGTCTTCAAGTTTTCCTGAGCACCAAGCCCTTCCTGCAGTACATTGTGCCCATTGCCAACACTTCCCTCCCCAGGGACTTCCAAATGATCAATAAGTCAATATTTCCCTGAGTCTCTCCTTTCATAGTCATTTGCTCCCCTCTAGGCACGTATACTTGTTCTCCTCCCTGCCTTTCTGCTGAATTATTTAAACATCAGGAATTGGCTAAATTTTACTTGCACAATTTACTGGTAGGAGAAGAGGCAACTTCTCCCTCTCTCCTCCACCTCCGGTCTTTCCTCCAGCTCAGGGGAAATCTTGCTCTTTCTCCCCACCTTCCTAGGTACACCCACTCTCCTGCATCCCTGATCCCAGGACCCTCTATCCCCTCACACTCGAATCTTCACCAATTCCTTCTCTATTATTTAAAGTCATGCCCATGTTCTTGTTATTCTAGCTAACAAAAACCCTCCCATCTACTTTGTTTCCACCTCATAATACTGTGCCATTATCACACACTAAGCTACTTGGATAAAGTAGAACGTGCCCGCTGCTTCCTTCTCATTCCTCAGTCTATGCCGATGCTTTTGCTAAGCCGGCACTAGCCAAGACCTCAGTTATCCCATCAGCAAATTCAACTGCCTCCTTCTGTCATCACTTTATTGCCTTCTCTGCCCCTGTACCCACCTCCCACTTCCAAAAGGATTTCTCCTGCAAGCTCTGCATTCTGTCGGTGCTCCTTTGATTACTTTCACGTCTTTTCTTTCTGAATAGTGGCCTTCCCTAGGACCAAGTTTTTGTCCCCCTTCCCTCTCTAAACCATTGTTTTCCAACTCAGACATCTGTGTGCCATCACAATTTTTGCCATAGCCACATGCCACCTACAAACCTTTACTTTCGCATTTTTCTTTAAATCAATTCATTTTTCCATATACTTTGCATGAAACTTTCGTTATTACTATTACATGTGAAAAATTAGTTATTAACAGAAGGCAGTAAAAATAAATACAATGAAAGCAAAGCAATATTAATGAATTCTAGCTACATACCATCTCCTGCCAAAGGCTGCAAACTTAGGACGTCCTCTTTCTTTTTGTTAAAAGGGAAATTCCAAAGTATTAGAGATTAAAGACTAGCACCAAACTAAGGCTTTCTCTGTGACAGAATCACAAGGACTGAAAGAGGAATGAAATGCAAATAACTTTTCACTATGTGATTCCACGTAATCTAAAGTCATGTCTGTGTACTGCCTAAAATTATCAACTATGAAAATAACTTGCTAACTAAATCTGAGTGTTAGTTCTTATACCCCCAGGGTTCTTTTCAGAGGACTTACAATTGTCAGTTCTTTGATGGCTGGCCACATTTCTCAGCTCCATCCTACATGTCCTTAGAAAATGAGATTATAGACATAAAATTGCAACAAGATAGACAAAAAAAAAAAAAAAAACCACAAACACCCAAAACGTCAGAACTGGTGCAGAACATCAGCAATCCATCCAAGCTAGGGCACAGATTCACCGCAGATGGGCCTATCCATCAGGATTAGAGCCTGGAATGTGTCCAGAGGCTGCCCATCATGGACATGTAACCGTCTAATAAACAATGTGACAGCCAACATCTGAAAGGTTTACGACGTGCCAAATACCGCACCACACACCTCAGACGTACATGCTCTTCAATCTTTACAATACCCTTATGAGGTTGATGTCATTATTATTCCCAATGTGAGGAACAATATTTTTAGAGAAGTTAAGGAACTTGCCAAGGAATTCCCGTAAGCAGCAGATCAGGATTTGCACCAAGTGAGTCTGACTGCAGAGACCGTGCTCTTAATGCTTCTGCTCCCCTGATGCTGATGCACAAAGCAATTTTAAACCTCACAAACCTCAGAATAGCAGCCTGTTGCTTTTAAGCACAATTAAGACAATGCATTGATACAACAGAAAAACTGTTCAATTAAGCATAATTACTGATGTCCTCTAATTGGGAAAATAAGTTTCTCTCAGTTGACAAGCGAAAATTCTGGGGTGTGCTGAGAGAATGTTCACCTCTTTGCTTCCATTATCTCCAGCACATGCATAGATTATTGGTCAAATTTCATGGCAAGTACTACGATGGCTCACAGATAACTTCAATATGTAACTTAGAGTCAAATAAGCTAGGGCTTGAAGGGACATTAGTGATCCTGCCCAATCCTGAATTTTAACATGGGCAATCAGGGGCCAGAGAAGTAACTTCCCAAGAACATGCAGGTCTCTGCCTCCTCCTCAAGTGCCCAGTAAAGCTGAAAACCTGGCTTTACCACTTGGCAGCTATGTGATCTTACACACGTTACTTAACCTCTCTGAGCTCAAGCCAGAAATATAATTGTTACTATCTCATAGGGTTTTGTGAATCATAAATAAGCTAATATATGGAAAATACTTAGAACTCAACCTGGGCATATGGCATCTTACCCATACATTTAGCCACTTAGCCATTAACACTGTTATTTAAACAGGAAGCTACATGTGGATGACAGGCCTTGGAAACACTTCAAGGTTCTAATCAGGGCTACTAAGAACAGTGACATGGCTGTGTTTTTATCTGCTGAGGAGCTGTTAGAGTAAATCTCCAAAATCTAGCACAAAGCTCCAATAATGAAGCAAAGGAGTTCAGCCGAGTTTCTTCTAAGGAGGAAGAAGGGCATGGGAATCAGACCTTTACGCCTTGTATTGTGCTACTTAAAATCTACAGGAATGAGTTCAGTGTCAGTAGCCATGCTCTTGTGGGTAGACTTATTTATGTGGATAACCATATTTCTAGAAGAACAAACTAAAAAAAAACCCACAAAAACATAAAAATAAAGGCAACCTGAGCAAAATTTATTGAGCACATACTTAGTAAAAAGCACTAGACACTATATGAGATACAAAGAAATTTTGGGTAGGGATATATAAAGCAAGCTTGACAAAACCTAGAACTAGGCTCACTTCTTTCTTGCAGACATCACTAATCAATCATAGCACACTTGCCCAGAAAACCCAAGTACAGCTCAAATACAGTCTTATAACTCTTCTTAACCCAGTGTTCTAGGACACCAATGCCAGTTCATAAGCATTGAGTTTCAATGAATGAAGGTATAAACAGGCAAGCCAAGAATGACGCATAGGACTAATATTCAGCAGGGGCCAAGAATTATTTTTACTTGGGTTCTTTTTATAAGACATTTGCATTTAAAACCACTGAAAGTACAAAATACATCTTGTATGTATTGCAGGGAAAAGGTTCAAAACATCCAAGCGATAATACACATAAGCAACATGAGATGCTCTTTTCATAAGGCTCTTTGTCAGAATACACAAACACTCCAAAATCATTATCATCTCCCAGGCTCCCAGTCGAAAAACTAGCACCATCTTCATCTGAAAGAGAAATGTGAAGGAACTGAGACTACAGGGTGCTTATTAAAGGTGTTCCTTGGCAGGTAGTGGCCATCTTGGTCTTGCCCACTGTAAGACCAGGCTGAGGAGAGTGTAGGACTCAGAGAAATGAAAAAACCAGAGGGAGAGTACAGGAATGTGAGTGGCACTTCAGCTGGCCTACCGACCACAGAAGGTGCCGCTCAGTCTCTTCATACAGAAAGGATACCCTGAAATGAGGTGAAGGGGGCCAGATTTCTGTTATGTACTGACTGTTAGAAAAAGCCTGTGAACTCAGAGAAGAGGTCGTCTCCCTGCACAGCCCACCCACCCACCCACCGGACAGGCAAAAAGAAGCAGAACCCTATTTAATTCACATCTAAAATCTGGTTTAAAAGTGTATCTTGCTTACATTTGTTCTAAGTATTCTAGTCTCTGTAGCGAATACTGACCCTTTAAGAAAAGGCTATAACTGAGGCCAGGTAGGCCATTATCCAGATTCCTTAAGGGATGGCAAATAATGTTTCTTCTGAAGTGCCAAGGAGATTGATGGGACGAGGTTCCCAGGAGCGTGGAGGGAGTTGGGAAGGCTCAGTGGGAAAGAGAGCTATGCTGACAGGGGCCTGCTGCGTGTGCACAGAGCATGAGGGTCGTACATGTGCACAGCTAGTTGACAGAGCAGTGCTGAGAGAAAGTTGACTGAAAACATTTAATTAGTAATTAACTTCTTATAAAGAAGAAAACCATTTATATCTTCAGTTTAAAACCTCCTTAGTACTATTTCAGTGTGTTTTGTTTTTAATTGTTTGAATAAGAAATATGCTTGCATGATTCAAACACCCAAAAGGATAAACGGTATACACAATGAGAAATACCCCTTACAACGCTGTGTTCCTGTACCCCAGCTGCCAGCTTTTCACCACTTCACCACCTCCCAGGCCAACCACTGCTACAGTTCCACACCTATCTTTCCAGAGTGCTATGTACACACAGGACAGAAACACAGATTCTTACTTTTCCCCCTTTATGCCATAAGAGGTGACATGTGATATACACCTGTCTCCACCTTGCTTTTTCTTTATTTAATGTTTCTTGAAGATTTTTCCATATATTAGTACATAGAGAGCTTTCTCACAACAAATTTTATTTTAATTTACATATAATAACTGCATAGATCTGAAGTATTCTACTAGATGATTGTGACAACAATGTACGTTTGTGTAATCATCACCTAAAATAAGATATAGGACAGGTGTTTTGTGTCCTTTTCCAGTCCACCCCACCTCAGCAACAACCTTTTTGATTTGTCACCATGATGCATGATTTTTTAAACATGTTCTAATGATATAACAACATCCTGTTCCTGTTAAGAGACCAGTAATGAGATATTTCACCCTCTGTGAAGCCTCCTCCAACACAGCTCCCCACCACCCCACCAACCACCCCGTTCTAGATCAGGTGCCTTCCTTGAAAACTTGCCCTCCCACACTGCACCAAAAAGCCTCTAAAATGACCTATTTATTCACCTGGTCTGCAAGTTCAAGCTTCATTCTTTGTCACGAGTGTCCCCCTCAAATATTTATTGAGAAAGCACCAACTAAATATTTGTTAAAGCCTTTCCTCAGGCAGTTTGTAATTAGAAAATTAAAGTACTGACTCCCTGACTGATATTGCTATGGACATGACTAAATGCAAACTTCATTTCACAATTAAAGTGGCTGCCAGAAGGGAGGCAGGAAGCCTGTAAAGAGGCAAAAGCGGACCAGGCCTGCAATGGGAAGAACCACTCACAGGATTCTGCTAGCAGACAGGGCGGGGCCTTTGTCGTCCTTGTCTGCCTTGGCTGATGAGGGAAGAATGAGAGAGCTTTTAAGAGTTGATTTCCAAGGTTCTGAAAACAAATCAGAGGCCTTTCTTGGGTTTAGCACAAAACAGTCATGGAAGGCATCCCTGCCCCACCAGATCCCTGGGCTGTAAGCTTTAAACAGAAATGGAGGGGCGAGGAGGAATATCCCACAAAGGGTGTCCACAATGATGTGGTTTTAAGAATGAGGGGAGATAATTTATCAGAAAAACCATGTGCTTCCAGGTCTGAAAAGTAGAAGTATTGTCAAAATAGAGACATCTTTGGGGAATATTGAAAACTGAGCTGCAGAGAAGGCAAATGGAAAAAAAAAAAATCACAAAATCAGCAGAATAGCTTTCTAAGGAGCAAACGAGGTACCTGAAGAATACGAAAATGGTTCAATAAAGCTGACCTAGCAGGCAGATTCTGGAACATCTATGCACCTTAATTGTTTCTCTACTGGTTTCAGCCAAGCCTGAAGTAGGACAGGATGAAGCGGCTGATACCCCCGTTTTCGATGGGACCTGAAATCATTCAGCCATGAAAGCGGAAGTTGTGCATGAGGGTTCAGGGGAGAACTCAGGAGGAAGAAATTCCTATTACTGGGCTGAGGAAGTCTGATGAATCACTTTTTAAGAAACCTATAGGTTAATACAAAGCACAAGCATGTCTAGGATGTTCTCATTCAAGAGAATAAAACAAATCCCTTGAATTTGCTTTACTTCACCGGGTTTCCCTTTTTGATCATCCAGAAACTGACTGCCATAGAACTCTTCTTTTCAAGTAGCCATTTACCCCACTGTGACAGCAGCATCTGGCTTTAGGGGAAGTCCCTTCCAATACTTGGGATTCCAAGTCCAGCAATGTCCCTGCACTGGGAAAGCTTGGTATGCTGCTTACTTGGACCCTCTACTCCCTTGTCTTCATGCTCACAAAGTCACTCTCGGGAAGGGCACCCCCAAGAGCTGTCTTTTGGGGAATATTAACCTTGATATTTGGAAAAAGACAGGAAACCCACCATGGGCCATAGCTCCAGAGAAAAGTTCTGAGTTTTGTCATCTCTGAACCCCATGCAGTAACATGCAGGACCTTAGTGCATACTACCTGTGCCCCCACAATTCATAACCTCCAATGTGACTATGTTTGGAGATAGGGCCTGTAAGGGGGTCACTAAGTTTAAGTGAAGACATTAGGATAGGTCCCTAATCAATTAGAAACGATGTCCATATAAGAGGAGACACCAGAGATCCCTCTTTCTGTGCATGTACAGAGAAGAAGCTGTGTGAGGACGCAGTGAGACAAGCCAGGAAGAGAGGCCTCACCAGAAACCAACCCTGCTGGCACCTTGTTCGGGGACTTCCAGCCTCCAGAACTGTGAGAAAATAAGTTTCTGTTGTTGAAGCCACCCAGCGTGTGGTATTTTCTTACAGCAACCCAAACAGACTACTACGCCACCTGTACCAAATTGGATGTGAACAGGCTGCTTTCCTACCACCCAAATTCACAGTAACTTCGTGTGGCTATTTTGAAACATAAATGTTAAGAGAAAAGAACAAGAAAAATATACACAGTATTTTTTTATAAATATTTTATAGATTCAAGACAAACAAAATTAAGCAATGCATCATATAGGGCTAAACAAAAGTTTGCAGTAAAACCACAAAAAATAGTAGGGGGATGACGAAGGTAAAACTGAGGAGAGTGGTTGCTCCTGGGATGAGGGGGTAACTGCTGGGACCAAGGAACAGTGACACGTTGGTAACATGCCGTCAGCCAGACGGTGACCTAAGGTAAGTTTATCAGGCTATCTCACAACACTTTTTGTTACAGATATTATTTTACATGTATTAAATATAATCGAATATATCAAATATAGATGTTGGCATACTACTGTCACACCCATCACTTAACAGCCATTATTCTGGAGAATTATTACAGTGGGACATTTCTACTTTCCAAATTTTACCTCCTTAAATCTTTTTAGTTGTCCTGAAGTATATGTGTAATACTTACATTTAGAATAAAAAGTCAATAAAATTAAAGGAAGTAAAAAGAAGCTACTAAACACTTGTGATTACTGAGCAATAAGCTCAGATGAAGAACTGACTAGCAGCTTCAAGAAACGCATTGGTTCATCTAAAATAATTTTGAGGGAGCTCCCTGGTGGTGTAGTGGCTAAGGCTTCAACACTGTCAGCGCTGCAGCCTAGGTTTGATTCCCAGCCAGGGAGCTACTCACATATAAAAAAATAAAATAAAATAAAATAAAATAAAAAGTGCATAAAAAAATAATAATAATTTTGATCCTCAGATCCTATGACTCAGTATTGTAATTACACATAAACTTACTTGAAATGTAAGCTTCAGATACCCCAGGAAGGAAGTCTCTTATTTCTTTTCTTTTCAAGGCAAGTTAGGTAAATTAACTAAATGTAAAGGCATTTCCCTTTCAGACATGAGTCTATCGATAGAATTTTAAGTGTGGTTCATTTATATTAATGTCTTCAATTTGGAATTTCTTTGACCCTTTTCTTTATGATGTCAGTTTTCAGTTCAAATTATGATTCTATGACTAGTAGGCTGCAAATCAAGAGGTGTGTCTTCTATACTTTAGCAGAAGAGAAAATCATTTAAAAGCAACCATTTTCTGTACTTAATGAATCTATAATTTCTTTGTTTTTTGATTCTGCCAAAGAATAGCTGAATAGAATGAACCAGAGTTTGGGTATTCAATACAAAACAACTGTTATCCTTTGAAAAATGGAGCTGCTTTGAAAAATTTGCCTCAACCTTAAAGATGTTTCATTCTCAATAAACCTTGAATATTACTCAATTCCTTATCAACTGTATCACCACTGTGAGTGTGTGTGTGTGTGTGTGTGTGTGTGTGTGTGTGTGTATCTTCCTCTACAGTGAGTTGGCTGAGAATGGGATAAATGGACTGTGCTCTGTAAGAAATGCTTGTATGCAGTTTGGTCCACCAATGGTGAATTTCACAAAGGAAACATTTGAGGAATTCTCTAAGTCCTCAGGTAGGACCGACAGAGAGAGGAAGAGAGGCACAGTAAAACCAAAAATAATCACAAAATGAGCAGTAACTACCACAAGAAATACTCTTTCTGTTGGTCACTCATTCAGTCCCTCATGTACTGTATACCCATTATGACTCATAATGCGGAGAATATGAAAATAAATCCAATAGTGTAAATCAATTATATTTCAATAAAGTTGTTAAAAAGAAAGAAAATAAATCAAACTCCTATCAGAGAGGACCTCATACCCTAAGTGCTCTCTATTTCCTCTAGTCTCTTGAACACTATAGCTATAATCTTTCTGAAGTACTACTCAAAATATGTCAATTCTCTACTCAAAAACATTGAAGACCCTCTTTTGTTTACTAAAATAAATTTGAACTCCTAAACTTGGTTCCTGTGATTTCAGCACAACCTTCCACAATATATTCCCTACAGCCTTTAGCCATGATCACTCTACTTCATTCCTCTGCCTTTCTCAAACCTAACTAACTATCCACTATATCCCAAACCCAATCTGCACTTTCCCTCTTCAAGGCCAACAATGTTTAGGGAACGGCACTCCAGCCATCTCTTGGAGTACCATTCCCTCTGTCTGTGTCTTCTGAGAAAATTCTTTCTCATCCTAGAAACTTGTGAGGCATTTCTTTTTGTCTTTAGCACCTCCCTTTTTGGAACTACCCCACTTTATAGATTGTTTCCTATAATTTCATCCCTTAAAATATAAGCAAGACAGACATGAAACTACTGTTGTACACTGAGGAGCTTTTGACGTGTACAATATTCCGAATTGGACAGTTCTCACCTGCAGTGCAAAATTCTTCCAGGAAATCATATCATCAGAAAAACATTATGTTAAATAAGGCTTAAGTTATATATACTTTATTGTGTGTCAATCCTTGAAATCCATAGTAAGAAAACTTCACCCCCAACTATTGGGGTTAAACGAGATAATATATTAATCCTTTTGGATGACAAATCAAGGGCCCAAAACAGTAGAAACTCATTTGGGATAGATTAGAACTGCATATTTTGCACTGTACTACCAACTACGTAAGTGTAGAAAGGAAACTTCAATAGTTTCTGCCTTTATGGAAACCTGAAAAAGGTTGTTTGAGGCCAAGGGACAAATGCATTTAAGGAGAAATATTTTGTAAGAGTATTTCTGAAACATAAACGCTAAAGTAGAAGTCAACCAAATCAAATTTCAGTTCCTCTAGCCCACTTTCAAGGCCCTCCACGTCTGATTCTTTCCTGTCTATGCTAACCTGACCACCTTACTACCTCCGTACACTCAGGCCTCTCCAACACGGCTTACACGCTTCCTCCCTCCCTTGAACTCACAGTAATCACCTTGAAGATCTTTTCTCCTCTGTACAAATTCTTATCCTATCTTTTATTTTCTTGTTTCTTCTGTGGTCTTTGATTTTTATACCACGAGTATGTCTAATTTATCATATTTTAAAAACTTATTGATCCAAAGTTATAGGCAAAATTTTCACAAACCAGTAAGTTTCTTAAATAAATGGTACTTAACATAATAATTAAGGCATTAGAAAAGAATGACTAAACCTATGCAACAGGGAGCAGTACTTGGTATTCAAAGCAAATTTTATACGGAAGAAAATATGTCACGTCTTAAGAGACAAAGATACCCAGGAAGGTGGCCCACAGCATTTCTTTCCTCTTTTTCCACCTAACTCAGGTTTCCTCTTAATTTTGCCTTTATTTTTGCTTGCCTTACTCAGGGTTCTCCTGTCCCAGCCCTGGGTTTGCCAGTGATACCCACAGGATACTGAATCTGGTTGGTGGGCTGCCCCAGAACTAAAGAGTTTGCTGGTCCCTGGAGTATACAAGGGCTGTCCATTAAAAAAAATCCAGCCATAAATGCCTCTATTTTTCATATTACATGACTGGATACTTTCTGGACAGTCCTTGTATATAACCATCAAAGCATGAAGTCATGCATTTTGTGTAGTGCCACCATACCTCTGGGAAGAAGGATGGATTCTAGGATGCCCCAATAGGTCATCTAGCAAAATGTATCCCTATGTGTGATGCTGTTAGGTTAGAGAAGGTCGGATTATCCAATGCAACAGAAAAAAAAAATTACACATATATCTGTGGGCATGTGAGAAGAGCTCTGAGTTAAACGCAAGTGTAAATCACCACCTCCAATCAATTCCTTTGATGGATGTTGGGGGACAGAGGGCAGCAATCCTTCCAAGTCCTTCCTTCCTCTAGATAGCCCCAGAGACTCCTCACCCACCAGCCTAACCCGGGAAGTGCCCACTGACAGCAATACTCCAAATTTTAAAAGATCATTAAAAAATTGTTCTTTTTGTTTAAAATTCATGTAAATCAGAGGACATGCCTGGAACAAAACCCAAGACATATAAATCACAGACCACTGCTCTACAAATCACTTCTCAAATAATTCATCTCCTTTACTTCTAAAATGAATTCACTGCCAAATGGGATACTCTCACATTCCTGGAGGCTGTAGGAATTGATAAACCCCTAAAGAAAGGAACAGGATAATGTTTAATAACACAAATTAAAGTGTTCACAGCATTAGCTCCAGCAAATCCAATTCTAGAAAATGTGCAGGAATAACTCCACAAAGAAAATAGCTCTGTGTCTGAGGATGATGTTCACTAAACCATCACCCAGAGCAACGGAAATGAGGTCTGAATGCTCAACCACCATGGGATGGGTTAGCAAATTATGATCTATCAGCTCAACAGACAACTTAGGTCTCACTGAAAATTATAACCATGAAGATATTCCACAACACAGAAATCCTTTTATAATCTAAGCTTAGGTAAAAAGAAGGCAGAACGGTGTAGCTATGGTTGAGAATGTACATGTTTCTTTAAACGTGAGGTACCCAGAGAGGAAAAAGGAGGCTATAAAAATTAAAATGGATGATGCAGGTTGCTGAGACTGCAGCTGATTTTGTTGCTGCTGTGCTTTCGTGTTTCCATCATAGCGTTCTTGCCATTTACAAAGGAGGAAAAAATCAATTCGGTGCCAACCCAGAAAAGCAGGGACATAGTGGGGGTGGGAAAGAGGCAGTGTCCAGCACAGAGCCAACTCCTTTTCTAAAAAGCTGTGTGGCCTTCACCTGCAAGGCGACCCCCACCCCACCCTCCCCACCACAAATGCCAGGACAAAGAGGCACCTGTGAGCACAAAGGCAACGTTTCCTTGGTTTCCCGCAGCGAGGGCACCACCCCCCACCACCGGTTGTCCTGACGGGCGCTTTTGTTCTGCAGGCTGGAGGGACCTCAGGAGAAGGAGCCCGTGCTAAATAAAAGCCGAGCATTAGGACTAGACCAGAGGGTTCGTTACTCCTAGGCTGAGCAACAGAATAGGGATAGAAGGTAAGTTGAAGGTTTGCAACCACCGCGGTGTTTTTTGCCTGGAAATTAAAACCTGCCAGCCCGGGAGGCTGATCAGAGAAGCGAGGTCCGTGGCAAGCAGTGGGGAGGCCCGCAGACCTGGCGTCCCATCGCCGGCCGGCTTCGGTGAGAGCCCGCCAGCAGGAAGGCAGCCTGACGATTTTTAAAGACAAAGCGCTGGGAGTCATCTCCTGGTGTCGGTGTTCTCCACGTCACCCTCTACAAATGGATCACAAACCCGCTGCCGCAAATGGCTGGTACTTAATTACAGGACGCGGGGGCGAGGGGGAGGGGGACTGGAGGGGAGGGGTGCTGTTCCTCCCAGGAGCTCCCAGCCGCAATCCTCAAAGTCACAATACTTGGGGGGTAGGGGGGTGGGGGGAGAACCAGGCTACGGCACACGTCCCTTCTCACATCTCTTCTCAACAATATTCAAAACGGAAATCTGTAAAGCAGCTACCTGCAATTGCAAAGTGACTTTAGATCATTTTTATACTTGCATCAAAGTAAAGATCAAATGGTCCCTCTGCCTGAGGTTTGTTTCTATGAACACTACTAGATGTGCACGTTCTCTTTTTAACTCTAACAAGGCTGTTTCCTTTTATCTTTGGAAACTCAGCATGACATTTTTTTTTACTTGCTTTCTCCCATTGGATAATATAAATGTGGTTATTGATAGCAGGGATCTTGTCTTCACATACACAGTAAGTCTACAATGCTTAGCAAGCACTAAGCTTAACACACAGTAAGTCCAATACACCAAAATGAAATGGGAATTAACCCTTTCAGTGCTGAAAAAAATAATTTTTCTCTTGTCCCAGTGCTGAATATTTTGTGCAAAATTTGGGCTGAAATACGAATTTCTCAAGGATCAATTATAGTTGAGTTTATGTTAATTTCTTCTTAACTACCCTATAAATGAACCTAAAATAACTAAATGGCAAATAAAACTTGCAGAAAACATGCATTTTTTTCAACATAACAGGCTTAATATTGTCAATAACTACAAAAATCATTCCAAACTGTCTTTGGGTTACAACTTAAACTGTTGCAATGTATGGTAGCACTCAAAGCAATCAGTTGCATGCATTGATACCTTACACTGTTTACAGCGTGTGGTACACTGATGTCTCTCATGTTTTGCTCTGTTACTACACATCTCACAATCAAGTTTGTAAGACTTGTTAGAATATGCCACTGGAAAATGCCATTCAGTCAGCCAATTAGAAGGAGGATTAGCTGATGGTCTAAAATAAACAGTAGACTTTACCTGGTACTCCCACTCACGATAATAGGCAAAGCCTAAAAACTAATGCTATTTGCTGTCCCAAGCAAATACAAGTGAAGCAATAAGTATTGTCGCCTTCTGTTCATATGGAAGCATGGCTGTCGCACTAGACCCTTAGATGTCGTCTTGAGATGCCTCTCTCACCCAGCCCCTGCAGTAGACTTTGGTCGACGACAGCTGCACCAAAAGGGTTAATCAGTGCAACAACAATCAGAATGTCAGGCTCTAAATGTAAAAGAAGCACTGTCGAAAAGAATATAATGCTAGCCAAAAATGCAAGTCACACATGTAGCTCAAAATTTTCTAGTAGTCACATTATAGTAAAAAGGGAAAATTCATTTTATTAATGCTATTTAACCTAATATATCCAAAATATTGTCATTTAAACATGGAATGAATATCAAAAAAAATTGAGATACTTTACATTCCTTTTTTTATACTAAGCCTTCGGAAGCCAGTGTACATTTTTATACCTACTGCACATTCTAATTTGGACCAGCCACACTGCAAAGTGCTTAACAGTCATAAGGCCAGTGGCTACCATACCAGACAGAGCATTACAGTGATGCTCCAAAAACTCTACAGAGCATAAAAACACTCTTTATAAAAGGAAACGTTTCTCATAATAGTAAGAAACTCATTTAATTTCAAGTTTTCCATTAATCTGTATGTTACCTCTTGGTATTTGCTTTTAATAGAACTAAGGAAATAACTATTAAATAGGTGTCTAGTTTCCTCTTTACAAGCTCTTTGGATAAATTCTAGGCATGAAAATAGTGTTTAAAATAGATCTTCAAGCCAATCTTTATCAAGACCCATATTTATTAAGGAACATTTAACAAAACACATGAGCAAATAAGTGTTGTTACTCTAGAATGTAGTACTTAGGGTGTCTGAACAGATAATTAGTAGGTTGTGTTGCTTAGTATTTATTATGGAAGAGCTAAATATCTCCCTTCTAAAGTCTACTTTCCACAAATAACATATAAACAATTAGTAGTTAGGAAAAGGTTTTGAGGCTATCATGATGACATTAGTACCAGGGACCTAGGAATGCCAGGGACCCACTCCTCCTCACTGGTGGGCAAGTTTGTTTAACACAGGAATAGTGATACAGCAGTTATCCAAACACCACCCGGGTAGGGCGCCAGCACCCATCATCCCAATAGTGAAGATGGCCAAAGCCTCGGATAAGGTTTATGTGGTCTTCTACTCTCCTCACCTCACCATCCTGCAGCCCAAACTCTTTGAACCTAGACTAGTCCACATGGGCCTGAATTTATGAACTCAGTCTAGCTTAGCCACTAAGCACCACTCAGAGAGGAGATGGAAAAACAGCCCCTGGAAGGCAGCCCAGGAAGCCAGACCCTGCTGAGGTCGGCTTACCACAGAGGCCAGACACAGGAACTGACCGCCTCACATGGGATCCTGCCCACCAGTGCCCAGGACCAACAGAGGTCTGGATGCTGACCAATCAGATTGGCATCTGTTCCTCTCTCTGGGCCACGAGGTGACTATGAAAGAGAAGGAGAAGTCCTTTCCTCCAAGACTAATCCAGAGTTTCTGATGTCAGATGGAGTTATTATTTCCCCAGGTTCCCAGATGAAAATCAATAATCTCTGAGGACTGAGGTGCCAGACAGTTTGTTCAGAGAAAAATCTATGTTATAATCTCCTCAGGGAATTGAGGCAGACTGATAGTTTCCTCATGAGGCAGAATGAGACGTGGAAATGGGAGAGACTGCTCTGTGAGAGAGCCTGGGAGCAGAGTCCCTGAGACTTGTCAATCCAGGATTGTGTAACCGAGATCTTTAAATAAAACAAAATGCTTCTAAAATATTATTATTGATCTGCAGCTCTTCCAATCATACCATATCCTGTAGTCAAGGAAGTTAAAGCATAAATTACTGTGAATTGTTTCATATTTGCATTTTTGTCTCTGATCACAATTCCCTTCAAAAGTTTGTTCTTGTCTTATGAGAAAAGAATTAAGAAATAAAGAGAACTACAAAAACTGTGTTGCACAGAATTCTGTTTTCACCTATGTTTTCTGTTCAGCTCTGTGGACTTATTTTTCAGTATTAGATTCATATTAAGGATGAGTATTCATTGGCTGAAAAGGTAATAAATACTAACAGACCTAGACACAAGTAAAAGAACTGCTCTACATGTGGTTGGTTAAAAAGAAAAAAATGGGTACTGGGCTCGGAAGACAAACGAGTGGGGTACGTCTGCCTGCTTTCCTGCCGCTTACACGAGGCAACTAAAGCAAGGGCAAGACGCAGCAGGGAAAACGCCATAAAGCATGACGCTCTCTAAATAGCTTTTCTGGGTGACATTGCAATGCCAGCACTGGTTCATTAAAGAAGATAACTGGGACGTGACCATGGTTAAGGGAAATGGGCTGGAAATCTTGATTAGCCCTGATTGCTCTGAATGTTTCCACTGCCACATGGCTGTCCCTCTTGGTCCAAGGTCAATATATACCAGCATTTCTTTTTCTCTTCACTAGTAATCGGTAATACCTAGTATTCTGATGTGACCAAACCAAATGTAGGAGAATTTATGAGGCAAGGGGGTAAATTGGGTATTGGACATTAAGGAATTGTTCTTTTTTGGGGGGGCAGGGAGGTAGTTCCCTGGCTGGGAATCACACCCAGGCCTTGGCGTTGAGAGTGCCGAAGCCTTAGCCATTGCATCACAAGGGAAACCCCTTGTTCATATTTTCATTGTGATAACATTACTATGGTTTTAAGATCTTTTAGAGACAGATATTAAAGTTTAGGGACAAAATGATGTGATACATGAGATTTTACTTTAAAATAATCAAGTGATTTTGAAGGGAAAAGTTCGGGGAGTACAGAAAAAACAGGATTAGCCAATTTATTGATGATAGTTAAAACCAGTTGATAGGTTGGTTCATGGGGTATATTTTGCTATTCTTTCCACTTCGGTGTATGTGACATTTTATATAAGTGTTTTAAAAGAGTACCTAGTAATCAAGGGGGGAGGGGGAAAAAACGCTCTTTCTAGGGCATTTTTGAGTGGGGCATTTTATCCCTTCTCAACTTACCACTGCCCAGAAGATATCAAAGGCTGTTCAATGTCAGCAGCAAGAAGAAAAGGCACATCCATCTTCCTTTCCTTTAAGACTACAAACTTGGCCTCTATCACTTTCTGCCTCAAGAGAGAGATTTAGCTTTTGATCATCACCTAGAAACAACATCCTTTAGGATATCGAACTGACAAGAGACAGCCTACAAAATCCTATGGTTTACATTGAAAGTCCAAAGCCATTGCCATGTTCTTCATCTACAGGTTAACAGTGCGAGACAAAGCACACATTTTCTATAAGAATTTAATTTAGCTCAAGTATGAAGGGATGGACGCCTCACGAGACAAAAAGGCAGCAATTCCACGAGATGGGCAGAGAAGTGAGAGTATAAAAGGAGAAAATTGATCACCTCTGAATTGCTCCCTTTCAAAAACTATGGATGCCTTAATGTTATCTATATCCTTTTACCTGGCAATCCCAATTCTAGGAATGTATTCTAACAAAATAATGAGGCAAAGTATACACACAAAAAAAATGTGGGCACTGATATTTATCACACCTCTGATTATAACACAAAAGAAAAACCCAAATGTCTATCAGTTGTTAAAATCCAAATGTCTAACAGAAATTGTTAAGGTATTGATTAGGCACATTATGGAATTATATGTAACCTTTAAAAATGCTGATGTCTCAAGTATACCATTAAGTAAAATGGTAGGTTTCAAAAAGAAATTTTATAAAGTCATATCTTTGTTTTAAAACAAAGTGCAATGTTTCACAGAATAGAAAAGAATTGGAATAAACAATATTATGTTAACAATGGGTGTTTTCTGGTTCCTAAAATTAAAGTGAATTTTACCTTCTTCTTCATGCTTTCTGAAATGTTTGAATTCTTTTTAATGAGCATGGAATATATCAGGACCCCTGGAAGACTCTTTTGAAACAGTAACAATAAAACTATGAAGCTGTCCAAAGTAAGAAGAACAAGTTACCACAGAGGGACAGACGTCAAAGTAAAAATCTGAGCACATAAATAATCGCAGGCTCTGACATCTGACAGCCTAGAAAAGTCAGCATTCTTTCATCCCTTTCAAAAGATATCTTGTACTGTGCTCCAGGAACTATTCCAGGCCTTGAAGATAGAAATAAATAAGAAATAAATAAATAATAGCTGAAAACACCATTAGTTTTCAGTCTAATGCGAGGAAGGACACACATACGCAAATAAATGAAATGCAGTACGGGGGAATTCAGCCTGGAACTGTCACGGTATAGGGGTGCTTGGGAGGAAATGTCTAACCTGACCAGGGTGGATATGGAGACGGGCTGGTCAGGAGCAGTTTCAGAAGAGTTACCATGGGATGAGATTCTAAAGGTAAATGGATGCTTGCCATACAGGTACACTTTGAGGACTATCATCCCAGGCATGTGGGCTGTGAGCAGCTGGATGGGGGTGAGGGAGATTGACCTGGGACTTCCATGTCTGTCCTTGGGGGTCTAGTTTTAGCAAGAATTCTGCTAAGGCAATTTTGAGAAAATCCACCCCCTCAATATTTTGTCTCCTTTAATACCAATATCTTGATACCTTGATAACTGGCCTCACATCACCAAGAATCCTGTTAGGTTAGTTTAGCAAGAACTGCTACTACCCTTGACATCCTCTCTTGATAAATGCCTACCCACTGATCCCCTAACCTGCTCCACTTGTGCTTGTATTTGGAATTGAGCCTGATTTCCCTTCCTTAGTGCCTTAACGCCTATCACAATAGTCTTCCTTACTATTTTTACAAATGCCAGAATAATTTTTTCTTCAACACAACCTGAGGGCACTGGGGAACCTGTGAAGGGTTTTCCCTTCATTTTCCCAAGATTAGCCAGTCTGACAAGAGTGCAGAGAAATAAGCACTAGTGAGTCTTAAACAGTACACATTTTCTGAATGCCTGCTCCATGCCAAGCACTGTCCTCAGCTTGCGTAAATGTCACAAGGACCCTAGAAGGGGGAAAGTGTTATGACCCCTATTCCACAGGCCAGAAAACTGAAACTCAGTGTGTTTTTACAATCTGCCCAAGTTCATACAGCCAGGAAGTCGCAGAGCTGTCTGACTTAAGTCCAGGCTTGGTGCTGGGGAGATACTATGATGAATCTAAAACTCTATTTTCTCTTGAGCTCTCTGTGATATTTGTTTTGTTTTGGTTCTTTTTTGTATGTGGGTAGCTCCCTGGCTGGGAATCGAACCCAGGAACCCAGGCCGCAGCGCTGACAGCGCCAGCGCCGAAGCCTTAAGCCACTGCACCACCAGGGAACTCCCATCTCTGTGATTGATATGCACCAAATGCGTTAAGGAGGAATTTTCTTAGCCACAAAAACAGGATTTCACACAAAAAAACCCCCAAAACATTAGAGAAATAAGGTGAAACTGGGTCTGTTAAGGGGCTAATTTTTTAATTCTAAGAGAAACCATTAGGGAGTAGGCAGTTTTGTTTTCACTTGCTTAATAACTAGCCGCAGGTGAGAAATCTGAGGCAGGGAATAAAGGGAACCCAAAGGTGGGGGAGGTTTCTTATTTTGAATAGGGGAGAAGAGCTGAGAATGGAAAACACTGTCATTAAATAGGGGAGTTGGGGCAGACAGCACAGGTGGAGGCAGAGGGAAATCCCCAGTGATATCCCAGTTATTTAAGGAAGTGTAGAAATTGCTTTTCTTTTTTTCTTTTTCTTTTTTTACGGAGGCTTGATTCCAGGCAGGAAACAGGAGATTTGAAAGGAACCCTTGGTAATCAAGAGACACTCACTAAGCAACTGTACAACTACAGTAAAGGAGACAAAGACATATAAAAAAATGGCTCCTACTCCTGAGAAGCTTATAATTTACATGGGAGGACACTCACACACACACACACACACACACACACACACACACTCCTATATATGATCATTGCAGATGCAAAAAACAGGTGATACTGTCTGTGTAAGTAAAGGGAAGATGAGCTCTGCTGTCATGGATGGTTAGGAATTCTACAAATAAGTTGAAAAGTGGCTATCCAAGCAGGGGAATGGGTGAACAAATGCCTAAGAAATGAGGACGCATGAAGGTTTTCGGAGATAGCCCAAGTTAGGGGCAGTGATTTTAGGAGACAAAACTAATTCTGAAAATGAGGAAAATTAAGAAGGGTATAGAAAATTTGGGGGATAACTAGCCTTTATTGAGCATTTTCTCTGTGCCAGATGCCTTTTCACCCCCTTTGTTTCATTTCATCCTAAACACCTATCACATAAGTAATTATCCCTACTTTAAATATGAGGAACAGAAGCCCAGAAAAGCTAAGCAACTTGAAAAAAGTCCCACCACAGGCTAGTGAATCCACACACAGTTCTGTCTGACTCCCTGCTGCCTCTACCAACTCCATTTGCTGATGCAGCACCGACTGTGCTCACCACACATGGTGAGAGGCCTCCAGTGTCGCGTGCCAGGTTAGGGCCACTCTTGTGATCACTCATTCCAGGATTTCAGAGGGTACGTGTACAGGAAACCACCAAAGCAGGATAGTGTTGGAAGGGCCGTATATATCAACACAACTAAATGCTACTATTAATATTCACTTAGACAAAGTGACTGAGAAAACCCTTTATAAACTCTAGCTGAAAATCCTACTGCTTTTAGGTGGCAATGCAAAAATGGTACAACCACTTTGAAAAACAGGCAGTTTCTCAGAATTAAACACATCTATGATATGATCTAAAAGTCCTATTTCTGAGTATGTAAATGTATTCTCACACAAAAACCTATATGCATAGATATACAACAGCTTTATTCATCATCATCCCAAACTGCAAACAACCCAAATGCCTTTCAATGGGTGAATAAACAAACAGCCACCTAATGGAATACCACTGAGCAATAAAAAGGAATGAACTATAAATACATGCAACAACATTAATCTCCAAGAGTTACTAAGTCAAAGAACCCAGACTCAAAATGATAAGGCAATATGGAAAAGGCAAAATTACAGCGAGGAAGAACAGGTAAGAGGTTGCCAGGAGTTAAGCTAGGGGAAAAGGTGGGACTACAGAGGGGTAGAATGAGCATGAGGGCTCGTTTTTTTAAGTGTTGAAAACTGTTTTGTATCTTGATTGTGGTGGTATGATATGCTAAGCAAAATAATGGCCCCAAAGGATCTTCACACTCTAATCCCTGGACATCTGTGAATATGTGCACATTACAGGATAAAAGGAACTTCGTAGATGGGATTAACATTGCTAACCAGCTGAACTTAAAATAGGGAGATTATCCCAGATTATTGGAGTGGGATCAATGTAATCACAAAGCCCCTTAACGGTGGGAGAGGGAGGCAGAAGAGTCAGTGGGGCGAGTTCCCTGGTGGTGTAGTGGCTTAAGGCTTCGGCGCTGGCGCTGTCAGCGCTGCGGCCTAGGTTCGATTCCCAGTCAGGCAGCTACCCACATACCAAAAAGCAAAAAAAAAAAAAAAGAGTCAGTGGGAAAGCTATGCTATGGAAGAAGAGGCGGGAAAAACAGGGAGCATGATCAGGACCCCACTGTTTCCAGTTTTCCAAATGGAGGAAGCGGGTCGCGTAGCTAGGACCCGAGAGCAGCCTTTAGAAACTGAGAACACCCCAGGCTGACAGTCAGTGTGGGAATGGGGAGCTCTGTCCTACCACCACAAAGAACTGAATTCTGCCCCAACCTGAATGAGCACAAAATGGATTCTTCCTTAGACCCTCTAGAAAGAATACGGCCCTTCCAACACTACCCTGCTTTTGGCTTTATGAGACTCTAAACAGAGAAACCAGCTGACCTGATAAGACTTTTGACCTATAGAAACTGTACAAAATAAGTTTGTGTTGTTTTAAGTCTCTAAATTTGTGGTAACTTGTTATAGCAGCAACAGAAACTAATATAGCATATACTCTATGTATTTGTCAAATTCCCTGCTATACACATACAAAAATGTGCTTTTACTATGTATATATTTTTTTAAAAAATTTTTATTGTTTTTGCTTTTAAAGACCATTACTGTAGACAAAAAGAAAAGTTCTAGTCATATTTCTTCACTTCTTTAGTCCTTAACTGCCACAATGATAACTAAAGGTCTCTGCCTCAGCCCCTACCTTCCTTGGCCATCCACTGCCCAGAACTAACCTAAGCTCCAGGGGACAGAGGCCACTCTCTGTCCCACTCAACAGATCAAGCTGTGTGGCTAATGTTCCGCTTCAACTCTCAAACAGTTCTGAACTGATGTTGCCTCAGGAGGAAGCACCCATCTTTAACAAGACCTACTTTCTCAGAACTGCAAGAGAGGAAAGCCCAAAACAAGGAAACTGAAGTGTGAAAGTCCACTTCAAAGAACCTTACTGGGAATTCTCCAAGACAAGAGTGTTTCCATCTACACAGACTCAGCAAAATCAATAGGCAGAGCCTGAAGTAGTAGATGACTCACCAGGAGTTTCAGCAGCTAATGGAGGAGTACTCAAGAGAACTGCTGTAAATCCAGTACTTTTCTCTGGAGAATTACTGTGGAGTTCCGTTTTCTAAGCATTAGGCCACCCCCACCCTCTGCTTCTACCTCACCACCAGTGTCACTAGCTCTCCTAATTTTTAACAAAGCTGAATGCAGTTCTCGCCCAGTTTTCTTATAGCATTTAAGTATAGGCTATCTTACCAGCACAGCTCAAAGGAATAACACTTCACTTTAAAATTGTTTGTTAACTACTCCCCACAGCCTACAGCCAATTAAAAGTCCATAAAATAAATTAAATATACCAAAGTAAAGATTTCTAGACTCAGCAAGAGATCAATAATTATTAAGTACCTTCTATGGGCAATGCTCTAAGAAATACAAAAAAGAGCAAAATACAGTCCTTTTCACTGCAATGTCATTAGACAACAATCAAAAATAACCTACAGCAAAAAGATTATGAGATCATATACAAAATAAATGCTACAGGAGTTCAAAGTGGAGGAAAGATAGTTGCAGGGGCGGTCGGGGGGGAAAAGAAAGCTTTGCACAGGAGCTAAAACATATGGAAGAATGGTGGGGATGATTTTTCCAAGACAGGACCTTTTTTTAAAAAGAGAAATCTAGAAACCCCACCTGAAAAATCTCGCTCTTAGTATACATCTCCGTAAGAACTGAACAGGACTGTTAAAGAAAAAAAAATAAATAAATGACCTGTTTCAAACACAACTTCTGGGGTTCTGAATTTGGATTAATAGCTAACATCACAGAAATACATTCTTCACTTGTCTCTGTTGGGGGTGAAGGTGACTGACATTTCTGGATGGTTCTAGCCACCTTTGGTCATCTTCACTATATGTGTCCCTGAAAGGAGGGATGGCTCACGTTACCATCTTAGGTGTCTTCACCTGCAACTGAACCACGTGGACTGGTTCCAGTTAAATTGATTGGGGAGCATTCTACTTGGGGTACAAAGAGTGATGCAGACTACCAGAACTGTCCTTTTCTTTAGTTACATGTTAGTAATTAGGAATGGGAAGGGTTCTAGCACACGCCACCCCAAGCCCCAACACTCTTCAGTACCTGGCAATCTTCTGTTCTGCACGCACACTCTCCAAAAAATGAATAAAAGAATGTTCACAGTAGCTCTGTCCATATTAGCCCCAATCCAGAAACTATCCCGATGTTTAGCAATAGTTAATGGATAAAGAACTTCTGGGATATTCATATACTAGGATACTAAAGAACAAGGAGGATGAACTGCTGCCATACACCACAATATGAATGAATCTGACAAGCCTAATGTTTAGCACAAGAAGTCACACACAAAAGCAAACATACTATTTGGTTTTATGTATATAAAGTGGAAAAAAAAAAAAGCAAAACGAATCTAGAGCATTAGAAGTCAGAACAGTGGTTACCCCGAAGCAGGGAAGTTAGAGACATGAAGGAACACTAGGGGGAGGGACTTCTGGGGTCCTGAAAATGTCTGTTTCTTAATCTGAGAGGTAAGATCACAGGCACTGTTTACTTTATAAAAACTCATCATAAGCTGTACACTTATGATAACACCTTTATCACTGATTTGAATAAAAAATGTTATCTTAAAGAAAACTGAAAATTGTGTTGTATTAAAGGATTATGGTAAGATGAGCAAATATTTAACTTTACAGTTGAAGAGTTATATGTGTAGTAACATCCCCAATTTTCTGTTTAAATTGCTTGTTTTATATGGTGATCACTTTATGGTAAAATTTATTTTATATAATGTTTTAATTTGGTTAATAACATATATTTAGATGGGAAATAAATATATACTCATAGCAATGTTATAATATCAAAGAACGATAGCCCTAAGATTAAGGATCTCTGCCTTGCACACAGGCAAAGAGAATGATGTACTACTCTACTTGTTAGTCCTGGTATATCATCCTTAGAAGACAGAGAAGTTGGAGGAGAAGAAACTTCTCCAGGCTAGTCTTTAAAACCTCTGATGGTGGGAGTTCCCTGGTGGTGTAGTGGCTTAAGGCTTCAGCACTGTCAACGCTGTGGCCTGGGTTGGATTCCCAGCCAGGGAGCTACCCGCCCACACACACACACACACACACACAAAACCTCTGATGGAGAAAAAAATGGGGTCACCAGAACATGTTCTAGTGCTGCACAATTATTTGTTAAAAAATTGTTACAAGGCAAGGGACTAGGACTAGATGTCCTCAGTAACTCCCTCTTTATCTAAACCACAAGCCTGGCTCAGGAAATAACAAATCAGACTGCAGGCTGATCCCAGCTGAGAGGTGAACCCCAAACAACTTACTATTTACTCCATGCACTGGCCATGGATATATCACTATCTCATATCTGCCATTAATTATGGAATTTTCCTCATCACTAGTTGAAGCATACATCATCTCTTCAATTTAACAGTAAGCAGAGAGAAAACTCCCCTTCCCCACCCTCACAGGTCTGCTCTCAGAATGAGCACCTATCCGCGTAGCATTTGGAAGTCATGGTTTCCTGATGACTGTGAAAATGGAGAGGGGGAAAAGAGGTCGTCAAGGGGAGCTGCCTTCCTAAGGGGGGTACAAGATGAAGCCCCGAGGCCAGAGACTTGCCTAGGTTCTCCTGGCCAGGAGAGCGCCCGAACAACTAGTCCATTTAGCGCCTGCTAGTCTTTGGAGTCCTTCACAGGGACTGCGGCACGACCTTGGCAAAGATGCTGGGACTGCTTGTGCCGGCAAACCTCGGCCTCCGGTGCTTGAGAAAGGCCTGGCGGTCTTAAGCAGAGACCCTCCGTAACTTGTCACCTGTCAATCACTGACCTAAATACACCAGCCACTCAGGGAACAGGGGGAGGTTAGTCGGAGCATGCTCAGTGATCGGGATGACATCACTTAATCAATGCTGGGGACTGGAAGGCTGCATCAGCAGCCTCGAGTAGGCTGCCAGGAACGTGTCAGCAGGGATCCGGAGGCTCCCATTAACTCGGCCCGTCCCCACGCGGCTCGCATACAAAGCGGGGCCCCGTCAGCCACACACGCTGGGAACGGCGGGGGGAGGGGGAAGCGGGGAACCAGGCTGGTCTATTTCACTTGACATATTCCTTTAAGAACTAAAAACTCACGGTATTCCCTCCCCCACCCCCCACCAGCAGCCCCGGCTGCACAGCAGGAGCCAAGGGGAGGTGGGGCGGAGGTGAAAGGGGAGAGGTGAGAAGGGAGATCAAGACGGGGGTGGGGGTGGGGGACCTAGTCACACAAAGTAACTTCTGCTCTTGGCACTGCGGGGCTATTGGGCTGGGCTCTGGGTACCGGAGCCCCACAGATACGGGCACACAGCCTCCTCTCCACCCAAACTAAGCACATCCGAGGGTCTGCGGACACCAGGTGGGGAAGTCGCCCCACTGGGGAGGGGTCAGACCTACACGTCCAGGGCAGCTTGGGTTGAGAAGCAGAAAACACCATAGGCCTCCCGGGGACACCAAGGCCACCAGTGAACCTCGCACCTCCCTCCCCCCGCCTTCAACGCGCAGAGCAAGGTGAAACGCCGCGGGGAGCCGCGTCTACACCGCCTTAGCAGCTTGGAGACTAGGATTTTTCCAGTACCTTTTTTCCTCCTTCTACTGCTGACATAGAAGAGGTAAAGTGTTCGATAAATCGAACTAATGCCTGGAATCATTCGTGGGTTTGCAGAGCGCACACTTTAAGGGGAGCCTGGGCACCCCGGATTGAGTGTAACCCGAGCACACTACTCACGCTGCAAGACCAGGGCGGGGAACAATAGGCCCACCCGGGCCCCCACCCCGCGAACAATGGCGGCGCCGAACCCTTCCTCGCCCCCCCACCCCCACCCTCACCACCTGGGGCCCGCCCCGCCGCCCCCAGTCACCCCTCCACCCACCCGGGAGAGAACTATGGGTCGGGAGTAGGGGATCTCTCGTCAAGTCCACCCGAGAAAGCAGCCCTGCGGGGATATCCGAAGGGGCGGCCCGAGCATCTCTGCTGGGTCTGGGATATCCGGGCTCCCGGCTGCGGCGCGAAGCAGGAGGGGAGGCCAGACGCCCCGGCCACTTACCCCAATTACCACGGTCTCATCGCCTTTAAATTTGGGGATGAATTTGTCCCCCCGGAGGATCTCCGCTTCGTTGAGGGGCCGGAACCGGCACATCACTTTGATGCTGCATTCAGCTGGATCCGCCATCTCGGCCGGCCGCAGGGAGGGGGCGCGGGGAGGGGTGGGGGGCCAGGACTCGGCAAGACCGGGGAGGAGGCCGCGAACCGCACCGCCCACAGCGAGGCCGCCTCCAGCAGCCTCCGACGAAGCTTCTCAGCAGGTCATGGCGAACTCTGCGGAAGGGCAGCTCCGGTCGCTGAGAGACCGGTTAGCTGGGCAGTCTATCAGCCTTCGGCCCTCCGGGCTGCAGACCTACCTTCCCTCGTCCTGCCCTGGCCCCGCGCTGCGCCCCAGGCCCACCTGCCCGCGACCACGCGGCCGACGGACGAGGCGATGCGCAGGGAGCGAGCCTCGCCCGGCTCAGACCTCCCGGGCTCCTGCGCGCTCAGCCATCCTGCATCAGCACCAGCGCGCTCCGCCGCCTCCCCGGCCCGCCCCTCGGCCCCTTCGCCCCGCCCTCCCCTGGTCCTCCCGGGGGCGACGACGTCACTTCAGAGCTCCGACTCGACTCCTCACGCGGAGTATCCTGGGACTTGTAGTCGCTCCACCTGTGGGTGGAAGGGCAAGGATGCTTGGAGTGGGCTTTGGAAGACAGCGGTGGTGGCCTGGGTGCGACTTCCAAGGTTCTGCAGGCCTGGTTTGGCTACCCAAGTCAAGAAAAGTGTAGAAGTCATATCCAATATTCCCAGTTAAAATTTCTCTAAATAACCATGTCTATATCATCTCTTTACATCTTTTCATGATCCCGAAAGAGACTCACTTCTTAAGACAGTGTCCAAACCAATAGTATGGAGTTCTTTTCTGCGCTGATAAGTTTTGTAAGAGTCGTGAGGAAGCTAAGGGAGGAAATGAGATTCGTGTGCACATTTGAAAACAGTATTCCCAAAGATACCTGTACATAGGTAATGGTTCATAACATATGTTAGGTCAGGGATTCCTTTAATATCTAAAGAAAGTTGGGTACCTTTTCTATAGCAAAACAAAAACAGAGAGAGAGAGAGAGAGAGAAGCCCCTACATACCCACAGATTTTTCATGCTATTTGACAGAGTTTGGGAACAACCGAAGCCTGCCTGTGACTCCCAGGTTAAGAACCTTTTAATTACTATTAATTACAGTACAGTTTACAGAACCTAAGCCTAATGCCTACTTACAGTCCTGCAATATGAACAGAATATATACAGGATTATGTCCGAAGACCTTCACAAAATAAACTCAGGCCCTATGATCAGATTTCTGCCTAATTATAGTCTCATTTCTTGCCACTTTTTGTCTGGATTTTTACACTCTGACAAACACCGAACTACTTGCGGCTTCTTCCATTCACCTCTTACTCTGCTTGTGTCTAATACCTTCTTTAAGCCATTTGCTCTTCTAGAGTCACCCATACATGCCTACTACTAAGTTAGTGTATTAGGGCTCTTAGGATAGAAAGTGATAGAAACCCAAGTAGAGCCACTGAGGCAAAAGGAGAATTTATCAGAACAATGCAGATTCATCTTGTTTATTCAAGATATGATTAAACAAATGAGCCGGGTAATGGGCAGGTTACCGAGACTACCTCTGGTCCCTGTTCTCTCTTTGCATTGGCCTTGCTGTTTCTCATTCTAGGTCATTCTTCCAAATATCTGGAAATCCAGCTGCCAACAGCCCCTGGGTTTCATTCTTCAATTTCTACCATTAGATAAAGATAGAAATTTGTTCAGAGATTTGGTTTGAAAAATCCTAGGGAACGTCTATGAGTAGCCAGGATTCAAGTTGGTGTCTACCCCTCGATCTCTCAACCAGAGATAAAGACTTTGTAAGATCATGGAGAAGTCTCATAGTGGGAAGGTTCCCAAAAGAAGAGAGATGTTATTCCCTCCAATATTCTCCATTGGTGAAGTCTATATTCATACATACACACACACACACACACACACACACACACACAACATGGATGGACCTTAAGGACATTATGCTAAGTAAAACAAGTCTGATGGCAAATAACATATACCATATAATCTCACTTACAATGTGGAATCTAAAAAAGTACAAACAATTCAGCTACAGAGAGCAAATAGGGGAGGGGGAGGGCAAAATGGGTCAAGGTGGTCAAAAGGTAAAAACTTCCAGTTATAACATGAATAAGTCGTGGGGATATAATGTACAGCATAGTGACTATAGTCGACAATACTGTATTGTAAGGTACAAAGAAAGTAGATCTTGAAAGTTCTCATTATAAGAAAAAATTTATAACACTGTGTGGTGATAAATGTTTACTAAATTTATTGTGGTCATCATTTTGTAATATATACATATATAAATCATTATGTTGTACATTTGAAACTATATAATATAATGTTATATGTCCATTATATCTCAATTTATTTAAATATACAATATTGAAAGAAAAGAAATTGAATTTTTAAAAATCATAAATAAATAAATAAATAAATAAATAAATAAATAAATAAATAATGAAAACCTTCCTGAACAACTCTAGGTCACAGGGCCCTCTGCCTTCTTAGCCTTTGGTCCTTGTGCTTCGGTCCTGAGCATTTGCTGTCCTGCAGTTATGTTCATATTGCTCTGGTACTGTTCTCTAGTTCTTTCCATGTCACAGTAGTTTTCTTCATGTTAAATGTTTTGTGCATATGTCTTGTTCCTTATGTTGTTAGGATCTTGTATTATGTATGTGCTTGATAAGTTTTTTCTGAATGCCCAATCCATGTCCCATCATGATGGTAACACTGGCAAGGACAAATGAATAATTACATAAATTTGAAACTACTGACACTGCATTGTCAATGGAGCCTGGGGCTGAGGATCCCACATTTTTTATTCCAGCTCTGTGCTAACAATTTCTATGACTTTGGAAAATGGATCCTACTTCTCTAAATTATTATTTTTACCCATCTGTTGAAATGGTGCTAAAAATAGTTTATTCTGGATAAGTGAGAATTGAAAGAGAAATATGTGAGAAAACGCTTTAGAAGTAAAGTCTGGGAGAGGCAGTGAAGTGACTGGGCGGATTGCTCTTCCTAAGAAAACATGAGAAAAAAAAAAAAGAAAAGGCATGTATTAATATAAAAGTTAATTACTCCAAAGCCTGACACAATACCACGCACCAAGACGCAACTCAATAATGTCCTTTCATGGGGGGTTCCCTGGTGGTCTAATAGCTAAGTTTCAGTGCTCTTACCACCACGGCCTGGGTTCGCTTCCTGATCCGGGAACCAACACCCCCCCCAAAAAAAAATGTCTTTCATGCGTTTGTGTATCATTCATTCACTCATTCAACAGTGTGGAGTTTTCTTCCCTGAGGATCCCAGTGAAATGAATCATTTGGTTCAGGGAACGGCCAAGCCCTGCTGCCCTGATTTTTGCTCATGGATAAATTAACAGGTATGGTACACTCTTCCAAAACAGTGCCGACTCCATGCCTCTCGGTCCTGACCCCACAAAGCCTTCTCCAAGCAAAAATGTACAGGTCCTCTGAGGGCAGTTAATGAACTAAGGCATTCACCCACTAGCACAGGGTAAGGGCCTCAAACAGACTCAAAGTTTCCTGGCCAAAATTTCTCCCGACCCCTCCACCAGCAACACTTGCATGGCCCCCACAGCTTCATTGTTGAGATGAAACAGAAAATGGAGGCTTGTCTGGATCATTCAGGCAACAATGAACAGTCTCACTTTGACTTGCTTGAGCGTGGTGGAAATCAAGGCCAAAGCACGTCAATCCCGCTCCATACTCTCCTTTTCTCTTCTGAGTGATCAGAATCATTTTCTGAGCCCGCTGCTCCTCTTTACGCAGCCCACTCCTAGAGAGCAGTTTCTGTCCCAGCCTCTACCGCCAGTATAAAGTGTAAATTGAAGCAATTATCTGGATTGTTCAAGGCAAAAAAAGCCTCGGAAATTGTACCTGAGTGATCTAGGTAATTGCTTCAATTTTCACATCAGCTCCCTGTCTTCAGCAGTCACTGGGATAGCCATTTAACTCCAACCCTAGGGTCTGCGGGTCCCATGTGGATTTAATCATGTCTGATTGCTCAGGCTCAGCTCCACTCCTGTAAGTACAAAAAAATACCTGGCTCTAGTGAAGATTAAAAACCAAACGAACAGATGAAAATGTTTTTAAAGATGTTGGAAAATCCCTTTAAAAACTTGCAAAAATAATCTATTGCCATGGAATAGAAAGTCTGGGTGTCTTAAAATGTAGCTCCTCAGTTCAAGATGTTCAGGTAACCCAGCTCAGAGGGAAAGAGGCAAAGACTGTCACCCACTTTCAACATGACATTAGCTCTGATCTGAAGGAAAAAGCCCTCTTCTAGGAGAGCTGACACATGGCCTAAGATTCCTTTCACTCGATTAGACCTTTATTAGTAATGACTGAGTGTAAGGAGAGAGAGGAGAGGAAGAAGACAAACTAAACTCTCGCATCCTGGGGGTGGGGTAGGAGCGCCTGTAAATTAGCATTGGCAGTCACAGGGCGGCATGTGGGTACCAGGCACCAGGACTGAGTAGGAGCTGAGGTGTAGGAAGTGAGGGGCATGGAGGCCCCCTGCCTTTCTCAGGGTTGACTCAGCACAGTCTCAGTGTGACGTGATCAGTGATTCCCTCATCTACCAGCAACTGTGTCTAGGTTTTATTCAGGCCCCCTTTGAAGACAGGATTCAAAATTGGTAGTTCCTCTAAAAACCCACTCCCAGGAAAGCATTAAGAAGTAATGCAGGGAGTTCCCTGATGGTGTAGTGGCTTAAGGCTTCGGTGTTGGCGCTGTCAGCGCTGCGGCCTGGGTTCGATTCCCAGCCAGGGAGCTACCCACATACCAAAAAGCAAAAAAAAAAAAAAAAAAAAAAAGTAATGCAGGGGGGGTTCCTGGTAGCCTAGTGGTTAGGCTTCAGTGCCCTCACCGCCACGACCTGGCCTCGATTCCCCGTCAGGGAACCAATCCCCTGGCCCCCGCCCCCGCCTAAAATAAAATAAAATAAAATAAAAAGAAGAAAAAATAAAAAAAGAAGTAATGCAAACTACTAAAAATGTACCAGGATCACAGATGAGAAGTTTCTATGGCACAGCCCACAGTGGACTGCTTAAAAAATCACTATAGACTTCATGTCTTAAAAGTCCCATCTGTCACATAGCCACAGAGGGTGGGTGCCTCCTGCCACCCCGCACGCCCCTCTCTGGCCCTGACTTTCCCTGCACTGCCCCTCCCTGACGCAGAGCCAAGCGGCGGTGTCCCAGCGGCCCCCCGGGCTAGCCGGGCCACGCTCGCTGCTGTGCTCAGCAGAACACAAGAAGCTCCTCCTGAGACACTGCGGTAAAGGAGAATAAATATAACAAGTTTTTGTTACCCGCTTAGAGAAATTTAGCTGTATCCTCAGCAAATTAATTCCTTGTAAATATGTTAAATAAAGACCCTGAGACTTGCAAGTTTTGATACGGTTTCACATAGATTTTTCCTTTCTTTTTGAAGCAGGAAATAAATTGTATTTTTCCTTCAACAGAGGTCAAAGAAAAATCCCCAAAGACTAGAAGTCTTTGTTTCACCAACTGTGTTAGTTATCTATTGCTATGTAACAAATTACCCCCAATACCTAGTGGCTTAAAATATTTGTTATTGCACAATGGGTCAGGAATCCAGGCACCACTGAGCTGGAGCCTGTGGCCTCGGCTCTCTTTCTCTCTTGTGTACCCAGGGCTGCAACCATCTCAGAGCTCCAGTGGGGAAGGATCTACTTTCAAACTCTCTTCTGTGATTGTTGGCAGGGTTCCATTCTTCACTGCTTGTTGGCCAGAAGCCACCCCTCAGTTCCTTGTCACGTGGGCCACACAAGCGCACCCGAGAGAGGAAATAAAACAGAAATCAGTCTTTTATAGCTTAATCTCATGCAATCATTTTTACCATGCTCCATTGATTAGAAGCGAGTCACTAGGTCTGGCACACATTCTTTTTTTTTTTTTTTAATTTTTATTGTTAGATAAAAATTATTTTATTGTTATTGGGGTGGCATCTGTTAGCAAGGATTACATAGGTTTCAGGCATACAATTCTACAGTGCATTGTCAACTTGCTGTGTAATAAGTTCACCACCCAGTGTGAGTTCTCTTTCATCACCTTATATTTAGCTTCCCCCCCTCCTCTCCCACCCCCTCCCCTTTCTCTCCTACCTAATCCACTCGTCCCCAAATAAACATTAAACTAGTGATTGTGGTACACATTCTAAAGGAAATTACACTTAAGTGTGATCATCAGAAGGCACAGATCACTAGGGGTCACCTTAGAAATGTACCTGTCACAACAAACAATAAATGAATTTATTGTCACTTATTGATCACACACATTGAAATAAGGCAGAATCAATGAGTATAACTTTGGGAACACATGCTTCTCTCTGAAGAGCTTCAGGCTAGCTGGGAGATGAGAGATACAGAGATTAGAGAAATAACAGCCATGCTAAGCAAAAAAAAAAAAAAAACAAAGAAAACAAAACAAAACAAACCCTAAGGCAGCAACCATCAAAGGAAAAAAGTGACATATTAAACTTTCTAAAAATATAAAATCCTATACATCAAAAATCTTACACAATAATAAAACAGTCAGCTAAGGAAGGTTTTTGCAACATATATGGCAGACTGTCGATATATTTAATAAAGAATTCTTACAAATCAATATGACAGTTGTAAATGCACAAGAGAAAAGCTAGGCAGGAGCATAAAAACTCCATATACAAAAGAATTACAAATTATCCTTAAATGCATGAAAAACTATTCAGCCTCATTTATAACCAAAGGAACACCTACTAAATTGGAAAAGACTACAGAGTAATAATGCCCAATATTGTAATGTATATATGAGTAGAGAAGGAAGGCAGCCTTCTCTTATCCTACTAGTAGGAGGGTAATTTGTATAATTTTCCCACGAGGGTAACATAATTCTAACTCTGAAAAGTGTGCAGGTACAGCCATCCTGCTAAAAGCAATGGAAGTAGCAGGAAAGCAAGCACTTGTACCTTCGGGGGACAAAAGAAAAAGCAAAGTTGTATGGAGACACCTGGGGACTAAAATTGGAAAAGTGGGTTTATGCCAAATCACTGAGAGCCTTGGACAACAGATCATAATGTCTGGGTGGCGTTCAACTGAGAAGTCACTAGAAGTTTTGAGGCAGGGAAATAATCAGACAAAAAATGACTCTTCAGCCTAGTTAGAAACACCAATGAGCTATGAATCCAGGGATAGAATCAGAGGACTCACCACTCTCTCCAGGGGACCTCTGATCCTCCCTGTCTGGCTTTACTGTCCAGCGGAGCCAAACACATGGGCCTTCTTACTTAAATGGAGACTTGGATGCCTAACTTAACCTTTAGGTCTCCTTTGATTTTTGACATTTGAAGCCTATCAGCATAACAATCTATATAGAATTGGACATGCCATGAATAGCAGCATTAGGGGTGTATAATCCAGGGTGGGTTACTTAGGATTCTTTGGGTTGCAAGCAACAAAAAACTACTTGAACTAGCTCAAGCCAAAGCAGAAGGGGACTTCATCATAGTTCTTGAAGAAGTAAGTCCGGACTGCAACTCAGAAATAAACTGGAATCAGGGACCTGACCAAAGTTTTTCTCTATCTCTTGCCTTTGCTCCTTTCTGGATCCACGCTTCCTTCTTTTTCTCTCTGCATATTGTGCTCCTTGGCTTTTTCAAGTATTCATCACAGGATATTCAGCTCAAAATTGGCGTCCAACAAGTTAGAGAATTATTAAAGCGCTGTGTCTTGCAGCCCGATTTCGTTTTCTGGGGACGGACTCTGATGGGCTCAGCTCAGGTAAGGTGACTGTTGGACACATCAACCCAGAGCGAAGGCAACATCATATTCAGCAATCATGGTTGTCAGAAGTAATCCCTTAACTAAACGGGCTCGCGTGGTAGAGGGTGGCAGGCAGATCCCAGGAAAGGGAAAGCACTAGGAAGACGACGAAGGCATTGATAGCAGTGAAGCTTGGGGTGTAAAAGGCAGCCGTGAGAGAGGCCTCATTCTCTACCCTGAGAAATTTCTTCTCAAATGGACGCTGCTGCA
The DNA here is from genome assembly GCA_004026885.1 of Lyroderma lyra. Lineage (NCBI taxonomy): Eukaryota > Metazoa > Chordata > Mammalia > Chiroptera > Megadermatidae > Lyroderma > Lyroderma lyra. The sequence goes on from PVJL010002099.1 coordinate 37,326, forward strand.
ACAATACTCGTGACTGTGTGCTTTCCATATAACATCACTCATTTCAGATTCTGCAAGAGGCAAATGCCCCCACTTTCTGCCCCTTCCTACCAGCTTCTTCCTCAACATCTCCCCCACCCCCACCCCCCCACACACACACATACAAATTACCTCATGGCCGTAGTGAAATCCAGCTCTGACGAGGCCTGATGTGGCTGTTGGCCAGCCTGCCTCCAGCAGCCCCTGCCGGCTGACTCATGTGGTCCAGCTGGTGTGTAGATGGCTTCGGACTCTGAAAGTGGCTTTAGTTTTTCCTTAAGTGACCCATTTCCTTTTGAGAGGAGAGAGATTAATTGAATTACAAGGAATTAACTGGATAAGACATTCTAACCGAGAAGAGATGAATTTGGTACAGTACTTAAGAAGCCCAACCCTGTTGGCACTACTTGTATGTGCTGGGTCACAGCTGCGGCCCATTTTGCAAATGGTTCTCCAGCCCTATTACAGGAGTTCTTACTCCTCCAATACACATATTGCTAACATTCAGCCTTTTAATTCTACTTAATGAAAGCTAACAGTTGATGTTTCTTTGTCCACTTTTACTGGCATTCATCTGACTACCTCAGCAAAATACTAGCACCAGCCTCAAAACTTAAATCCTATGGTTCCCCTGAGGGCTTTACTCTATTTAATCCATTGTGTAAATGGAAAAAGGGATGCTAAGGAGTGAGTATTGCTCCTCTTGCACCATCTTACAGAGGAATGAAGAAGGTGAGTGCCTCAGAGATGCAGAGAAGGTTCTTTCCTAGCTTCCTTGTCCCTGGACATTGGCGGAGTGGCTTCCACAAATGCCAACTCTGTAGAGATCTAACCACACCTGCCAGCCTACTGGGACCCACTTGGCCCCTGGTACCTTCTCTTTGAGGACCATACTACCTAGCTCCTACCAGTCTCACCACCTCCAGGCACAGGAAGGTTTTCCCAGGTGGCAGAGTTTTGTAGGGTGGAGAAGGGTATGTAAAGTGAGCAAGACATTCATGTCTTAGATTGGGCTTTGCAGAAGCAGAGCCCGAGACAGGAATTCCCTTAGAAGTAATTCTTGAAAAGAGAGGGCAACAGGGACTGAGGCATAGGGTAAGGACTTCTCAAACACTGGCTCCAGCCTGGTTTCAGCAGGAAACTCTAGAATACAAATTGCATCCCCTTGAGGCAAGAGGGTATCCTTCTGTACATTTCCACACAGCATGGCAGTCAGTCACTGGCTATGTGCTGTCGCCTTACAAATTAGGAGGAGGGTAACTCTCCAGAGAATAGAGCAGCTGGAGCCTATTAACAGCCAACACTCCCAGAGGTTGTGAGTGGGGAGCACCAGCTGGTAGAGGGGTCTGAGAAGACCACAATGGCATTCGTGGGGGCACATACTCAGCAGAGAGCAGTACCCATAAGTATAAAGAGTGTATCGTGTTCAGAGCCCCTTTCTGCTGCAGTGTAAATTATGAGGGTTTAAGTGAGCACCAAATGAGGTGATACGGGTGAAACTACAGTACACCACGTGAAGACCACATGGGGCACAACGGACAAAATGTTACTCTACAAACTAGAAAAGTTCTATACAAGTGCTAATTATTTAAGATTTTATTTTATAGTCATGAATACATTCAGCAAGGATTATGGATTACGTATCATACACCAGGCAATGTGCTAGGCACTAGAGGTACGGCAGGGACAAATACAGCCTTGTTCGTACCTTCGTGGAGCTTATGGTCCTGTGAGAAATGTCACAGTCACACAAAATACCTGTTGAATTGCAACTGTGGCCAATACTTTGGAAAGAGCAGTGCAGGATGTGCTGTGGTACTGGTTGGAGGGCTGGGGGAATCAAGGGAAGGCTTGCTGAGCAAATGCCATTTAAACTAAGATGGGTGGAAGAAAAAGGAATAGAATATGTGGAAGATGTGAGAGGGGAAGGACATTGATGATTTTCAGGACAAATAGAGAAGCTCATGAGTCTGGACTGGGCAGACAAGTTCAAGGACTGAAGACAACCATAAAGTTTTGATTTTTAAAAATTAGATGATAGGAGATAGATACATAGATACATTAGATAGATAGACAATATATATTTTATATATGTGTGTGTGTGTGTATGCTAATGCTGTCATAAACTCAAACTTATGATTCATTTCCTTCTTCTTAACCTCCTTTTAGATGACCAGACATATTTTCAATAGGTACTAACATCTGTTATAAATTGTCACCATCAGATAGAGCACTAGATTTCAGGTAGGATGTATTTATTTTATTGTTCATCCACATCAATAAGTCCAGTAAATTCTTCATGTAAAATACCTTTCCTGTATATTTCTTCCTTTTATGTCCTTAACATTGTCCTAGACAAGCCATATGACATCACACATAAATTACTACACACATAAATAACTGCTCACTCTGATCCATATACTGTGATCTCATATTTATCCTTGCAGTAGCAACTCTAAAACTTAAATATATAAAAATAATGATAAAGCATATATATATATATATATATATATATATATATATATATATCTGCTAATGCTGTATACAGTTTATTATTCTATAAACTATTGCCAGTGGGATAAGACAACAGGCAGAAGTGGGAGGCATACCTGTAGAAAAGCGGAAGCAAAATTATACATACTTGTAATTGAAGGAAAGATGATTATCATCCCCTTAGATCATAAGAATTAGCCAAAAAACTAATAGGCCTAATGTGAGAGTTCAATAAAGTGGCCAGATGAAAAAATAGATGAAATCATGCATTTTTCTGTCCATTCAGCTTCATAAGGGAGACGAAATGCCATGGACAAGAGCTCAGGGTTTCATGGAGAAGTGGAGAGACATGTACATTTTCTTTAAGCTGTCAGGAAAGAGAGTAAGGGCCCTGGCTGTGGAGCTGGGCTGCATGGGTTTCAGTCCCAAATCCACTTCATAACTGAGTGACTTTGGGCAAACTACCTAACCTGTCTGTGCCTCAGTTTGTTCATCTGCAAATGGAGATAATAATTGTACCACTTCAAATGCTACTATGCATATTAATGAGACATTATACAAAAAGTGTGAGAGCAGTGCCTCACATAGAATAAACACCATAGGAAGGTTTGCTATTATGATTTACACATTTTATTATTATTAACTTTCAGTCACACTTTGTCACCTACTCTGAAAATTGGCCGTAAGCTCTGAGTCTCACAAATTCCTCCATGTAAACAATTCCATTATGTCCTAACCATCATCCCTTTGATTAATGTAGGGGTCTAATGCAAGTTCAAGACCCAGGCACTGTGCTAGCTCTTTCACCTTTACTGTCCTTTCCTTAGAAAAGGGCATTTTCTCCAGAAACAATAAAAGTCTAGAAATACAACTCAGCATCCAGCAAGGAAAACATTTTACTATCTTAAATTCTATGAAATTTTAGCTTCTTGGAAGTAGTCTCAAACACCTTTATTTAGAAGAAGATCTGTGCTTTACATTTGCATTACTAAAATTTCCACTTGAATGTAGTTCTAGAACCAAAAGAATTATGTCTACAAAGCAGCTTTAAAATAACAAGTGTTATTTGTTTTTTATCCTTTCAATTATCAAAGTTTCAAAACTATTAGGATCCAGGTCTCAGGATTGAGCATGCCAGATACAACTGTTCACTGTCTTCATATTCCAAAGGCTTTTAGATAATGTAATGTCTGTATTTGAATAGTTTTGTGATTGGAATCTAAAGATGACAAGGGACTGAAAGTTTCTGCTACCTTGAGACAGTAAAACAGGTAGCAGAAACCCCAAGCTAAAGATAAGTAAGATAGATTACCTAGTGTTGCTTTCCTCTTTTTGTTGATTTCTCCTTTGTTACCCTGAGCTTTCAGTAGCCTTTAGAAAATCTTTTAGCCTGTTCTTAACTGTGCCAAATGGGTCTAAAGGAAGAATTGTTTGTTGTGTGTCCTCATACTTTGGCTGAACCCTCTAAAGTAAAGCAGAGGTTCCTGAGGTCAGCCTATAGGTGAAAAGGGCACTTAGTGAGCGATACCCAGGAAAGGAGTGAATATCAGAGCAGAAGTGAGGACTTTGAGGTCCAGTCAACACTCCTAACTTGGTGATTGCTCTCCCATAACCAGCCTTGGAGAATCTGGGCTAGATTTTATTAGGCTAGCTATCTGGTTCCTTTCAGTATAAATCCAAATAGCATTAAACAAAAGAGAATATTATATCATGTGTCGGTGCCACGGGAAGTTAGAGGCAAATGTTATGAGAAGTCAAAAGAAAGAGACACCATGTCTAACTGTCAAGGGGTCAAGCAAGACTTCAAGACATTTGAGAAAGAGATGGTTGCTTAAACACACAATGATTTATAGTCTTTAGAAGAAGGTAATTCAGGATTGATTTGGCAGCTCCAAGAGATTATAAAATACCCAGTAATCAAAATCAGTAATCAAAATAAAAAGATTTTCTATGTCTCTACTTTGCCATTCTCACTGTGTAATATCCATCCTCAAGATTGCTTCATTGTCTAAGATGACCCCTAGTGCACCAGCCATCAAGACCATATTCTAGACTACAAGAAAGGTAAAGCATCACAATGCTGACTGAGTAGCTCCTTTTTCGCAGCTTCCTCCAAGATGCAGACAACACTTCCATTTACAACTAATTGATGAGCACTTTCTCATACAACCACACCTAGCTACTATAGTCTTATTGGACATATTGCTGCCCCAAATAACATTGGGATTCTATGCTTGGGGAGGAGGGGGAAAATGGATATTAAATCTCAATCGTGGTCCCTGGCTAAGGAATTTTAAAAGTTTATAAACAAAGTAATGATATCAATCAAAATGCCCCAAAGAAAACCACCTGATCTGTAGAATATAAAGTAGATTGAACTGGAGTTCTACTTCCAAGATGGTAGCATGAGGAGCTCTGAAGACCCATATCCTAGCAAAACAAGCTAAGCTTGTGAAAACTACTTAAAAAACAACCATTTGCAGTGTCTGGAAATTGACTTAAGGGCATACAACAAATGAAGAAACAGTTATTCAAGGAAACCTATTATACTTGATAAGAACAGCAAGCAATTGTGGTACTTGAGCCACGACCCACTTCCTCCCTTTTCCTGCCCCATTTTGGCTCAATGGAAGCTTCACTCCAAGCAGATGAGGTCAAGAAGACAGGGCTCCCTCTCCCTTCACCTCCCAGTCAATGGTTACTACATCTCACCAGGAGAGGCAGGCCCGCAGCCTTTCTCATTCCCTCCATGTCCAAGTTAAAGAGACTAAATTTCTGGTGAACTCTCTCCTTCTATCCAGCATTTAACCCATTGGATAGAGGTTAAATCCATCCCAGGTATCCCAAACCAAGAACACTGGGTCATGAATTACCCTTATCCAAGCTTGCTCACTTGTAGCTGAGAGGCAAGTCAAACAGACCATAGGCTGTCACAACAACCCATGCTCAGAGCAGTGGCTCAGACATTTTGCCCAAGTGGAAAGGCAGCCCATAAGAAAAGAAAGCTACACTCTCTTATTTTATTTTGAAAGAAACTGACTTAGTTTGAAACATAGTGTATAGTAGTTGAAGCCTAAGAGAGTCATAGAAAACAAGAACTCTGTTTAATTAAGAGCAATAAGCCACCCCACAGGCTGCTAGTTTACCAGAGAGAACTGGGGGAAGTGACTGCTAACAAGAGCCCTTCTGGGGTTAGAACTGGCTGAAAAACTAGCCCTGGGAAGATTCTGGGAAAATGGGGTGGGGGGTGGGGGTAGGATGACCAGAAATCTCTCTCCTCACCTAGACAACAATGGCACTGGCAGAAGCTGTCTGATACAGCTATTTTGGAACTCTGGAGTCTGTTGAAGGTCTGCAATTTCCAGGGGACAGTAAATTACAGTTAATTGCAGTCAGTAGCAGTTCTCCATCCCCCACCCCTCAGCCCAATGACAGGCTGCTGTGCACATGATCTTAGAGCAGCTTGCACATAGCTTTCAGGAGCCAGGGTAAGCAAAAAGGATCCTGCACCCCAAATATCAGGGATCTAAGCTCTGAACACTGGTTGTTGTTTCTGATCACAGAAGTTCTGACAAAGAGGCAGTGACTGCTGTTGTAGTTCTCCCCATTATTATAAGCACCACCCCCACACCTCCCCACGGCTGATGTGACTTCCAGGTGATTTAAAGGACCAATACTTTTCCTTCCCCTTCATTTTTCTCTTTTCCCCATTTGTGGAGCCAGATATTGAAGACTATGACATTCAAAAGCAAACTCATATGCAGGGAACATTAGAAAGTCACTGCACAGGCCCAGGGAAAAGCACAGGCTCAGAAAATACCTGAAAAGACTTAAGTTTATACCTTAGCCTGATCTTTAGCACAGACAGCCTACAACTAAAAACAAAAACCAAATAAAACCCCAGCAAACCCTAGGGGAGAGAATCTGATTTCCAGACTTACCACATCATTTGATTTAAAGGTCCAGTTTTCAACAACAAAAATATCATGATGCATACAAAGATACAAGAAAGTCCATTCAGAGGGAAAATATAAGCCAATAGGAACTGTCCCTAGAAAGAAACTAATGGCAGATCAACTAGAAAAGACTAAAACAACTGCCTTAAATATGCTCAAAGAACCAAAAGAAGATATGGAATAAGTCAAGAAAACAATGTATATTGTTTTCAATATACATGGAAATATCAGTTAAGAGATTAAAAAAAAAAAAACCTAAAAAGAAACCAAAAAGTAATTCTGGAGCTGAAAAGTACAATAACTGAAATGAAAATTTCACTAGAGGAATTCAGAGACAGATTAGAATAGGCAGAAGATAGACTAAGAAAATCTGGAGATAACACAATAAAAATTATTGTGTTTGAGGACCAGAAAGAAAAATGATTGAAGAGAAATTAACAGAGTCTAAAGGACATGGAAACACCATCAAGCAGAACAATATACATTATGGAAGTTCCAGAATGAGAAGAGAAAAAGGTAGAGGGAATACATGAAGAAATAATAGCTGAAAATCCCCAAATTTGATAAAAACATGAATATAAACATCCAAGAAATTCAAGGATCTTCAATTAGGAAGAAGTCAAAGCAAGTCATGCTGAGACACATTATAATCAAACTGGCCAAAGACAGAGTTTTGAAAAAGCACAAGAGAAGTGATTTATCATACATACAAAGGATCCTCAATAAGACTACAACATTAGAAGAAATTCTGGAGGCCAGAAGACAGTGGGCTAATTTATTCAAAGTGAGACAAGGGAAAAACTCAACCAAGAATCCTATATTCAGCAAAAGCAAGGCAGAAATTAGAATGTTCCCAGATAAACAAAAGCTGGTGGAGTTCCTTGCCAATAGATCTTCCCTACCAGAAATTTTAAAGATAATTTTGCAGGTTGAAATAAAAGGACAGTAGACGGTAACTTGAACTTATATGAAGAAATAAAGATTACAGTAAAAGTTAATACTGAGCAATTATAAAAACTAGCATTATTGTAATAATGGTGTGTAATTTCACCTTTTGTTTTCTACATGATTTAAGAGACTAATACATTTTAAAAAGCAATTATTAGCCTAAAAGTTAGTATTACTGTAACTTTGGTTTGTAACTCCATATTTTGTTTTCTACATAATTTAAGAGGCTAATACATTTTTAAAAATTACTAGTTTATGTTTTGAACACATAATTTATAAAGACTTAACTCGTAACAACAACAATTGAAAGGGGTGGAAAGTAAGCTGTTAAAGGGGCAGAGATTTTTGTATGTTATTGAAGTTAATCTGGTATAAACTCAAATTAGAGTGTTATAACTTTAAGATGTTAAATATAATCCCCATGGCAACCAGGATATAGCTAAAGAATATATACTAGAGGAAGTAAGAATAGAATTTAAATGTTTCACTATAAAAAATAACTCAACACAAAAGAAGACAGTAATACAGGAAATGAAGGACAAAAAAGTTATAAGACATATAAAAAACAAATAGCAAAATGACAGAAGTAAGTGCCGTTTTATCGGTAATTACTTTAAATGTTAATGAATTAAATGCTTCAATCAAAAGACAGAAATTTGCCGAATAAATTAAAAAGATATGATCCATATATGCTGTCTACAAGAGACTCACTTTAGATCCAAAGACACAATAGATTGAAAGTGGTATGATAGGAAAGAATATTCCATACAAACAGTAACCAAAAGAGACCTGGGGTGGCTATGCAAATATTATAAAATGTAGACTTTAAATCAGAAGAGCTTACAAGAGACAAAGAAGAACATTATGTATAATTGAAGGCTCAATACAGCAAGAAAATACAAAACTTATAAACATTTATGCACATAATAACAGACCAGCAAAATATATTTTTAAAAAAACTGACAGAAATAAAAAGAGAAATAAACAGCTCTGTAATAATAGTTTGAGACTTTAATACCCCACATTCAGCAATGGATAGAACAACCAAACAGAAATAAAGAAATAGATAACTTAACACAATAAGCCAACTAGATCTAAGGGACATATGAGGGCTGTCTGGAAAGTATCCAGCCATGTAACATTAAAAAATAGAGGCATTTATGGCTGGATTTTTTTTTGAATAGCCCTTGTATATAGAACAGTCCACCTAACAACAGCATACACATTCTTCTCAAGTGCACATGGAACATTTTTTTGGATAGATCACATGTTAGGCCACAAATTGTGTCAATAGACTTAAAAAGATAGATATCACACAATGAATCTTCTCTGAGCCCAAGGGGTAACATTAGAAATAAGTAACAGAAAAAAAATAAAAAATCCATAAATTTGTGGAAATTAAACAACCAATAAATCAAGAAACAATTCATAAGGGAAATTAGAAAATACTTTGACATTAAAGAAATTGAAGACACAGCATACCAAAACTGTGGAATACAGCTAAAGCAGTGGTTACAGGGAAATTGATACCTGTAAATGCCTACAGGGACACAAATACATGGTAATGGAAAGAGAACTGACTCTGGGTGATGAACACATAATACAACACACAGATGATGTATTGTAGAATTGCACACCTGAAACCTCTGTAATTTTTTACTAATCAGTGTGACCTCAATAAATTTAATAATCGGGGGTTCCTTGGTAGTGTAGTGGCTAGGCTTCGGGTGCTCTCAATGCCACAGCCTGGGTTCGATTCCCAGCCAGAGAACCACCAAAAACAAAAACAAAAAAACAAAAAACAAACAGAAAAAACAATAAAATCTGAAAAAAATGAAAAAAAAGAATAAAGATCTTATATCAACTACCTTCAGACACTGCCAAAAAAGAAGAGAAATAAAACTCAAAGCTAGCAGAAGGAAGGAAATAGTAAGGATTAAAGCAGAGAAACAAAATAGAGAACAGAAAAACAATAGAGAAAATCAATAAAACCAACAGTTGGTTCTTCACAAAGATAAACAAAATTAACAAACGTTTAGCTAGATTGACCAAGAAAACTAAAAAGAATGCTCAACTTACTAAACCCAGAAATAAAACAGGATATTACTACTTACCTTATAGAAGTAAAAAGGATGTAAGAATATACTATGAATAATGATACCAGGGGGTTCCCTGGTGGTGTAGTGGTTAGGCTGCAGCACTCTCAATGACTCAGCCTGGGTTCGATTCCCAGCCAGGGAACCACCAAAAAAACAAAAACAAAAACAATACCAACAAATGAGATAACTGAGATGAAATGGACAAATTCCTATACAAACACAATTCACATATACTCACCTAAGAAGATATTTTTAAAAATCTGTTATGTCCACACAATAGAATATTATTCAGCTATTATAAGAAATGAATAATTTTATTTTATATTTTTAATTATAAGAAATGAATTTAGTGCTAAATGCTAAATGCTAAGCTCTGAATACATTATGTCATGCAAAGGACCACATACTGTATGATTTCATTTATATAAAATGCCCAGATTAGGCAGGCAAATCTATTGGGCCAGATAGTAGATTAGTGATTGCCTAGGGTTGGGGATGGAATGAAAGATTTGGGAGTGAAGGCTAAACAGTATGGGGTTTCTTTGGGAATAACAAAAATACTCTAAAATTGATTGTCATAATGATTGAACAACTTTGTGAATATATTAAAAGTTATTAAATTGTATATTTTTAATAGGTGAAATGTACAGCATGTGAATTATACCTCAAGAGATCTGTTCTTTAAAAAGAAAAAAATTGGTTGGAAGAGGAGAATCTGAAGGTGGGCAGGCTGTTGCAAAGGTCCAGACTGAAGACCTGAACTGGAGGGAAGAATAGGAGTGTAAATCTAGAAGCAGGAATAGATGTGTGTCCTGGGGTAATAGAAGATGAACCTCTGCCTACAAGTGCTTGCAGAATAAAAAAATCCATCTCTCACAGCATTTTAAAGGTCAAAAATTACAAGAAGCTTAGAGACTGCTTCAAAAAAATAGTCTTGTTGGAAATACAAGAAAATGTCAAGGATCCACAAAAAGAAAAAATCATGCATTTAAAATAATTCGCTACGTGGCTGGCAACACTGGAAGGCTACTGGGAAAAGTGGGGAAGCTGGTGCATTATGAAGAAAGGGAAAAGATGGCCTCGTTGAAGAACACAGAAAAAAATCACCAACTAAGGAAGTGTATTCATTAATTCATTCACCAATTATTCATTGAGCATCTCCTGTGAAACACACTCTGTAGATATAAGAACACGCCCTCGTGGAACATGCCCGAATGGAATTTCCATTCTAGTACAGGAAGAGACAGGGCACCGTGCACAAACCTGAGCTACATAACATCATAGAGAGATGAGTGCTATGGAGGAAATCAAGCTAGTTAAGAAAATAAATCCAAGTGATGGTATAAATGAAGCACAAATGAAGCAGGCAGGTGGCACTTGAGGAGCTGAGACTTGAATGATGCAAAGGTGTGAGCCCTGTTACCACGTGGAGGGAGAGCAACTCAGGCAGAGGGGCTGTTTGAGGCAGGAATGAACTTGAGAGTTTGAGGGAAGGCAAGACCGGTGGGGTTGGAGCACAGTACGCCGGGTGCTGAGTGCTAGGAAGCAGAGGACAATAGGAGATGGAGTTGAAGAGGTCAGCAGGGGCCTGGCCACTCATTAGGGTCTCAGGTCATTGTAAAAGGTATTTAGAAAGAGAGTTGAGTTTCTTGTAAATGTAATGGGAAGCCATGGAAGGTTTTAAACAAGGGAGTGACATGATCTGATAATTCATTATAAAAAGATGTGTGGAAAAGGAGGGTTTATTAGGTGTGTACAGAAGCAAGGTGTTATGGGTTGCATTGTCTCCCCCTGCTCAAAAAATGATTTGTGGAAGTCCTAACCCTCAGTACTTGTGTCTGTGACTTTATTTGGAAATAGAGTCTTTGCAGATCATAATGAAGTTACAAAGTTGTACACAGGGAAACCAATTAGGTGGTTAGTGCAGAGGTCTGAACAAGAGAAGTTGGACAGGGAAGTGTGAGAGAGGATCTGATTCCTGATGCATTTTGGAAATAGAGATGAGAAGAATTTGCATATACTGCAGTACAAAAGAGAAGAATAGTTGCCTAGAAACACATTTAAAGAGCACTTTATGGGGGGTTCCCTGGTGGTGTCGTGGCTAGGTTCCGGCGTTCTCACTGCCACGGCCTGGGCTCGATCCCCGCTCAGGGAACTCACCCAAAAAAAAAATAAAAAAAAGAGCACTTTATAAGTAACTTCAAAACCGGTAAGTCTACATTTTGGATTGCAAAGGGAACAAGTCCTTCAATGGAATTCCTCGACAGTTAGGAGGAATGGGGGATATACCCAAGAATAAACAAGAGGTCATAAGCGCTTTGCCTATTTCTGTGGCAGCTTTCAGAAAGTGGTGAGGCTGGACTACATGTAAACCAAGTTGGCAAACTAGCCTCAGATTCATCACTTTGAGTCTTGAAGACACTCAGGAATTACACTAGAAAACAGATGGTCAGAGTGTAAGTGTGGTTTGACAGGTGTCCTGAGGATGCAGAGGTTACAGACTGCAAGGCTCACCTGCACAGGTCCCCTGCACAAATGCCAGGGCGACCTGTTGTATTTTACTCACCGGAAGACAGCCCCTGGCCACAGTGGGGATGTTTAATCTAAAGGAGGGGCAGGCACATCCTGCTTCTCCACAGCTCCCAAACATATGCAAAGCCAACACCCATGCACATAGACCCGGCCAACTCCCCTGGGAGGCCTGAGAAGTTAATGGATGGGTAAAACGGTTTTTGTGTGTGTTCAGGGATGGCAGTGGTAGTGTGGGTGTGGAGAGGTCCCTGAGAGGGAGCACCAGGCAGAAACTGTAAATTGTTGGGTGCTTTCTCCATGCCAACTTTATGTTGCCCATTTTGCAAATGTAATCTAATTTATCCTACCACAGGATGGTAGTTGGGAGAGATTTACACACAGACTGAGGCCCTGACCAGAAGGGTGAACTACCCCCTGCAACGAAGGGAGTATTGCCTTCATTTTATAGATGAGGAAACTGAGGCTCAGAGAAGTTAAGGAACCTGTCCAAGACCACATAGTAGCAGCATTGGGCTTCAAACCCAGGGCTATTTCACTGAAAGCCTTGGGTCTTCCCATTATGTCATGGGATGTGATCTTTCCAGCTACTCAAAGTGCAATCCATGGACCAGCAGCGTCCGCATCACCTGGGAGCTTGGCCATAATGCAGACTCTCAGCCTCCACCCGACCCACTGAGTCAGAACTTCATTTTAACAAGATCCCCAGGTGAGTCAATTACACATTAGAGTATGAGAATCACTGTTCCATTTAGCCTTTAAAAGGCCTTTCATGTTTTTGCACAGCAAAGGAAACCACCAACAAAATGAAAAGACATCCTACTTAATGGGAGAAGATATTCACCAATGATACACCTGATAAGGGGTTAATAACTAAAATTTATGAAGAACTCATACAACTCAATGCAAAACCCCCCAAACAATCCAATTTAAAAAATGGGCTGAGGACCTGAATAGACATTTCTCCAAAGAGGACATCCAGATGGCCAATAGACATATGAGCATGAGACAATGCTCAACATCATTAATCATCAGAGAAATGCATAACCACAATGAGCTATCACCTCACACCTGCCAGAACGGCCATCATCAATAAATCAACAAACAAGTGCTGGCAAGAATGTGGAGAAAAGGGAACCTTTATGCACTGTTGGTGGGATTGCAAATTGGTGCAGCCTCTAAGGAAAACACTATGCACATTTCTCAGAAAATTAAATATAGTACTACCTCATGACCCAGGAATTCCATCTCTGGGTATGTGTCTGAAGAAATCCAGAACACTAATTTAAAAAGATACATGAGGGCGTTCCTTGGTGGTGTAGTGGCTTAGGCTTCGGCGCTGTCAATGCTGTGGCCTGGGTTCGATTCCCAGTCAGGGAACTACCCACATTAAAAAAAAAAAGATACATGAACCCCTATGTTCACTGTGGCACCATTTACAATAGCCCAGATATGGGAGCAAGCCAAGTGCCCATCAATAGACAACTGGATAAAGAAGGTGCAGTACGTATATATAAATAGAATGTTCGTTGGCCATTAAAAAGGATGAAAATTTTGTCATTTGCAATATGAGTGGCCCTAGAGGGTACAAGTAATATGCTAAGCAAAGTCAAACAGGGAAAGACAAACACCATATAATGTCCCTTTTATGTGGAATGTAAAGAACAAAATAAACAAGCAAAACAGAAACAGACTCACGGATGCAGAGAACAAACAGATGGTTGCTAGAGGGGAGAGCGGTTGGGGAGCTGGGAGGGAAAGGTGAAGGGATTAAGAAGTACAAATTGGTAATTACAAAATAGTCACGGGATGTGAGCTACAGCACAGGGAATATAGTCAATAACGTTGCAACTACTATGTATCATGCCAGGTGGGTCCTATACTAATAGGGAGGATCACTGTATAAACTATATAAATGTCTAAGCACTATGCTGTCTACCTGAAACTAATATAAAGTAATATTAAATATCAACTGTAACTGAAAACCAAAACCTTAGTAATGTTTACTCAGAAGTCCAGCTGCCACACTTTCCAAATAAAAACTGAAGGTCAGAGAGGCTGCGTTAAGTTGCCCAATGTTCCTGACGTGATGTTGCTCACAACGTGGTGGACCATTCCTGAGGGTCCTGGCCAACATACCGCTATGGCCAGAAAAGGCAGTCGCATGACTGGAGCTGTCAACCAAGAACAAACTGAAATTAAAGAGAAACATTGGTCCATCTGTCACATAAGGGCACCAGGGGCAGCCGAGCATCCCAGGCCCTCACCCAGTTCTGGTCTTGACTCCTTTGCAAGAGTCATATTAATGCCTTCCTATCTCAACTGTGAGCCCCTCAAAGGCAGTGATGTTGTCGCTTCTTTCTTTATATCTTCAGTGCCTGCATATATGCCATGCATACAGAAGGTCCTCGGTGCACGTTTGCTGGTGTCACTGATGATAATGGGTGGGAGATGTGACAAGCAATGAGGCCCCCAACAAGAAGGGATGAATTGAAGACAAGCTTGCACATTTGCCTGAGGGAAGCCCCCACAATCTTCATTCTCCCATTCACCTTCCTTCAGTACTTATTACAAAGTATTAAACTGTTAATGCAACTCTAGGATTTTTCCAAATTCTTTAACAGGAATGCTAGTAAGTGGGCTAGCACTTTGCTCACTTGCTCTGACACCATTTCCTCTTCAATACCATTATTACTGCTGAAACTGCCAAGGCACTTTGGCTCTGAGCTCTAATGGACATTGGGCAGCTGAGCCCTACAGCATCAGCAAAAACTCTTTCTGGACACAGATGGACACCAGCGCCCATCCCACTCATTCCCGTGACCCTCAGGCTCTGCTTCCACCTGCTGCTGGCACCAACCAGCTGCCTCCTTGCAAACTTGGCCCATCTTCAGACAATAGTGTGACCAGCAGACAGTGACCTTCTCGGGAGGAGCACCCACCCTGAGGAGGTCTGTGTGGAGTAAGGGCCAGGCCAAGATGACCAAGGAGATGAAGAAGCCAAGAAGACCGAAAGGCCTGCAGAGCCTCAGGCCCAGCCACCCTCCACTCTGCTTGAGTCAAGAATGTCCCCAAGCTCTACCTCTACTGTAAGCATGTGTGGCCAGCCCGTCCATGTCCCTACAGAGGAGGGAACTTGAGGAGGAGGCTTTGCCTCGGCCTATGTGTCCAGTCCCCTTCCTCTATTCTGTTCTTGTTGGCTATCTTCAGAGTGCCCTTGATTCTGAAGCCAGCTCCTGGCTGGTATTTTTCTGTTGCCTCCTTAATTTCAGATTCTAGACTTAGTTTCTTGGACTTACAGAGCTTCTCTATCATTCTCTAAGTGTTTGGTCTCTCCTACAGCAATCCCTTCTTACTCAGGCCATCAGTTGCCCATGTCCAAGCTCAGTGGATGGTATGTACAATCCACTCCTGTCTAACTAACTACTGGGCCTGTGGCTGTAACATAGGAGGCTGCCACCATCCCCAGACACATGTTTTCTCCCATTGTATTAGCAGTGACACTTTCGGGGATGGAATGAAAAAAAAAAACAAATACATGGTCATTCTGCTTGAGGAGCTAATGTGATAGACACACCTCGGATAACGTGACCAGGCATGGCCATGTGTACAAACTGATACCATAGCCCATGC
This sequence comes from Lyroderma lyra, assembly GCA_004026885.1. Taxonomy (NCBI): domain Eukaryota; kingdom Metazoa; phylum Chordata; class Mammalia; order Chiroptera; family Megadermatidae; genus Lyroderma; species Lyroderma lyra. The sequence goes on from PVJL010002099.1 coordinate 53,002, forward strand.
TGCTACTTCTCTGTCCACTCATTACTGAGCCAGCCCAGGAAATCTGACTCAGCTGCAGGGACAGTCAGTGAGCCTCTTTTCCCATGATGCTTTGACAGAGGCACAGAGATAGTCCATGACCTCTAGGGATTTGGGACCTAAAATAGAAAGATGAATAAAGGCCAGTGGGATAACAGGTCAGTGGGTGTGTGAAGGGACAATATGAACCTGTCTCTGGACCATCAACAAGGGAAGTAGGCCATGGGAGCTCCATGTGCAACCTGACTTGGGTTAAGGAAACCTACAAGCTCTTGTTGACCACAGGCAAACTTCACAGCATGGGTGGGAATATCAGAAATTGCTCACTTGCTAGGAGGCAGAACAGGCTGAGGAGGACCAGATAGAAAGGAGCGTTTCGGGACATGGTCCTGCCATAAGGAGGCTAAGAGCGAAATGGGAAAGGGAGACAAATGAACCACGAGGACCTAGCCAAGTGAAAAATAAGGGGAAGGGACCAGGGCCAGGAGAAAAGTGCATCAAGCTGGGAGTATTGAATGGAATACATAAGTCACAAGCAAGAGACAGCCAAAACAGTGGACAGAGATGGATAATGGTTAAAAGACATGGGATGGATTAAAGACACACCCTGAGTGACCATCGGGGCTGTATAACTTAGCTGTGTGATCTTGGATATGGTAGAGCCTTAATTTCCACATCTGAAGTCTGTTGCCCATGCTTTCAGTGCCTGGTCACGTCCCGCCTCTGGTTTCAGCCACAGCTGGTTCGGGAGGTTCTCTGGGCACTCGCTCCCCCGCTAACGTCTTTGCAGTTGAGAAGCCTGCTTAGCCTGTATGCCTCAATCTGCGCCTCAGGCCTTTCTCTGAAGAAGCAGGCTCCCTGCTCCGGACGTGCGGGAAGTCCAGCAGCAATCCTGAACCAAAGACAAATAGGGGGCAATGGGCCAATGGCCTAGCTGGGGGACAATAAACCTCCCCGACTTGCAACAGAAGATTTGGGGTGGGGCGTACTCAGTGTGCCCCTTAGCGATCCCGGGGAATCAGGCCTCTTGTCAATAGCAGCAACCTCCAAAACAGTCCCCTCCTCTTCCTCATTCTCCTTGCTTCCTCCCTCCTGCTCCCTGGGATCACTGTACCACAGACAAGCTTCAACCACGCCCTTACCTCAGGTTCTGCATTTCTGGGGGTCCAAACTAAGACAAATACTTTCCTCATGAGATAGGTATAAGGGCAAAAGGAGAGCATTCATGTAAAACTCCTGTAAGAGATAAAAAGGGCCCGAGTGACTGGGAAAGGGAAAAGCAGCTCCTGACTCCTGTGATCTGAGCTGACTCTCAAGGGCTGGAGAAGCTCTTCTGATGCTCACAGCTAGGACATGATGTTCTCTTGCTGGACAGAAACCATCTCACAGAGCACAAACATCAGGACATAATGATCTCACAGAACACCAACTTCAGGATATAAATGATCTCACAGAACACCAACGTCAGAAATAAATGACCTCACAGATCACCAACTTCAGGACATAAATGATCTCAGAGAACACCAATGTCAGACACCATCACTCTGAGACTATGATAAAGTGAGACAAAAACAAGGTCACTTTTATGCAACTCACAAAATACCAAACACCTCTCTGTACTTCTTCCTCTCTCTCCCACCAAAATGATTGACTGATGCTTCGTGACAATTAATTACAGCTTTCACCTCACTTGGATCTATTCTTCCTATAGATAAGATTTATTGAGATGCCCAATCATAGAATTGCCCCCCTTCTGACAGTGCTCAATCCAGAGCAAAGCCCCACACCCTTGGTCTCCCTGTCAATAACCCAGCCAAAGCCAGCATCCCGTCTCAGGTTCTCTCATGTCTTCCTCCAGAGACACCTCTGCCAGCAGAGATGTGCCTCAAGTACAGGGAGGAAACAATGGCCAGGGAGGTGAGGCCAGGGTCCTCCCTCATCCCACACCATTCTTAGCTCTTTGGCAAGCATGTATTGGCACTTACCGTGTGGGGCAGTTTAGGGTTGGTGCTGAGTACAGACAACCCAATCCAAAGACACAGTCCCTACACTGGTGGATTTGTGGCCTAATTAAGAAAGAGAACACCACTTGCAGGAGGTAACTTAGGTCAATACGGGTAGTCTAAGAGGCACAGTTCCTGCCCCAATTAGCCCTTTGCTGTCATGCATCTTTTTACTAGGGTCAGTGAAACCACAAAGCCTTTGTAAGTACTTCAGACTTTAATGGAATATTTATTTACTTTATCTTGTTTTTAAAAAGACACCACATGCTACTAGTAAACATTTAAAAAAATACCTTCTGGAAATATAGTCTGGACAATTTTAGATGGTATATATAAAACACCTCTGATGATCAAGTTTGACATCATCATTGATAAGTCATGTTGACAGTTTATACCCTTGTTATGTTGTGGTAAGAACGACACTTACCTCCGTGGTCTACCTCTCAAAAACCCATAATGTCAATCTATTCATGAAAACAGTATCAAATAAGCCGGAACTGAGGGATGTTTTACAAAATACTTGATCAATTCTTCTTAAAACTTCCAAGGTCAACACAAAACAAGGTAAGTCTGAGAAATTGTGAGGGCCAAGAGGAGCCTAAGGAACATGATGACTAAGTGTCATGCAGGATCCTGGATGAGATTCTGAAACAGAAAAAGGGCATTAGGTTTAAAACTAAGGAATTCTGAACAAAGTATGCACTTCAGTTAATAATAATGTGTCAAATATTCATTAATTGTGATGACTATATCATAGTAATGTAAGGTGTAAACAAAAGGGGACACAGAAACTCTGTTTTGTCTTTGCAACTTTTCTGTAAATCTAAAACTATTGTAAAATAAAAATATTATAATAAAGCAAAGCAATAAACTTTGAGTATTGCATGCCCTGTGTACTATTTCCCTAATGTTGAGTACTGATCAGGTCAGTCCTTCTCACCATATAAAAACATTGTAGAGTGCATGTGTTATGTGTGAGTGTGTGAGAATGCATATGTTTAAAGTGGCAATTACTACACTTGAATTTTTTGTTAAAAGTCAGTCTAGCCATTGTGATGGTTTCACTGGTGTATACATGTCAGAATGCACCGAATTGTACACTTTGAACATGTTCAATTGATTGCTTGTCTATTATACCTTAGTAAAGCTAAAAAAAAAAATACAGTCTAAATTTTGATGCCAAAACAAGTAAACACAGGAGGACCCAAACTCAATTACTTATGACCTCAGAATATTTCTTCGAAGGAAAAATGAATCGAACAAACAAACAGATCTTAGTAGGTCATGAATCTTTCTCAAGAAAACTAAGTTGGCTGTCTAAGAGTGTCAGCCTCAAACTTCAAGCAACAGGTTTCAGCAAATCTCCATAATCTTAATAAGTTAAACCATTGGAAGAATGATCCAGAGCCAGAAGAGTTTTAGTTCTCTGTGTCACTGAGAATCAGAGCTTGGTGACAAGAAAGGACAGGAGGAAGGAAATCATGCCTACGTTCTCTGTAAGCACTGACTCCCCCTCTACAGCCTATGTGACCTTGACTTTGCCCAAGTGCTCTGAAGGGCATTCTTCTGCATGAGTTTGTGGGACTGGGAGGTGGGGGGCCTTCTACTGACCTTGCCCTGAGCTTCCACCACTTTCTTGTCTACAGGCTTCATTTAAAATCCCTTCTCTTTGAGCTACTATTGTCCAACTATATCACTTCTTCTTGCCTCGACTGCCACCATCTACAGACCTCCTGCACATTTACTGAGGGCCTGAACGTTCAGTTCAGCATTTTAATGATGAAAAATAATAATGCAAATGATAATATGAATGACACAGTTAATAGGCACTAACCACATTGCTGAGCAACACATAAATGATCATATATGAAATATATGTGTTAGACTCACAAAAATCCATGATGTGGATATTATCACAGTCTTTGTTTCAGAAATGGTGAAATGGACACTTTGCACCATTATGCTGGCAGCTGTCTGTCCTGTCAGTGATTCTCCATCATGTCAATCCGATTTTCTCCAATACCCCCACCTCCACTTTGCTTTAGCCGTCCCCTCCTCATCCTAGTCCTGGAAATTGTAATCACTTACAATTGCTCAAATTCCCACCCACACACTCACTTACTCACTCACTCATTATTTGTGTATACAATAATTATCTGTTGAACACTAACAGTTTCAGGCTAGGGCAGGAGGTGTCACGGGACACAAAGGACAGAGGATCTGGAGATTTTCTTCTCTCCACCTATGAAAATAGCCTGCCATGCAACACATTTGCTGCTCCCTCATTCCTACTAAGCCCTCTCCTCAGCCTCACCACGCCCTCCAACCTTGAGACTCAGTTTCTCCAAGTGTGATCCCTGAATCACCCGGGGCAGAGGTAAAAAGGTGGTACCTAGACTCTGCCCCAAGAAATTGAGTTAGAAATCCAAGGCCAACCAGTCCCTATGTGTGGCTGAAATTTGTTACCTCTATTTGATATTTTAATAAAGTTCCCTAACCTAAAACATTTATATTAAAAATTCAAATAATATCAAGCAAATAAAATAAGATGAAAGTCTGCCTGAAATACTACTCCTCTCCTTGGAGCTAAGAGTCTGGGCTTCTATTTTTCTGGCAAGTGCAAACAGACAGGGTCTTCTTTACACAAATAATCACTTGAAATTAACTAACTACAAGAAAGCTTTCCAACTGAGTTGTTCTTTTATTTCTCTTTGCCTTTTACTGGACTTTGAAGGATCCTATACCTTTTCCCTTCCTTGGCTATTTGAAAATTACATATTTCATTTCTATTGATCTGATATTACACTTACATTTTGACAGATATTTAAGCATATTTTTCCTATCAATGTTGAAAATTAATCAGCATTCATAACATCTATACTCAAGGTAATACTATTATTAAAACTTTGTCCCATACCCCCCTCTCAAAAGTGTTTATTATGGAGAATTTCCAATGAATTCTTCTATATACCTCATCAGCTTAAACATGTACCAGCTCGTGGTCAATCTTAATTCATCTATACCCCCATCCATCGCCCCATGTTATTTGAAGCATATCCCACATATCATGTTATTTTATCTGTAAATTGTTCCATATCTATCACAAGGGCTTGTTTTTATATATAACTACAATATCAACATTATACCTAAAAATAGATTAATATTATCAAATACCTCATATCCAGAATTCCTTTGATCTCATAAATGTCACTAATTGTTTTCTTTTTTCTATAGCTTGTTTGAATTAGAATCCAAATAAGGTCCTCATTTTAAACATTGCCATTGGTAGCTATATGGTTACAATCTCTTTTAATCTATAGGTTCTGGTTCTATCTTTTTGTTTTCTCACAATTGATTTGTTGAAACAAACAAACAAACGAAACCTCAGACTGTCTGTCCTATAGTTTCCCAGGTCTGGATTTTGTTGACTGCATTCCATGGTTATTAACAAGTTCCCCCAATTTCTTTCTGGGTAGTTAGATCTATAGTCTTCATTAGATTCAGGCTAGATGTTTTCGGTAAGAATACTTGTTAGATGGTGGTGTGTGCTTCAATCAGGAGGTACATAATATCTGGTTGTCTTTCTTTTTGTCATAGTACTATCATAGCTAACAATGCTCATCCAAAATTGTGATATTCACAATCCATTATTCTTCATTTATTCCCTGGAATAGTTCTATAAAAGTAAACTTCTCTCTGGTGGTACCTGACTAAAGAGAAGGCAAGATAAATGCTTAATTCTTTTCTTTTATTTATACTTTCCCAAAGAATGGTTTTGATTCCTAGCATCCTCCATTGATAATCAATGAGATTTACTATTATTGTTGCTGGTTTAATATTATTATATACACTCATGCATTTATATGTATTTAATGTGCTTCAATCCACTGTAGTCATCGTCCTCAGAGATGCTCAACTTGTCCAATCTTTGGCCAGTTGGAACGTCTTTAAGTTTGCTCCTGAGTACTGGCTGGGTTAAGACATCACACTTTGATGGTTAGTCTTTGGTAAATATGCAAGCTGAAAATCCACGTGGATTGGTTTTGCTCTGTCAAATGATTTTATTTGCAGACACCTTGGAGAATGGAAACCTCAACTTGACGAGAGGACTACATGAATAGAGAGCAGGTCACAATCCTCTATGGAGGACACACATCTTGCATTAATATTACAAGTAAATATGCTTTACCCTTCCTTTTAGGCACAGACACCTCCTCTGACTCAAGCAAAAACAGCTGATGGTGAACTTGGCAGCCACTCATCCATCCACTCATCTATCTTCCAGTATTCATTCTTTGTACCCAAATACACAGAGACTCCGGAGTGAGATCTTATTATTTACTTACCCCAAACTCTTTCTTATTGATGTGTAATTTATATACAATAAAATACACAGGTTTAATTGTACAAGTTGATGGGTTTTGACAAATGCACATCCAATGTATCTATCACCCCAACAAGAAATAGAACATTTCCACCTGCAAGAAAGTTTCTCACACCTCTTACTAGGCAATCCCACTCACCTGCTCAGACATAACCACTAATTTGTTTTCTATCACTGTAGATTAGATCTGTTTGATTCAGACTTCATATTAATGGAATCAAACTGAATGATTCTTCAGTGTCTGGATTCTTTCTTACAACAGGGTAATTTTGAGATTTTACTTACAAATATGTTGTTGTATCAGTAGTTCTTTCATTTTTAAGGCTGTTAATCCTTTTGCCAGTTAGAGGACATTTCTAATGTTTGACTATGAACATTCATGTACAAGTCTGTAGATATATGCTTTCCTTCCTCCTGGTTTGGAATTGCAGTTATTTTGTCAATACATGCTTAGCTTCAGAAGAAAGCACCAAACAGATTTACAAAGTGATTGTACCATTTTACATGGAATATTACCCACAATGTTCCAATCACTCCACCCCCTCACCAACACTTGGTATTATCAATCTTTTGAATTCCAGCTATTGCAATGGGTATGAGCTCTTATTGCAACTTTAATCAGCTTTTCCCTAATAACTAATGACATTGAACATATTTTTATGCACTTATTGGTTAATCTCATACCTGCTTTTGTGAAGTGTCTATTCAAGTCTTTTGGTCCCCTGTTATTGGGTTGTTTATATTTTCATCACTAATTTGTAGGGATTCTTTCTGTATTTTGGGTGTAAGTCCTTCATTGGATATATGTATTATGAATATTTCCTCCTAATCCATGGCTTGTCATTTTATTTCCTTGAATTTTGGTTTTAGTTTTATTTATCACTTTATTTCTTCACCGTGGGATATTCCCTCAATGGCTAACCTAAGCTTGAAATAGAATATACCATTTATTGAGCACTTACTGTGGTCCTTTTCCTGTGTTGGGCTCTCTACGCTCATTGACTTCTCCAACTTACTCACCATAATTCTGGGAGCAAATAGCATCCACCAAGTTGAATCCCTGGGGAAACAAGATGAACCGAGCCAGTAAGTAGTGACAGGGAGGCCTTAGAGCAATTGTGTTCAGTGCTGGCTATATATTGAGTTACTGCGTGGAGGTGGAATAAAAGTTACTGATACCTTAGCCCCAACCTCGGGGGTTTGATTTGATCTAGAGCGGAGTTCAGGCATCGGTATGTTAAACGCTCCTTGAGTGATTCTACTGTGCAGAACCTCTGACTCTAAAAGTGCCCCGTGCTCCCTGCTCCGGAGTTTGGCTCCTGAAGATTACCCTGCCTACCAGTGCAGAAAGAGTTAAGTGACAGACCATCTGTCCCAGGGCCATCTCCCCGCTTCACTTACTGGCTATGCAAAGAGAATGCAGGCCTGGCTCAGGCAATTTTCACTGCAGACTGGTGACGATTTGGTTTTAATTTAAGGAGCTCTTTAAAGTCTGCTCTCTCCCCAACCCACTCCTTCCTGGGAGGCAGCATATCCAGACGTCAGCACACAAAACCAGGTCCAATTTGGGAGGATACAGCAATCTGGGGAGGCGTCCAAGGTGTCCTTGCAGACAGGCAGTCACAACTCGGAAATGACGACTGCATAGGGGTTTCAGTGTATGCAAATCGCCTCTCTTGCTGACAATTTTCAACTTGCTGTTTAATGAGACTTGCTCGTTCTCCAAGGAAACCTGGTACCCAAGTGGGGGCGGGGCCCAGCTTTTCTTTTCAATATTCCACTGATGCTGCTGTGGCTTTCAGAAGCTGAGCCGGGGTTCCTGAAAAGCCAACATCTTTATCAAGCGGGAAAGGAGAGCTCGCCAGGGAGAAATAGGTTTCTCTAAAATAAGACCCTTATTGATTTTTCTCCCTATGGTATTTACAGCTCATAGCAACGGGCCTAGAAAATCCTTTTTTGTTTTGGAATCAGAACCCTGGTGTCACTCAGTTGAGGGAAAGGGAGAGAAATTTAATGTTAATTCTTTTGCGTTTTGAAAATTACCATCATTACTTGGGTTTCAAAAACATGCAGAGTATGCAAAACAATACTGGATATTTGTTCCAGGCCAACAAGCTTTCACAGAGAGAATATATCAGACTTGCTGAGGGGAAACAAAATGACCCACAACAAGGCAGGATCTCTCCTCAGAAAGCTCGGGAGCCATGCTTTGCAAAACAAGGACTCCTGAGTTTCAGGAAATCTTAGGAAGCCAGAGTCCCGGCCACCTCAGGTGGTGGCGGGTGCCTGAAGCATGCCTCTACAGAATGGTTTTCAAGTGTGCTCCCAGGGCCAACAGCATTGGCAATCATGGATCCCATCTCTGACCCACTGACTCAGAAACTCTGGGGGTGGGGCCCAGCGAGCCATGTTTTAAGGAGCCCTCCAGTGATTCTGAGGCACCTCAAAGGTTGAGAACCATCCATCTAGCCTAGACCCTCGATAATCATTCTTGCAAAAATTGAGCTGTCCTGAATTTCAGGCAGGAGGCAGGTTAGGAAGGCCTGGCCTCAAGCTGTTTTCAGTCATTTCCTTCCTGGTAAAATGAGGAAGGGAGTGGAGTTGTGGGGTGGAAGCAGAGCGGCTGAGGAGGCAGAGGACAGTGTCTGGGCCTTCACACTGCTGCTTCAGGCAGCTGGGGCCATTTTCCTGTGGGGTTTTTTCTGTGAAAGGAGGCTACATTCCAGTGATAACAAAGCAGCTGCCTGAGTAGGATCCCACCTTCTGTTTGAGGGGCACAAGGTCTGCAAACATACATGGAAGGGCTCCAGGATGGGTTGGAATTAGGGAGGTGGGATAGTGGTAGGGAGGCTCTCAGGGACAGTCTCACCAGCCCTTAGATAAAGGGGCCACCCTGGCCCACCCGGGGCAGGCTGGCTATCAGCCCCACCAGGTTGCTGCCTACAACCTGCACCACGGGACATGGCAGGCCTGCTTAGGAAACAAGGAAGAGCTTAACGCAACAGGAGTTTCATGCTCGGAACAAAGAAGAGATAAGAAGTATGCCAGGGATGGGGAGGGTAAGGAAGTGGATGAGAGGGAAGATAAGCCCCCAAATAGGGTAGTTTTGGGGTACCCGGGATTTGTTTCAGCTAGGTGTGGTAAGATAAGCAGACATGGAAATGACTGTCGTGAAGGAAGACGTTTATTATACTCACAGTTCCCTAGGAACGGGGGACATGCCACGCCATGCTGAGGGGCCAGACCCGGAAACACTGGAGCACAGCGGGCAGGACTGAAGAGAAAATGTGGACAGAAGCATTTATTGTGGTTTCCATGAAAGGCAACAGCTGAGCAAGTTTAGGATTGCTTAGTTTAAATCACTTCAGTGGGCTCTGGGGCACAGGGCTGTCCCTAGTGGGCTGGGACCTGGCCCTGGGGTGACAAGGGCTGGGGCATAGTGGTCCAGAGTGTGAGAGCCCCATGAAGGAGGTCATTGGGGAGAGGGTTCTAGATTGCCTGGTTTGCTATCTTTAGGAACTGGGAGGGCAGTCACTCCAGGGTCAAAGCATCAGAATACAGAAAATAAAAGACATGGCTAATACACAGGAATAATAAAGTAAGATCTTAAAAGCTGGCCTACTTAATAGAGCCTACCACCTACAATCCTCTTGACTGGTTCTGTCAGGCACAGGAGCCCCTAGTTTCAGGTGGCTTTTGAGCATTTGAATTGGGGCCAGTGTGACTGAGGAACTGAATTTTACATTTTAATTTACTTTCAATTAATTAGTTAAATTTAAAAATGGAGGCAGTGTAAAATAATCTTCCATTAAGCAGGCTTAGCAAGAGTGCAAAATATCGCACTAATTACTCTTATGTTGATTACGTGTCAAAATAAAATATTTTAGATATATCAAGTTAAATAAAATCTATTAAAATTAATTCCACCTGTGTCTTTTTACATTTTGCAGCTACTAGGAAATTTTAAATTACAGATGTGGCTTGCATTATGTTTTCTATCAGACAATGCTGACCTAAACACTTATCAGTGATTGGAGGTAAAAAATCTTAAAACAACAATAAAATAGCAGTTTGTCCTGAGAGGTGGGTGCTAGCAAAGCAAACTGAGTGTCTGCCTTCCTCAAGTAGGGGTTGGCATACGCTCACCAGGATCTAGGAGAAAGTGGTGAGATAGGCAGATGTTGCCATGGCGAAAAAAAAAAAAAAGACGTTCAAGCACTTTCTTGAGAGAGAGAAATCTACCTTAGTTCCTGCAGCTCAGCAATGTCCATGAAGCCCAGAGCAATTTGCATTTCGTGACTGCCACAGGCCACGAGGGCTGCCAAAGCCTGCCCAAGACTCCCAGCTCCTCTTCCCTGCCCCAGAATGACCACTCCTTGGATGTCCAGGTCTGGCAGAGATAGGGAACAGCAAAGAAGGGCAAAGGAAGGGATCAGATTGAAGATTTTGAATGGCCTAGTGCCCACGGTGCTGAGCGTCCACTACCAAACAGCCTTCTATCCTGGTTGTTCTTTTCTGGCTGTCAGGCCTGGGCAGTGACTCACAGACACCGTCAAGGTTAGACTTTTGGGCATTGTGCTTATAAACTGGTACAAAAGGTTTCTTGGCACTGGATCCAGGAGTCTTGGGCCTGTGTCAACTGCAAGAAAGCTTCTCAGCTAATTGAGGGTGGAGGTGGATAGTGGATGATGGGGGTGTGAGGGGCCAAGTGTTCCTGAGCCAAGCACAGAGGCAAAGCTGCTACCAGGCTCACTAATGGGTATCCTGGCGGTCTGAGCAGGGCTGGGGTTGGGGCCATATACGGAAGGGTAACCCGGCAGGACTCCAGAGGACAAGGTACCACAGCTGGCAGCCCTGTGCACCCACACACTTTTGACAAGGGGGTGAGGAGCACTGGCCTCCATGCAAATACCATTTGAAGTCCTGGGTCACAGCCTCTAACAAGACAGGGGTGGGGCCCTTCAGTGGAGGGCTCTTTTAAGATGGGAAAGAGGGTCTCTAGATAGTCCAGAAAGGAGCTACCTTGAAAAAAGGAAAAACTTCCTCTTCCCATTGGTAGGAGCAGTCCAGTTCATTCCGTCCAAGTTATTTATTTATGTCCCTAATATGTGCCAGACACCAGAATAGGTAGAACCATAGAGACAGAAAACAGACTGATGGGAGTTCCCTGGTGGTGCAGTGGCTTAAGGCTTCGGCGCTGGCGCTGTCAGCGCTGCGGCCTGGGTTCGATTCCCAGCCAGGGAGCTACCCACATACAAAAAAAAAAAAAGAAAAAAGAAAAAAGAAAACAGACTGATGGCTGCCAGGGGCGGGAGGGAGAAGGAAATGGTGAGAAACTGTTCAATGGTTATGTGGTTCTCTTTCGGGGTGCTGAAATGTTTTGGAACTAGATAGAAGTGGTAGTTGCACACTGGGAATTGTGTATGAAATATCACTGAACTGTTCACATCAAAATGGTTAATTTTATGTTATGTGAATGTCATCTCAAAAAAACTATATTTGTGGGGTTCCCTGGTGGTGTAGTTAGTGGCTAAGGCTTCAGCGCTCTCAATGCCATGGCCTGGGTTCGATTCCCAGCCAGGGAACCACCCCCAAAAAAACAAACAAACAAACAAACAAACAAACAAAAACTATATTTGTGAAATTCAAACGTAAAGAAAAAGTCCCTGCCTTAATATCGGATGGGATAGAAGTTAGACCAAAGAAATCACTGAACACAACAAAGAAGGGTAAGCTAAATAAGATGACTTAAAATTGATGTTGAAAATAAAATAGAAAAAAAAAATGACAAAGTGAATCTAAAAATAGAAGAGAAATGACGGGAGACCATCTCTTTCAGATATTTAAAATACTACAAAGCCCAAGTGTTAAAACAGTAAGTTATTGGTACATAATAGATAACACCAATAGGATAGAAAAAAAACCAAACAAACAGAAATAGGCCCAAATATATGGAAGCAGTTAGAATATAATAAAGTCAGGATATCATCATTGAAAAAAAATGGACTTACTAATAAAAGTTTAATACAGCTTTGGCTAAAGATAAAGTTGAATCCATAACTCATATCATTTGTCAGGAAAATTACAAATGAATCAATATTTAACTATAAAAAATTAAATAATACAAGTATGAGAAAATAACAAGGGGGTAAATTCTTTAAACTTTTGAGTGGGAAAAGCCTTTGTAACCATGAGTCAATAACCAAAGGCATTAAAAATTGATACACTTGATTACATAAATTAAAAAAAAACTTGTATGATAAAATTATATTAAGCAAAGTCATAAGACATATACTTGCAACTCCTATCAAAGAAAAGGTACTAATTTTACTTTTTTATAAAGTATTCCTAGAAATTGAGAAAAGGATAAATAATCCAATAAAAATTGGTAAAGGGACATAAAAGTAGTACTTAAATACATGAAAAGATACTTAATCTCTTTCTTTATAATTCTAAATTAAATATACACTGAAATACCATTTTCATCTCTCAGATTGACAAAAATCCCAAAGTTTAAAAACACACTCTATTGGTGTGGCTGGGTGGGAATGGACAATCAAATATTACTGGTGTGCAAAATTCTACAACTTTTCATTCTGTTAATCTCTACTTAGATTGCAAATATCCTCTAACTCATTAATCCCATTTGGAAATCTATTTCACAGATATACCTGCACACACAGAAAGTGACATATGTATCACTTGTTCGTTAAGCTGGTGTTGACCAACAAAGGACCACTGACCAAGCTGGCCTGCTACCTGCTTTTTATATGGCCTGTAAGCTGAGAACGATTTTTACATTTTTTTTATTGTTAAATTTATTGGAGTGACATTGGTTAGCAAAAATTACATAGGTTCCCGGTGTACAATTCTACAGTGTATCATCTATGTGTTGCATTATGTGTTCACCACCCACTGTGAGTTCTCTTTCCATCACCTTATATTGGATTCCCCCACCCTCCTCTCCCACCTCTCTCTCCCCTTACCCTCAGGTAACCACTAAACGATTGACTGTGCCCATGAGTTTTTGCTTCTTTGTTCCTTTCAGTTTTATATCTCACATATGAGTGCAGTCATATGGTTCATGTTTTTTTCTGTTTCTGGTTTATTTCACTTAGCATGATGATCACCAGGTCCATCCATTTTGTTGCAAATGGCAATATTTCATCTTTTCTTACAGCTGAATAATATTCCATTGTGTATATGTACCACAGCTTCTTTATCCAGTCATCTGTCACAGGGCACTTTGGTTGTTTCCATGACTTGGCCACTGTGAACAGCGCTGCAATGAACATTGGGGTACATAAGTCTTTGCGGACAAAGGTTTTCAAGTCTTTTGGGTAGGTCCCCAGAAGGGGGATTGCTGGGTCAAATGGTAGCTCCATTCCCAATTTTCTGAGGACCCTCCACACTGCCTTCCACAGTGGTGGTACCAGTTTGCACTCCCACCAGCAGTGTACCAGAGTTCCTTTTTCTCCACACCCTCTCCAGCCCTTGTTATTCCTTGTCTTATTGATAACAGCCATTCTCACAGGTGTGAGGTGGGATCTCATTGTGGTTTTGATTTGCATTTCCCTGATAGCTAATGAGGATGAGCATTTTTCACGTATCTCTTGACCATTTGTTTGTCTTCGTGGGTGAAATGTCTGTTGAGATCCTCTGCCCACTTTTTAATTGGATTATTTGGTTTCTTGTTGAGTCATATGAGTTCTTTATATATTTTATAATAGATATTTGTCCCTTATTAGATGCGTTGTTTGCAAATATTTTCTCCCATTCAGTTGGCTGTGTCTTTGCTTTGTTGATGGTTTCCTTTGCTGTGCAGAAGCTTTTTAGTTTGATATAGTCTCATTCTTTTTTTTTGTTTTGCTTTTACTTCCCTTGTGTTTGAGGTTAGGTTCATGAAGTTCTCCCTGAACTCAAGGTCTATAAGTTTAGTACCGATATTTTTTTGGATATGGTTTATTGTTTTGGGTCTTATGTAAAGGTCTTTAATCCATTTTGAGTTAATTCTGATATATAGTGACAGTCTGTAATTCAGATTCATTCTTTTGCATGTGGTTTTCCAATTTTCCCAGCACCATTTACTGAAGAGGCTTTCTTTTCCCCATTGCATATTTTTCTCTCCTTCATTAAAAAAGATCTGTCCATATATGCGTGGGTTTATTTCTGAGTTTTCAATTCTATTTCACTGTTGTGTGTGTTTTTCTGCCAATACTATGCTGTTTTGATTACTGATGATTTGTAGTATAGACTGAAATCAGGGAGTGTGATGCCTCCAGCTTTATTCTTTTTATGTAGGATTGCTTTGGCTATTCAGGTTTTTTTGTGGTTCCATATAAAGCTGATGATTCTTTTGTCTATTTCTTTTTCTTTTGGAAGTGGGTAGTTCCCGGGCTGGGAATCGAACCCAGGCTGTGGCTTTAAGAGCGCCAAAGCCTAACCACTACACCACCAGGGAACTCCCTCTTTTGTCTATTTCTTGAAAGAATGTCTGTGAAATTTTGATGAGAATTGCATTAAATATGTATATTGGTTTGGGTAACATGGCCATTTTAACAATATTGAGTCTTCCAATCCATGGACACAGAATATCTTTCCATTTCTTTGTGCTCTCTTCTTCTTCTTTTTTTTTTTTTTTTTTTTTTTTTTTTTTTTTTTTTTTAGTTCCCTGACTGGGAATCGAACCCAGGCAGCAGCGTTGACAGCACTGAAGCCTTAGCCAGTACACCACCAGGGAGCTCCTCTTCAATTTCTTTTAATAGCATCTTAGAGTTTTCACTGTAAAATTTGTCACATTCTTTGTTAAGTTTATTCCTAGATATTTTACTCTTTTTGTTGTGACGGCAAAAGTTATTGATTCTCTCATTTCTTTTCTGAAGTTTCATTATTGGTATATAGAAATCCAATTGATCTTTGTACATTGATTTTGTATCCTCCAACTTTACTGTATTTGTTTATTATTTCTCACAGCTTTCTGGTGGAGTCTTTGGAATTTTCTATATAAAGGATCATGTCATCTGCAAATTGTGACAGTTTTCTATTTCTTATTTTCTTCCAATTTGGATACCTTTTATTCCTTTCTCTTGCCTTATTGCCCTGGCTAGAACTTCCAGAACTATGTCAAATAGCAGTGGTGTCAGCAGGTATCCCTGATTTTAGCACAATAGGCTTTAGCTTTTCCCCATTCAGTATGATGTTAGCCGGGGGTCTCTCATATATGGCCTTTATTATGTTGAGATACTTTCCTTCTATACCCATTTTATTCAGTGTTTTGATCATCAATGGATGCTGTATCTTGTCGCAAGCTTTTTCTGCATCAATTGAAATGACCATATAGTCTTTATCTTTTAGTTTGTTTATGTGGTGTGGCACATTGATTGATTTACCTGTGTTGAACCATTCTTGTGGGATGAATCCCACTTGATCATGTTGTATAATCACTTTGATGCATTGTTGTATTCTATTTGCTAATATTTTGTTTAGGATTTTTGCAGCTGTGTTCATCAGAGATATTGGTCTATAGTTTTTTTGGGTTTTTTTTTGTGTGTTGTCCTTACCAGGCTTTGGTATTAGGGTAATATTGGCCTTGTAGAATGAGTTGAGAAGTACTGCCTCATCTTTGATTTTTTGGAAGAGTCTGAGGAGGATAGGCCTTAATTCTTCTTTAAATGCTTGATAAAACTCATTGATGAGACCATCTGGTCCAGGGTTTTTGTCTTTGAGGAGGTTTTGGATGATTGTTTCAATATCTTTAATATTGATTGGTCTATTTAGATTATCGTTTTTCTTGGTTCAGTCTAGGTAGACTATACGTTTCTAGAAACTTGTTCATTTCTTCTAGGTTGTTAAATTTGGTGGCATTAAGCTTCTCATAATATTTTCTTATGATCCTTTGTATTTCTGTGGTATTAGTTGTAATTTCTCCTTTTTCATTGTTAATTTTGATTATTTGTTTCTTTTCTCTTTGTCCTTTGGTGAGCCTAGCAGAAGAGTCTTTCCTTCTGGTGACTTTGGGGTTTTTTCTGTTCTTTTTCTAGTTTTTAAAATGGAATGTTAAAATGTTCACTTGTGATTTTTCTTGTTTCTTGAGATAGACCTATAATGACATAAATTTCCCTCTTATTATTACTTTTACTGTATCCCAATAATTTTGATACATTGTATTTTCATTGTCATTAGTTTCTAAGTATTTCCTAATCTCTTATATCTTCTTTGATCCAGTCATTTTAAAAAACATATTGTTTAATCTCCATGTATATGTGATTTTTTTTTTCTGCTTTCTTTTTGCAGTCGATCTCCAATTTCAAAGCTTTGTGGTCTGAGAATACAGTGGTATGATTTCTATCTTCTTGGATTTGCTGAGGCTAGTATTGTGTCCCAGCATATGATCTACCTTTGAGAATGTTTCATGTATAGCCTCATGTTGTAGGATGAAGTGTCCTGTAAATGTCTATTATGTCCAATTGCTATAATGTATCATTTAAAGCTTATATTTATTATTTATTTTCTGTTGGATGATCTGCCCATGGCTGTTAATGCGATGTGTAGATTCCCTACTGTATTGTGCTTCTGTCACTTTCTCCTTTTATTTCTGTTAGTAGTTGCTTTGTAAATTTTGGTGCTTCTGGTTGGGGGCATATTTATTGATGAGTGTCATGTCTTCTTGTTGTATTGTCACTTACATCATTATAAAATGTCCATCTTTGTTTCTTGTTAACATTTTTATCCTGAAGTCTGTTTCATCAGATATGAGTATGGCAGCTCCTGCTTTTCTCTGGATGTGATTTGATTGGAATATTGTTTTCTACCCTTTCACTCTGAGTCTGTGTCCTTGTGGCATGGCTGATGTGTGTCTCTTGGAGACAGCATATGCATGTGTTTTATTTTTAATCCAGTCTACTACTCTGTGCCTTTTTTAAAAAAATTTATTGGGGTGACATTGATTAGTAAAAATTACATAGGTCCCAGGTATACAATTCTACATTACATCTTCTATGTGTTGTATGATGTGTTCATCACCCAGAGTCAGTTCTCCTTCCATCACCATGTATTTGAGTCCCTGTCCCTTCTCCTCCATCCCTCTTCCCCCTTCCCCTCAGGTAACCACTAAATTATTGACTGTGTCCATGAGATTTGTTTCTTTGTTACTTTCAATTCTATGTTAACAATCAAACTAAATTTCTCCATCCCTTTCCCTTATTTTACCCACTGTCCCATCCCTCCTTCCATCCCTCTAGCATTCTTTGTGGTACTGGTTTGGTGGTGATGTATTTCCTTAGCTTTTCTTATCTAAGAAGCTCTTTATCTGTCCTTCAATTTTAAATGCTAGTCTTGCTAGATACATTATTCTTGGTTGTAGATCCTTGGTTTCCACCACCTTGAGTATTTCCTGCCAGACCCTTCTGGCCTGTAAAGTTTCTGGTGAGAAATCAGCTGAGAATCAAATGGGTGTCACTTTACAAGTTACTACTTGCATTTCTCTTGCTGTTTTTAGAATTTTCTCTTTTTCTTTAACTTTTGCCATTTTAATTATGATAAGTCTCGATGTGTTCTTGTTTGGGATCATCTTGTTTGGGATTCTCTGTGCACCCTGGACTTGTATGTCTATTTCCTTCGCCAGGTTAGGAAAATTTTCAGTTATTTCTTCAAATAATTTCTTGATCCCTTGCTTTTCCTCTGTTCTTTCAAGAACACCTGTGATTCTAATATTCTTCCACTTAAAATTATTCCAGAGGAATCTCAAGCCATCCTCATTTTTCTGGATTCTCATATCTATCTGTTCTAAGTGGGGGTTTTTTCTGCTAGCTTTTCCTGCAAATCACTACTTTGCACTTCTATTGTATCTGTTTGGAGACTTTAAGACCATTCTTCATTTCAGTTTATGTAGTCATTATCTTTCTGTGGTCCTTTATAATGGTTTGTAAGTCTTCTTTAATGCTTGCTATCTCTCTGTTGAAATTATAATTTAGTTCCTTAAGCATTTTTATAATTATTGCTTTGAGTTCGGTTTCTGATGGGTCACCTCTTCCCGTATCTTTAATTCTCTGATTTCTCATTTTTTGCAGCCTCTCTGGAACCTCTCAGCTATCATTTCTTTTGTATTCGCTTCTGATACTGAGCAGGCAGAGGTCTGTGGGGAAGGGGCATTTGCGGTTTTGTTTTCTTCCTGTGGCTCCAGGGGTCGTGCAGGAAGTTTGGGCATGATTGCACCTTTCTGTTCTGTGTTTGCCCTGCATGCAGATTCTGTCTTGAGCTTTGGGGTCAGCTGTCCTGTGTGCTGGTCTTTCAAATTGTCCTGGTTGTGAGCTGAGAAAAGTGTGCATGCAGCCCCCCCTCCTTCTCCTTCCCAGCAGAGCGTTTGCACTATGGTTCCTCACCACCCAGCTGCTCTCCCTCCTCTGGGAACCAAAGTGAAGTCTGGCTGCTGCATTTTGCAGACTGGTCTGCACCTCCTGAGGTCAAGGTGAGGTGGGTGCAGTATCTCACACCCCATGTCTGGGCCCCCTTTCCTCTGTCCTGCAGGCCAAGTGAGGTCTGGAGTGCTCTCCCACCACCTTCTTTCTCCCTCCCCCAGCGGTAGAGTTCCAAGCGGGAACACACATAGCCGAGTCCCTACTCCTTCCTTTATTTCTCCTTTGTTTAACCCACTGCCTACCTGTAGGTGCCTTAATGCCCAAAATGGGTTTCTTAGCTGTGATTGTGCGAAGTGTAGAGGGCCCTTGGTTGAGATATAGGTGTTTCATTAGTTGTAATTTCCAGAGGAGTTTCCGGAGCTCCCTCTCGTGCTGCCATTTTGTTGCCATCTCTCTCTCTCTCTCTGTTGCTTTTTATTGGTGAGTTCAGTCCATTTGCATTTAGGGTGATGATTGATATATGAGGATTTCCTATGGCCATTACTTCCTCCCTTTTTATTCTTTTCTTGTCCTAATTCTTCTCCATTTATATTGATTTTTGTTTGTTTGTTTGTTTCAGTTTGAATAGCCCCCTTCAGTATTTCATGAAATGCTGACCTTGTGCTGGAAAATTCCCTCAGCTTCTATATGTCTGAAAAGGTCTTTATTCCTCCTTCATATCTAAAGGACAACTTTACTGGATAAATTATTCTTGGTTGGAAGTTTCTCTTTTAATATTTTGAGTATTGATTCTACTCCTTTCTGGCTTGTAGAGTTTCTGCTGAGAAGTCTGATGATAACCTGATGGACTTTCCTTTAAAGGTTATACTTATTTTTCCCCTCTGGCTGCCTTAAGAATTCTCTCTTTGTCTTTGATTTTTGACATCTTCAGTATAATGTGCCTTAGAGAAGATCTGCTGGAGTCCAGATAGCCAGAGATCCTTTTCTCTTCTTAAATTTGGGGTTCCAGATCTTTCCATAGGTTTGAAAATTTCTTGTCTACTATTTGAGTAAGCTCTCTGTATAATTCTGTTCTACCCCTTCTGGTATTTCTATTATTCTAACGTTTTTTCTAATGGAGTCAGATAGTTCTTGTAGAATTCTTTCATTTCTTATGACTCTCAAATTTCTCTCTTCTTCTGTGTTGTTTCCATGTCTCAATCTTTGATATCACCAGTTCTTTCCACCATCTGATTGACCCTGTTTCCTATGGTAGTTACTTCATATCTTAGTTCTTTTATTGCTGTTTATCTCTAGAATTTCTATGTATCTCTTTTTTATAGTTTCAATATCTTTGTTAAAATATTTGTTTTGTTTACAGATTCCTTTTTGAGATCTCTTATCGGTGTCTGGGTACTCTGCCAACATTCTTTCAGCTGTCTCAGTGTCTGAAGAACTGCAGTCTTAAATTCTGTGTCACTTAGAGTATATATTTCCAGATCTATACGTTTCTTTTCAGAAGATTTTTAATTTTCTTTCTAAGAGGCTTTGGATCCTAAGGTACTCATTGTATTTCATGTGTTTCTTTTCCTGGGTATGAGGATTTCTTCCCTGGCTGATACAAAGAGGTCTTTCTTTCACTTCTCAGTTGATGTCACTGTAGCATCTTACAGTATTTTCTCTTGGTTATTTGATCGTCTCTCTCTGGGAGCTTTCCTGCAAGGTGGGTTTTTCTTCTTTTGACCAAGTCACCTTGGTCTCGATGTGCCTCCTCTTTGGGAAAACGTGGTGGGTGATGGTGTGCTATGTCTCTGAGATCAGTGGAGGGAAAAGCTGTTGTGTCTGAGCCCTCCTGCCAGTTTCCACAGTGGTGGGGATTGTTGGAAAGGGTGTGGGTTTGTTTGCCTATTGTTGTTTTTCTTCAGCATGCTGCAAAGCAGACCCTAAGAGGAGTTGGAGGTACAATTTTTGGGAGAGAGTTAGGGGAAGCAGCCAGGCTCTATGTTCATGGTTTCTGCCTGAGGATGGGGGTGGGGTGGTTTACAAATGCTTTGGGCCCTGACTGCCCTATAACACATTCGGGATGCCCAAGCAGGCCAGGCATGGGACCAGGGTGGGCTGAGTGTGCACCACTGGCTCTGCCTTTCTCTTTTCTCCTGAGCTTGCATTTCACCCAGGACAGTGTTTTATTCTGGTCAGCATTTCCACAGCACCTGGCTCTCCGTTTCAAACTTACCCAGAGCTGATTTGTGGTGGGGCCTGTGCTGCTGCACATGCATTGCATCATAGCTGGGGTTCTATTCTTGCCAGGGTAGGTTCAGATCCTTTGCTCAGCCTCTAATTCACCCAGGGCATGGTGCTTGAGTTGCAGCCCCATTGTGCTGCTCTCGGTTGGGATTATAATTTGCCCAAGGTCTCACAGGGTTTAAGCTGCCCACACCTCCACTCTAGTCATTTCTCAGCCTCTAACCTGCCTGGGATCATGTAACTCTTCAGCCAATGTTCCTTGGTTCCCACCTCACTCCTTCTGCCATCCCTGAGTTGCATTCCACAGCCCTGTCTCCACTCTGCTCCCTTCCTCATTCCCCATCTAACCCCTTTCTCTGACCTTCAAGGGTCTTCTTGCAATGCGTGGATCTCTCAGCTGAGGCTGTGTCATTCAGGGTTTCCCTCACTGGATCCCAGTGTTCAACTGTATTTTCCAGGAGAGGTTTCAAGGATCTCCTCGCTCACTGCCATCTTAGGTGCCCCTTCATTTTTATATTTTTAAGTGATTGAAAAAATATCCAAATAGAAATAGTATTTTATAACACATGAATATTATATACAATGTACATTTTAGCATGCATATGATTTTGAACATCATCAGTAAAAACTTTTGGAAATTTGTTTTCTCTTGTGTTAAATAAGTAACAACATAACCTTAATTTTTCCTGCTATCTGGCCCTTTACAGAAAAAGTTTGCCATCATCTACATTATAGCACTGCAACACTGTTTACAAAAATGAAAGACTGGAAATAACCCAATGTGGATACAATCAATGGTATTCCACAAGTGGAATTCTATGCACCTATAAAAGAATTAAAATATTCTCATGGCACTAATAAAGATTTCTTGGATATATTTTTAAATAAAAAAGGTACAAAATAATGTATATAGTTTGCTTCACTTTGGATATGAAAGATGGAAAAATAAGAATATGAGGGGTTTTTTTGGTGTCTTTGATTTCTGTCTGTTGGTTTGGTTGTATTTGCATTGAGACACAATGTAAGGACAAACCAGAAACTAATGTATATGGAAATACAACTCTGGAAGGGGACAGCCCTGGGAGATTTCTTAGTGCAGTGTTTTAATTGCTCAATTTCTGCACCTAGACACACTATCTGGTATATGATAGGTCTTCAATGAATATTTACTGAATGAGTGAATGAATGAATGAATGAACGAAGACATATTCTGTATGGCCTTAACGAGTAGAGATTGGACCAATGTGTGGGAATGAGATGAAGGCTCTTACTCACATCAGGAGGAGTTTTCTAATAAAGCAGTCGGAGCAGGAATAGGCTATACTGGGAGGTGGGAGATCCTAAGGGATCACTTGGTTCCTACTGGGTATATGTAAGATTGGGGGCGGGGGAGATGGATGAGGGCAGAAATTAAAAATAGATTCCTAGGACTCATTGTAGAACGAATCAGAATTTCTGGGGAAATAGCCTAGAAGTCAGGTTTTTTTTGTTTGTTTTGTTTTTTTAAGGTTCTCAGGAAATCCCCATGTAATCAGCCTAGCACCATTCATTTACTTATTTATTCAGGAACTATTTACCGAGCTTCTATTTACATTCCAGGTTGCTGTGGGAGGTAATGAGGACAGAGCCAGGAATAAGACAGGCATTGTTCCAACTATCTAATGAGACTGGCAGTCTAGGAGGAGAAACAGGCAACAAGCAAATGAATGGACAGATGCACTGACAATTTCGGGTAATAGTATGTGCTATGAGGAATATAAAACAGGGTGAAGTGATAGTTTAATGGAAGAATTCAGAAAAGGTGGCTTGGGAAGGATCACCTGAAGAGTTATTTCATCTGGGAACTGCATAAGAAGGAACTATAGTTATGTGATAATGTGAAGAAAGAGTATTCCTGATGGAGCAGAGCACAAGGCTCTGTGGTAGGCGCTGGATGGGTACCAGGTAGACCAAGAGGACCGCTGTGGCCATAGGAGAGGACAGAGATGAATTAGATCTAAGAGGTGGGTAGGGAGCAGGTCAAGAAGGGCTGTGTAGGCCAGGGTGGGGAGCTGGATTTTTTATTTTAAGAGTAATGTGAAGCCCTAATGTTTGGGAACTGTGTTAGGGGGATTCAAACATCTCATCTAGCAGATAGAGGAGTTGGAACCAAGACGCTGGTCGGCTTATTTCTCTTCCAATCCTCCCCATTGGTACGTGTGTGTGCTTTTATTCCCAGAGGGCCAAGATTCAAAATTTTATATCCTCAAGAGCGCTCAAGGGTGTCTTAAATAAAACGAGTGGACAATAGTTGCTGCATAAAATGATACATTCAGATATTCTGAAACATTAGTCAATAAAATCAAAAGAAGCCATCTTATCCAGATTTCCATGCAATTACCATAGGTTACATGAGTGTCATTAGCAGGAGCTCACTACCCACATAATTTACCACTTCCCAGTGAAACTGCTGGTTTTAAAGATATATATAATTTAAATACTTGCAAATAAGTATCTTTAATCCAATGAAATTAGGCTGAATTAGTGAATATATGAATAATTTCTGAAAAGTTGGCTTGCAATTAAAAAACTGGTTAAAAATTTCTACTTACATGTAATAATCTTAAATATGACTCTAAATGCAAATGGACACTTCAAATACTAATTTCAAGGCATGCAGTTTTTAAGTGTCCCTAACCTATACAATGTATATAATAAGCCACCTAAATATTTATTAGTAACATGGCCACTTGACACTCAGACTTAGAACTTACAACTAAGAGCTAAAACCCACTTAAACAAGCATTTGTTGGACCAAAGTCATGAATGTTTGGAAATCACACAGGAATTGGCAACCTTCTAGGGTGAGTTCCAGATGGGACACCATATATATAGCTCTGTGATTCTGGACAAGCTTCTTCCCCTCCCTGGGTCCTAGTTTCTTCATATACAAAATGAGAGAGTGGACGAAATCATCCGTAGGGCTCCTTTTTAGTTATAAAAGTCTATGCAATCTATTCCCAAGGCAAAATGAAAGAAGGCAAGGACTTGGTGTAAAGGGCCATTCCTCATTCATAAATACTGAAACAAATTTCACCTGCAGTGATGGAGGCTGGGGAGAATAGCACTTTCTAAAGCAACTGGGACAGAATGGTTTACAGATGAAAAATCAACCCCAAGTGAAGCCACATCTGGTGTCAAACTTCAACAGATGGGTACAAATGTTACTTGCATTTTTGGGCAAACATCTGATGTGGCTTTCGTGTGAACAAACATCTTCCCTCCAAAATAGCTTAAGTGGAAAGCTTTGGTAATTCACTACATTCCTGATAAATGTATTGAAATCAATTTTTGGACAAAAATATACCCAGAAAGCATAATGCATAAGAAAACTATTCATTAGTCACAAAGCCCAGATGTGAGTCTTACAGCAATGATTGATGAAGAAATATTTCTAGCTCACAAATGCAATGACAAAACCAGCAGCCAGACAATCTACTCCCAGATTTTCTTATACCAGAGCACAACCGCTAATTCTGTATAAATATCAGCAGGAAAATAGAGTTTGGGAATCTTAAAATGAAGCCTATTTTCTGCCACTATCCACCCACAACCATCTGCTAGATTCTGGATTAAAGGAGAGGATAGCGACCTCCTAAGAAATCTTCACAAGGAAAATGAGTTTCTGAAGCTATAGGTCAATCATTTTAAGCATAATTGAACTATTTTAGATTTCAAGTCTGTTTGGTTAATAAGCACAAGAGAAATGAAATTAGTGATTAGCATGTTTTGATTTAAAATAACAATAAAAATAAAAAGGAAATCCTTTGACTCTGTTTGATAGCACTGATTGTTATGTGTTCACTTATTTATTTAACCCATTTCCCATTTAGGAAAAGAAAAGGGCATCTCATTGTCACGTTCATTTTATTTTACATAAACACGCTCTTTGAGGCTGAAGCAACTCTGACTGGTTTTCAATGTAAAAATAAAATATAAAAACTGTTCTTGGAGTTATTGCTAAACAGAACTTGTCTCTAAATTCTAATGTAATAGAAATGTATATGACTGAGTATTTAATAATTTTTTTCACATGAAACAAGACTGCATTTTCTCTGATTTGAAATCCGCGAGTTATCTCGGAGTAAACACTGCCGTCGCAAGCCCCGCGGCGACTATTATCAGGGCCAATGGGAAGCGGGTTAGCAAACGCTCAGAAACTACCACGTGCGGGCTCCGCGCTGAGTGCGGGAGCTGCGACAGAACAAAATCCCTGCCATCATGGGGCTCATGAGGCAGACTAAGGGACTAGCAAACAAGTCATTAAAATTATGTCCTCCGTATCACTCCCGGGAAAGGGGCTGGGACAGAGAATGACAAAGGAGGAAAGCTAGCGAGCACGTCTCTGCAAAGAGGACCCCCAGGGCCTACAAGATGAGGAGCTGACAGGCAGAGAGCGATCTTGGTTAAAGGGATGTCCCTGTACAAGGGCACTGAGGCAGGAGTCAGGACGCAGACCCTCCAGTGGGGCCTGAGTGTGGTGCCCTGAGGGAGTGATACACGGTCGGTTGGAGACGAAGGTGGCACAAGATACGAAACGTAGAGTCAGTTTGGATTTTAAGTATATTGGGAAGCAATGGGCTGGGTTTTAGTAGACAACTGAGTGATTTTTAAGGGATCATATTTGCTACCACGGGAATTGATTGGAAATGGTCAAGAATGGAAGTGAGAGATCATGAGGCTGCTGCAGTGCAAGAGATGGCAGCAGTCTGAACCAGAAGAGAAATGGATGGACCCAATATATACTTGGGTGGAGGGCGGAGAGGTGAGGAAAGAAGGGAATCACGGTGACTTTTAGGTATAGGGAAGGGCCATATCTGAGATGGTGAAGGCTGGGGCAAGTGGTGGTGGGATGAAGAGGTGGTGGTGACAACTTTGGGAGCACACAGGCAGAAGATTGCACGTGCTCAGTATGGCATGCCTGTGAGACTTTCATGTGTTGGTGTCAACAAAGCACTGGGTATAGAAGAATGGAATTCAGAGCAGAGTTCTGGGCTAAAGATACACATGTGAAGGCACCAGGACAGCACAGCTTCAAATCCATGGCTGGGAAGAGGAGCCCCAACGTGCTGTGTAAATGTTAGGCAAGCAAAATTCTTCTAGAACTACTACTTAAGAACAGTAACTTTGTTCTTACAAATACCACAGTAATAAATATATAATTGGGAAGAATGTACTGACAGCTGTGCTCTAGAGAAAGCCTCTAATGCTGGTGATTAGACCATCGGGGGAATAATAACGTCTCTGAGCACGAGAATGTTTGGCAGTGATTTGGGAACTTAGCTTAAAATGGGAAGGTGTTGAGGTACAAGCATATTTAAGAACTGCTGTAGAGAATTAATCACAATTTTAATCTGTGATGAACTGCAAGACAATTTTTTTTGATGAGTCTAATCTCAAAACCCTAAAGGAGCAGGAAAAAGCATTTATCATAAATTCTTAATAATCAGCACTATTTCCAGTGGCCATGGAGGTTGCTCAGTGAGAGTCATTCTCTGTATTTCTTTGGAGTTAATGGGGCTGGGGGAATAATTTAATTATTTCTTTTACAGCTAAGAAAATAAATTCTGAGGTTTTCAGTCAAGTTAATCCATTGTCAGAACCAGTAAACACAAATTTTAGACTAGCCATTCCCCACTTTAGCGGCAACCAACATCGTTTGATGAGCTTACAAACAAAAATCCAAAAAGGAACTAAAACAAACACACTGTTATCCTGATCCACTTTTGGGGGTTCAGCCAGCCTGGGGTGAGACTCACCCTCCTGGCCTTTCACAAGCTCTCCTAGGTGCTGCTGATGGCTCGAAGTACTGGATGGGACCAGAACTCAGGCCTCCTGACCCGCGTCATTACTCCGTTTACCCCCTCATTGCTACACCCTCATCACCTGCATTTCGTTACCAGTCAAAACCACTCAGCCCCACCCGCTTGCACTCAACTTGTGTGGTTCTCTCAAAGGGAAACGGAAGCCTTTCAATGACCAGACCCTCCTCCCCAGTCACCAGTCAGTCTCCCGTGTCCCCGCTAACCATCCTGCTTTCTGCTGGGCACACAGAGGTCCGGCTGTTCACAATTTCCTTCCTTCCAGTCTACTTTCTGTAGCTGATCTCATCCATTCCAGTTTCCTTTTGATGATGAGCAGGCTTATCTCCAGACTGAACCTGACCTCCCAAACATCTAAGACTGTGGAACTTACCTTTTACGGCATGGCAGTGTTTGTCCTAGAGAGTACCTTCAATTGTTTCTTTACAAAGGTGGTGGGATGGAGTTAACCCAATTACACACGTGTGGGGTGGCCACCTGTCTCCTAATACCCAGGTCTTCCCTCCCGTGTGTGGGCAAGGCCTATGCCTTGCTTCTAATTGAAGATGACAAAAGTGAAAGGATTTTACAGATGTGATTAAGGCCTTTAGTCAACTGACTGAGGCTGCATGAGCTTGACCTAATCAGATGAGCCCTTCAAGAGGCCGAGGCCTTCCCTGAAGCAAGAAACTTCACACAGCATCACTCTTTGAAGGAGCAAATTCCTATGAATTTTACAGCCCCAAGGAAGTGAACTGTCTAAGACCTGAAGAAGTTTAGGAGTGAATCCTTCCCTACTTGAGCCTTCAGATGACAATGCAGAGTAGCTGATTTCAGCCTCGTGCTAGACTCCTAACCCATGTTATGTGTGTTCTAACAATTAATCCCTCAACAGTAGGTTAACTAATAATGTCATGCTAAAGGCTGAAATCCTGCATGCTGGCTTTCCTTAATTTGGGCTCACTTGTCACTGACCACAATTTGTTCATGGCAGTGAGAAGAACACATTAAGACAAAGGCATTGTTAAGTCAGGAGCTGTGTGTGCCCATGACCAAACCTCAGTGGTCCTGGGACTGAGCAGAGGAAGAACACAGTGTTCTACACACAGATGGTTAAAGGTTTTCAACACTGGCCAATGCAAAGTGTCATTGCTCTAGAATGTGCTGTTGACCAAATCCATCACTTGGATATGGAAGGTGAAATAATTTGTGACTGGAGTCAGTCTCTCTTGATGTAGCAATGAAAGTTAAGTGCAGAATCCTAGGCTTTCCTGAGGATAACAGGTGTTCAGGCGGAGGCAGGTTCAATGTTCAGAGATATTTTATCTTCTTGACCTGCAATGTTATCAGCCAGCCAGAGTAGTTTTGTTCCAATATACAGTATGACAAGGGAGATTTCATGAGAGTAACAAAACATCTTTAAGTATAAACAGAGCCCTTAATCTTGACATGACATGAAAGACCCCATTTCAAGATAACCCAAGCCTAAAATTCTGTACTGAATAAATCTGTGCTGGAGAAATATGTGGCTTAGAGTTTCCTCCCTCTTACCTGCTAAAATTTCAAGCTTTGCAATAAGCCATAGCCAAAAAGCTTGAGCCTGTATGCTTGAAATTAGAAACAGTCCTCCTTTAGACAAGAAAACAAGAAAAGGAAACGACATGTATAAAGGTCTGATTTGTTACTGATCCTTTTGAATGGAGCTGATAAGCCAATGGTACTGACAATAGCAGAAAAGGTGATCTTTCTGGAAAGCAAGGGAGCCACCAGGGGAGGTGAGGGGGAGTGGGAGATTTGATTCCTGCAGTATCAGAGCTGGCAGAGACGTTGGAGGTTATCTAATTCCTCCCATTTGTCCTATGATACAAGTTCAGAGATACCAGGATGATAAACTCACCCGTCAATTAAAGGCACAGAAGGTATTAAAACCAGGCTCACAAATTCTGATACTTACAGTGGTTTTCAACTGCTGGTCTGTAGATCGGGTTTAGACTGCCAGAAATTTCCTGCTGGCCTGTGAAATAGTTTTAAATCACACTGAAGTAAACTTATCCTTCTTTTACAAATACATCCTGAGGATATGAAAATATTTCATAGAGTGGCAGGAAATTTCTGGTCGAACGGATCTGGTTCGCGGACCAGTAGTTGAAAACCATGGCTCTACAGCACTCTGTTGTCTGTCTTGTTTTTCCCATTGATGCCTTCTCCAAAAAATGTAATTCTTGTGCCCTTTTGAGACTCGTAGTCACTGAAGTTGGTTAGAATTATTACTTCTGCACAAACTCTGCTGCATTACATAATACAATCGTCTGTACTCGTCAGTCTCGATGACATCAATGACTTAAAGGTCTAGACCAGTGGTTCTCAACCCTAATGCCGCGACCCTTTCATACAGTTCCTCATGGTGTGGTGACCCCCATAACATTATTTTCGTTACTACTTCGTAACTGTCATGTTGCTACTGTTATGAATCGTCATGTAAATATCTGATACGTGTTTTCCCATGGTCTTAGGCGACCCCTGTGAAAGGGTCGTTCGACCCCCAAAGGGGTCGCGACCCAGAGGTTGAGAACTGCTGGTCTAGATGAACTGTGTGCTCAGTCTTAGATTAACACATTGTTTGAGTCCTTGGTGAGAAACCAATGACATATGAGCCACACAGATACTTCCACCAAGCTTGTCTGTGTGGTCCCCTTTCAGGAGTTTCAGGAACTTGCTTATCCTACAGATGGGGAAGATCTGGCCCACACCCGGTTCCCAGTGCCTTGTGCCGACTGAAAGCTTTATCACTTACATGCCAGGTCTGACAGAGGATAGACCGACTGGTTTGGGTTTGCTTGGTAGATGGTTACTAGAGTCCACAGTTGGATCTACTGTACTCACCCAGTCTGAGAAGCAAGAAACAAACATTAATTGCTTGGTGGTGTAAGAGTGGGGAATGTTGTGTTCTGAATGAAATTTAGAACTCTGCTACAGATGCTGCCAATAAGTGGACTGAGAAATACAGTAAGCACTTCTTTGAAGAGCTCGTTTTTCACATTAGAGATGGACGCAGTGGTTTAAGAGTGTTGACTACCTAAGTTTAATTCCTGGTTCAGTAGTTTACCAGCTATGTGACACAGGGCAAGTTATCTAACTTCTCTAAACGTAATTTTGCTGATGTGCAAAATGGGAAAAATAGAAGTACTTTCACATAACTAAATGAAAATGTCATTAAAAGAGAACTTGACATGCTCCATGACACTCGCTTATTACTATGTTGTGATTAATGTTAAAAACATCTCGTCTTACAGGATAAAATATTCACACTTACTTGAGATACCCTTAACCTTTTGAAATTTAATCTGCCAAGTCAGTCAAGGGAACAAAACATTTCAGTAAAAGTGTATTACTGATCTATAAAGTTTTCTCCAAAATATAGCATTATACTCCATGTAGCTACCTAGGGAGACATGTCTGACGTGTTAGTCTTCCTTACTACTCTTCCCCTCCCCCCTCCCCACAAACCCTTGGTAAGAAAAAAACACTAAGCATAGTCACAACTACTGTAGTTCCTATTTTTAAAAAAGAATGTGTGTGTTTTAAATGTGCCCTCCAGATATTTTTTCCCTTGGTCTTTTGCAAAAGAAAGATATGCAACACATCCTGCAACATTCTCACAGCTACCATCATAGTAACTGGTCATAATGATGATCTCGAGTTAACAGGAAAAGCAGGGTACTCTCTTTAGGAAGGCAAGGAAACTAATTTATAAATATAAGTATTTTTATCTATGCTGAATTACAAGGTATCTCAGCACATGAGAGTTACCCCTTCGTTTAAAAAGCATACAAACCTGCTGCTCATCCCTTTAAAAAACCCATTCTCTAAGGACTCTTGGGGCTCACTGAACTGCGAGTGCCAACACTAGTTTCCTCAGCAAACCAAGGGATTAGCGGTATTGCCCAGTGGATGGCCCACGCAAAAATACACTATTCTTCAAATTAATTCGGTGAAAATAAGTATCTGTTATGTAATTTTTGGTAAAGCACTGAAACAATGTGTGTGCAAGTAACTGAAATGCCATCTGTAAAACAGGTACAACCAGCAAAATAAGGAAGCCTTATTTTTCTATTTTACTTCAAAAAGAACAAATAAATTGGTCATTAGTCTTTGATAAATCCTGGATTGGCCACATCTCCAGAAACTGTACAAATGGATAATTCTCTTGTTTTTACTTAAATTATTTATAACATGTATATCACATAAGGCAAATTCACTTCATGCTTTGCTCCAGTAAAGTGGGAAAAAAAGCTTTCTCCGAAAATGGCACTAAAGTTGTTTTAAATTCTTAATAGCAAGGAGATACATCCAACTATAAGCGGAATGAACACAGTCATAATACATATCAAATCAAAATCATTTCCTTTATATCATCAGCAATGAGTAACTCCAGAGGTAGTATGGCAGAAACGAGCATGGATCCTATCAGGTCACAACCAATGCAGAAATTAAATTTATTTTTTTCTATGATTTCGCCCATAAATTGCTTTACATATTTAGGACCTGAATAAAAAAACCACTCTTAGCAGAAATCTTGGCCCATTAATTCAACTGACATAACAATTTACAACTTTCAGGACTGCAGATATAAAAAATGTAAAGTATAAAATTATGTAAGTTTGAAATGGTTTTAATCATATTCATTAAAAATATTTACATTTCCCAGTACTTACTTGACAAAACTCCCTTGCAATATAATTCTACTCTAAACTTTTATTTATAAAATGAGGCTCATTTATGAGATTTCAATGAATGTTAAACTGCAAATTACTTACATTCCGTAAAATATTTCAAGAACTTTTCATATCAAAGGTAGTTTATATTGGATTATTTGAAACCCAATAGTGCCCACAGATGAGCTTCTTATAATTCTTTTCATTAATGCTTGGAAAGCACTGTGAAAATGCAAAGTGCTGTTAAGTGCTATCATCTCCCTTAAATTTTTACTTATACTGTGTGCACATTGTGAAATAAACACATATGCAGCATGTCCATGTTTTGATATGTATTTTTATTTCCCTGCAGTTTTCACTTATCAAGAACAAGTAACAGGGAAAGTTGTCTGAACTAGTGCATAAACAAACATTCTGAAACACCACTACACGTATCTAATTTACAAGAACCGTATAAAAAAAGTCACTAAAACACTACACTATGAAGGTGTCCAACGGTTACAGTCAGACTTTTTCCAACCCGTTACTTGCCTTGTAGCCACAGGAAAACTCTCCAAAATTGAAAAGACAATCTTGCCACAACCCTCCCCCCTCCCAACACCTGGGATGGCTCGATATCTAGACTTCCAATAATTATTGCAATGATATGATGCAATACATACCTGGTAAAATATCCTTTATGTGGTGTGTACAGTTTTAAAGCCAGTTAAAATATGCAGTCTTCAGATAAAATGTAATCCTTGAAAAATTTTCATATCTGCACAGTTTAAATGTGCTAGATGCATAATTTTTCCTAGTCCATTTTTTTCTGTGTAATTATTTTTTATAAACTGGTATTATAAATAGAAATATACATTCAAAATATATGGAAAAGTGAGTTACTACATTAAATTTGCATGTATCGATCCATCCCTTTCCCCTGCACAGTAATAGAAAATACTATTTTGCCTTGAACTTCATATTTGACAGTGAAATGCCACTAAAGTATTTACCAAAAAGTCCATCTAGTCAAATTGTGAAACAAAATGAACCAAGTGAAAACTTTACAGTTCCTTTAGAAAAAAATTACAAGAATTTCATTTCCTAGCTATGAATCTTTAACCTTTTAGACACAAAGTTGGATTTATTTTTACAAGATACAAAATGTAAACATGGCAAAATAAATAGTTAAAACAAGTGATGCAGGATCCCATTTCATGCTCATGATCCCATTAAAGAATTATTTTTTAAAATCCATTCAGTTGCAAATTCAAGTGCAAAAGCATGATGATGAATATCTACTATTCAAGTAACAGAAATAATATTGATGATACAAATAAACTATTTTACAAGGTAGTGATTTTCCCAACTTTACAAAATATACATTATATATCGATTACACATCCGATATACTGTAGTCCATTTAGGTCCATTGTTACGCTCTGTGATCCACAGAGTGTCGCCTTTTGCATTCAGCTGGAATATGAATGCCTGACTGCACACCATCAGCACAGGTCAAAGCCACATGTTTTAGGTTATGTCACTTCCATAGCTACTGTTGTCTCTGCTATTCCATTTAAACCCAATCTTTCTGGTTCATGGTTCTCTCTATAATAAGGCAAAGAGTAAAATAAACATTAACATTCTCTAGAATATGATGTTATCACTTAGTATTTACAGATATGCTTTTATACAACTAAACATGTATTTCACAAGAACATTTCCCATTTTTACAATTTTTATAGAGGAATGAGAAAGTTTCCTTCAGTTAAAAAATCCTATTAATTCCTAATTACTTGATTATAACTATTTAGGAAGGAAAAGTAATTTAATATATTTCAATATAAGCCAGTGATAAATTACTTATGAAATATATAACATAGGACAACCCAAGTTTTTTTTACACTAGATAGAGCTCATGATGGTCAAAACCAATAATCATTAGGATCATACTACTACGTAAATTACTTTCTACTACAGTTTAATTTTATAGGTTTAAGGTCCTGTAGTTATAAATCCATGCACATACATTTTTTGATTTATTATTCTCATGTATTAGTCTTTTTTTTCCTTTTCTTTTTGGGTTGTTTCCTGGAATCAAACCCAGGCCATGGCATTGCAAGCCACTGCACCACCAGGGAACCCCCTCATGTATTAGTCTTATAGAAAGAAATATAAAACATACTCTGAAATACATTATCCCAGATTTAGTTAATCCAAGAATATATACATAAAATAATTTACTTTCCCTTTGTGTTTAATGTTGAAGAAAACACAAATTTTGATTTGACAATTAAAGCTCTAACAAACTGTCTCAATGATAAAAATATAATATAAGAATAACTGAAGCTTCTAAAATAGACTCTGATGTAATTTTTTTTGGTTTGATGGTTTCCAATTTGATGTGTTTCTTTCCTTGTGTTTTTACAATTCTGATTGGCATTTAAATACCCTACTAGTGACCTCATACAAATAAATTAAGTCACTGAGGTTTACACTAAACAGATACTCAAGACCTGTTAAAAAGCAAGTCAATCAATAGACATCTATTGCTTGAGCAGTTAAAAAAATAAGTCTTTTTCCTCCCACAGGATAGCCAGCAGAAAGGGACAGAATGATGTTTGAATCAAATATACACACGCACACACCTTGCTATGCTGCTGATGGCACTGCTGGGAGTAACCTTTGGCACTCTGTCCATACTGGCAGCCACTGTGGCAAGTTTTAAGGCTGTTGGCGATGGTGCTGAAGTCCGTGTATTGATATGCACATTGACTGGAGAAACAACACTGACGTTATTGAGGTGCACTGCATTTGTCAGGCAAGAATTGTTCATGGGAAGTGTTTGAGGACTGCTTGTGCACAATGCTGGGATTAAGTGGTTTGTAGTGGTGTGGCCAACTGTCCTTACAAGTTGTACAGCTGAAATCCCTGGGCTGGATGATAAAGCCATGTTGGTGGAGTACAATGTTTTAGAGGTTCCTAAAAAAAAAAAAAAAATCATTTCATTTATGTCATAAAACATGAATTAAACTCTTAAAAAATCAAGAGTTTAATAATAAAAATAAATGCAAACATTTGTAGTCTAGTTAAATGCCAAATTAACTTTCCACGTACTAGCCTCTCCAAAGAGAGCTTCTGATCAGTAAGTACAACATACTCACCTGCTACAACTCCAAAGACAAAGACAGCCTATTTCTACTGGCCTACATAAAAGGGCTTTGCAAAACATTCTGCTGCCTCCAAATTTAGAAACTGTATGATAGGATGGAACGAGGTAGAGGGCAGGTGAAAATGACAGTTGGATTTCCATTAGAATTTACACATGTAAGAACATCAGTGAGAAGGGGCAATCAGGATCATGGGTACATGTAAAAGTAAGTGCAAAGTCTTGTCCTAAGTTTGGAGTGATTGAAGCATGATAGGAACATTAAGTCTTTGAGAACTTAGGGTAGTAAGAAGAACACAGGGTGTCTTTTTCAGTCATTTTATATTTCAACAGGAGGAGTCTGAGAAAGTAGGCCTATAAGTATAGAAGAGTGGGAAGCTTATTGACAGACCATCCCGGATTATATTTTGCCCTTTTATCAATGCCTGGATAATTCAACAGTGATGGTTAGCAATAGGCTTGATGAATTTCCTAAGACATGAGGCAAATGAAAGTACATGGATATAAATAGGCAGGGCGGAGAGTTACGTGCGTAGGTAAGCAGTGGGTGCAGGAAGAAACAGAAAGCAGGCTCTATGTGAATTCTAGAAAACACCCAGCTATTCTACCATACCTATCCACAGAAATTCTGAAGAGTCCTGACTGACTTCTTGGACAATGTTTCCCCCTTGGATTTAAAAAAAATAAAAACCATACCTGTGATCAGTGAGTTGTGACATTGAGCTAGGTAACACCACGGGAAAGCTCAGGCTTACCTGAAGGCTGGACGACGCCGTTTATGTTGTTGTGGCCAGTGCTCTGCTCCTTGGCTACCTCAGCACGACTGGGAGCAGGTGCACTGACCACTGCAGATGCAGCAAAGTGGGCGCTGGCCGAGTCGAGTGTTTTAGACATACAGTCAGAGGTGCTTGAGCCCTATGAAATGAACATGATTATACTCTCAAGGTTTTAGACTGAGTCCACGAACATATTACTAAAT
This sequence comes from Lyroderma lyra, assembly GCA_004026885.1. Taxonomy (NCBI): domain Eukaryota; kingdom Metazoa; phylum Chordata; class Mammalia; order Chiroptera; family Megadermatidae; genus Lyroderma; species Lyroderma lyra. The sequence goes on from PVJL010002099.1 coordinate 88,671, forward strand.
GGGCAAATGCAGGAAACAGCTGTCATTTTCATTTTGCTCAGTTACGAGCATTTAGATTAAGAGCTCTAGGACTCCACAGACTATTTTTGGCACATAACGCAGAGAAGTGACTAAAAACTGAGAAGCAAAAATCTATTTCTAAGAAAAAACTAGAGGATTAAAAACCCCAAACCTTTAATGCTCTATTAATTTTTCCAACGTGTTAATGAATGCCTTAAAAAATAACTGAACAATCTCAATACTATGGGCAAAATGAAATCACAGAGATGACTAACATCATTTTTGTCACGATGTAAAGCATATGTTTGGCCTAGGTTTGCAGCAGAGGTTGAAAATACTTCAGGCTGGTTACCCAAGGGACTCACAAAAGCAACTAAAGGCAAGTTTAATGGCAACTCCTCTGGATTCTGTGTAATACTTGTTAGGTCTCACCAACAGCCAACAGCCCTGGAATGTGGGCCCGTCCTAAATCCACTTGGATGTTATGGGAGTGTTGAGGGGTCCTAGGGTCACTGAGATTTTCATGTTGCTGGACTCAGGATCTCTTAAGGTCAGTGTATGACCGTTTGAGAATATGGGCAGATGCCAGCCTGAGAGCTCATAGAATACAACAACACAAAGTTAATCTCCATTATTATTTTAGAATTACTTCAGAATTATGGAACAACATTAACTTAAGGGGAGTTCCCTGATGGTGTAGTGGCTTAAGGCTTCGGCGCTGGCGCTGTCAGTGCTGCAGCCTGGGTTCGATTCCCGGTCAGGGAGCTACCCACATACCAAAAAGCAAAAAAAAAAAAAAAAAAAAAAAGACCTAAAACACTAGGTTTATTTTTTTTCAGATGGCTCAAATTTGAAATATAGCTCTTAATTACAGTTTTGTTTTTAGTAGCTGAAACAATAGAAATTTATTCTCATATGGTTCTGGAGGCCAGAAGTCCACATGAGTCTTACAAAGGTCATATCAAGGTACTGAAATGGCTTCTTTCTTCTGGCAATTACAGTTTTATAAGGTATTTTTATTTATTCAGAATGTCTTAATTTAGTGGTGCTTATGAAAAACTTCACCTGGTGGCATTTTTTTCTATAGGAAAATGTGATTCAAGGAGGCAAGAGGCTATGTTGTTTACATTTATTGCCTAATTCAAAAGAATTACATTTCATCTTATGGGCACATCCAGGTTGCACTTAAAAACAGTTTAGGAAGGGGTTAGGAAAGTTAAATCTTGGGGAAAAATACTTTTGGAGGGAGAAAGGGTGGGGGATGATGTTTCTAAGAGTATAGAATTAAGTGTCATGAACTCTCAATAATCCTGGAAAAAAAAAAAAAAGGTAGGTTTCCCCCCCTAAATTAAAAACATTATTATTTGGTTCTAGTGCTCCTCTCAAAATATAAACCAGTCACTTAAAAAATTGTGTAAATTGGGGAGTTCCCTGGTGATGTCATGGCTAAGGCTTCAGCACTGTCAATGCTGCAGCCTGGGTTCGATTCCCAGCCAGGGAACTACCCACATTTAAAAAAAAAAAAAAAAAAAGTAAATTAACTAAAAAGATGCTTAGGGTTCATCTCCAAAATCAAGAGTGGCAATATGGTTATCTTCTATGACTTGACTAAAATTGAACAAAACTACATAATTATGAGAGAAAGGGAGAGACATAAGCATGATCAGAAGATAGGCTTACCTGTGCTTTTGGATGTGTCTGTTGTGAGGAATGCTGAGATTGCTGTTTCTGCTGAAGCTGAGCAAGTTGCTGCCTTTGCATTTGAACTAACTGCTGTTGATGTGTCTGAAACTGCTCTTCTGTGATACCCCCTGTTACTGATAAAGGACACTAATTTCAGAAATAAGGATGTTTTAAAGTACATTTAACATCACAAGTAGAATGCAACATAAAATTATCCCACAATTAAGATGAAAAGCAATTACAAATGACAATACACATCATCAGCAAAGAACCCAATAAAAACGCCAAATCATGCTAATACCTATGGCTTTACGCCAAAGAAGGTCCCATACGTAGTTTTCACTGTATAATTCTAAAATGAGAATTCCACCATTTGTTCAGACTTAGTATCATTGAGATGAGTCCTAATTCTCTACATTATGAAAGCTATATAATGGGAAAAACTTTGATTTACTTCTGCAAATAATAATAATGACTATGTTATAGCTTTTATTAATAAGAAGGCAGGGCCATATGCAAGAATGTAAATGATTCTGACTGCTGGTTTCTTTCTATGACACTGAAGTGAAAATACTTCTCTAACTACAAAAAAAAAGAGTGAACTACAAAGATGTTCATCTAATATAACCATAAACCACAGTTTAATAAACTTTTGGCCTATTGATTAGAGGCCTACAATAAGTCCCATCTATAAAAATATGGGTTAGAAATCAGAGAGGTGTTCAGAAAATTAAAGATATAATGTATCCTCAGATGTAATCAATTATGGTACAACCAATTGTGTTAAAAGTTAGTAATTTCAAATAAAAATAAAACCTCTAAAACTTTGTTTAAAATATTATACAAGAAAAAGTGATAATAGAAAATACTTTCTTCAAAGAAATATAAACAAACTTTATTTAAATAGATCACTGATAAAATGATTTAGAGGACACAAAGCTATTTCCAAAGAAGTATGCTTTTAGAGTCAAGAAATATTAAATCACATCAAAATATATGTACTACCAGTCATTTTGCTTTATTTTTCTTTTACTGCTTTCTTACTTCTGTCCCAACTATTTCACTCAATCAACAAGCATTTACTATGTACTATGATGCAAAGTTCTGTATTAAGAGTTAAAAGTGACTATAGGGAAAAATAACTTAAGAAGATGGTCCCTGCTATAAAGTCTTACAGGGTAGTTGGGGAGAAAAGAAAGGATACATATAATATTTAGAAATACCAATGAATGTATGTATCTTTAAATGCAATTGAGCAATCCAATCAATATGACCTAAAGGAGTCTAGATAGGAGACTACCCCCACTAACCTGGCTTATTTAAGTACCCCTAAAAGTATTCTATTTAATAGCAGAATCACAAATGGGAAATTTAAAGATTTTTTTGATGGTAAATTATATATATATATAACAAGTTATTCATAGTATAGTCTACTTACTATAAAAAGGGAGTTGGGCCTCAGAGAGGGACAAAGTTTTAGCTATGCCCTCATTTCTGTTCCAGAACATTATCATTAAAATTTGTATTAGACAATGAGGGAAAAACAGTTTTTAGACAGATACCAGTTTTATTTTTAGAAGACTACAACACCTGGGGCTATTATAGTGCTCACTCTAAAAGTTTAATATTACCTGTATTTTTGAAGTACACATTAGTTATCTTAATTACCAACAAAATCAAATGTCTTTCACTGCACATGTTTAAATTCACTGCAAGTGTTCTATTTTTAAGTGAAAAAAATAATTTTAATTCTAAATTTACAATCTTCAAAATCAAATGTAAGTGTGAAGTATTCATGAATTTCCAGCTGTTTGAAAACCTTGGGAAAGAGATGAAAAATAGTTTATTAGATACACAGGCAGGAAGGAGAAATGAAGCCCAAATAAATCTGTTTATGTAATATGTATATAAGGAACGTATCAATGCAAAAGAAATAGACTTGGGATCTGATGTTAACATGATCTACTCCTTCAAATCCAGCATTATGTTTGTCCAGGGATATGGTTTATGTTATGGTAAAAAGGTGAGAGTTACAGTGGTTAATTTTAAGTGAGGAATAAACCAAATAGAGAGAATATACTTTTAGTGACTATTTTAAAATTAAGAGATAAATGAGAATGAAAACCTTTACTTTTTCCAAAATCTTTTATTTTTTTTTATTTATTTTTTTTAATTTTTTAATTTTTAATTTTTATTTTTTTTTGCTTTTTTTTTTTTTGGTATGTGGGTAGCTCCCTGACTGGGAATTGAACCCAGGCCGCAGCACTGACAGCGCCAGCGCCGAAGCCTTAAGCCACTACACCATCAGGGAACTCCCCAAAATCTTTTAAGTCAGACAATCATAAAATCTTACTAATTCAGAACAAAGTATGCATCTAAATTAGTAGAAAAACCAAACTGCACTTTTTTTAAATTAAAAAATTACTTTTGGTTGGTAGCCTAGCTAACAAAGTGTTGACAACTGTAGGTGTTTTCTACTTGCTTTTATAAACAGGTGATCCTTTATGAACACAAAAAGGGATGCTGATAAAATTATCCATTTACTTATTGCCCTGTTTTGTTGAGACCACTAAATTGCATTCCCTAAGCAATCATCTTCTTCCCTCAGAAAACGTGTAAAATCTCAACCAAGCCTCAATTCAAATTATTCAAATTAATGGTCAGTGTTGCCTAATCTTTTTAAACTTAGGCTAACTCTGATACCAAAAAATCTCATCCCTGATTCCATTACTGATTGAGAATCACTAATATAAACTTAATTCTATAATATGAACACGCTTTAAAAAATTACTTTCATTTTTTTCTCTTCCCCCTCATGTCAAGCTCAGCCATGTTATATTCATTCTTGTTCTCCAGGATTTTCTTTACTACAGGGTGTCTGTGCCTGAAACAACCTGATGATGTTTCTCATTCATAATTTACTAGAATATTGTTTAGTATTTCAACTCTTTAGATAAAAACAGCAATTTTTGACACATACAAAACATTCTTTTTGACTTACTTTCATTTTGTAAGGATGAACAGGAAAGTAGTTAAGAAAAGTGTGGGTTTAATGGCACAGACACAGTACTGAATTTCCATTCTCAGGTTTCACTTACTGGTAGGTGGAGTACAGTAATTTGATTGAAAGCACCTTCTCCCTACGAATTATTTTTCCTTTCAAAAATTACTGAAATACTTCTGTAAGAGACCCTTTCTTGCATTCACTTTCAGTTATCAAGAGACAAGTATTAAAATACATCAGGAAAAAGCCATAGTTCTAACGTGAAGAAAATGGTCTAGGAATGAGATACAGGATTGGGGCCCGGCTTTGGGTGGGTGGCAGTGGGGTGGTAGTGGCACAAAGGGATAATGAGAATGTAAAAAGCCTTATCTGTTTCTGTCACTTAGGGCCAATCCAAGTTCTTTCCAGTAGTTGCTCTTAGGTTGCTAACTTAAAAGTGAAAATCATGCTGGTCATAAATCTACCCTATCGCACCCCTCCAAGTCCTATCAGTTTAAAATAACCACATATTTGAATGTTTGATGCAGGTGGCAGTATTTTACTATTTCAGACGGATGGGAAGTGTTGCTTTCCCTGAGTAAAATGTTTTGCAGAACTCCCTGGGTAATACATTCTAATAGATAAGTATACATATTACAGACTTTTCCCTTTTATATATGTAAATAGAGGGTGCCAAAAATATATATACACACTTTAAGAAAGGAAAAACCCGTATTAAAGTTGTAATACTCAATATATATAGATGAATGCAAGTCACGTTTGATTTCTGCAATTACAAGAGGTGCTCAAAGTGATGACCATCAGTGTCCAGACACTTCTGATTATGGTCAACTACTACTTGAGTAACAGTGACCGAAATGTCCACCTGTATCACACTGCACATGCTGTTTCAATTTCTTCCTGAGGTACCACCAGTGTAGCCTGTTTTCAACAGTACACCACATCCTTTGAGATCCCCCATAGGCAGAAGTCAAGGGGTGTTACTTAAGGTCAGGAGAAAGCGGGAAGAGAGTCAAACAACGTTCTCAAATTTCAAATACCACTTCAAAATGGTCTTGTGCTCCTTGAATGACAACCATGCTTCTGCCATTTTCTCTGACTGCCCTGCCTGTTGCATGGTGATGCTACCATTCATTTGATTAATGCCATCTTTTGAGCAAACGCCATACTACAAATTGCTACCATGGTTCAATTCAATTTTGAAAAGGAATACATAGATAGATAACATCTCTTAAAACGTGTATACATTTTCTGGCACCTCCAGTATGTCATTCTGTACATTAGTAACATGCTTACATTTCTAAACATTTTGTGTAGATAACTGCAAGTTTGTTTTCCACTAAAGCCCCTAACTTTTCAGGCTATCTTCTTTATATCTATCTGGCTCATTATGTATCTTGGCTTTATTAGTTTGCTTTATCCCTCAGGTAAATGCAGGTACCTTTCTTTAGGACAGTAGTTGCAAGCCTTGGAATGTTGACTGTTTTCAAAGTTTCTAAGCATCCCTTATTTCATCCTTCACCTTTCAGGCATGTGGTTCCTACAATACTGGTCTGCTAAGTTGAGTGCTATCACCTTTGTCTCCCATATTCCAATACCGATCCATCAAAAATATACTCTAGGTATTGCCACTAGATTTTACACTGGTGTAATAATTCTAAAGCCCTAGATTATTGTTTCTTAAACTTAGGCCTACAGAGATATTTTTGACCATGTGTGAAATCCTTACCAGTATTTCACTGACAAACTAGGAAAAATCTAATAGTAACACATTCTAAATCTTCTGGATGGCTATCTCACAACAGAGGATAAACATGATTTTTATGCTTCTGCCTGCCTTTGTAATCTTTTAGCTTTTAACACAGTGTTTATAAAAGTGGGCTAAGAAGATGTATTCTTGAGAAGCCATGAATTTTTTTTAAACAATAGCCTAAATTTATATAGTTTAATGAAGAATACCTAATGTGATAGTAAAGACTATCTAAAAGTCAAAACAAATATATTATCCAGTACTTCTTCATCAACCAGGTAGGTCTCTATTGCAAACATTTTAATATATGCTTTACTGAAGCAATGGTAACTACATGCAATTTTTGTTTGTAAAGAGATCTTGGGGCTCTACTGAGGGGGTGGGTTGGGATGGGGAGATCCTATTTTAAACTTTCCAGGTCATAGTGAGGAGTCAGGTGAACCGTTCACATAAACAATGGAACTGCTCCAAGGATAAATCTTCTGATCCCTGAAAGTTGGTATCACCTATCCAGGACTATACGCCATCCTATACTGTAACTCTCATAGCTCAAGGCAAATTAAAAACTGCAAAACTATAGGGAAGGAGTGGAGATGGGAGGTGTGATGAGGTTGAATGGGGATAGGGAATGAGGAAAAATAAGATGTGAGGATAAAGAAAACAGACTAAAGGTCCATTTAAACTTGACACCCAAGCTAAATAACTGCAGTGAAAATTTCATTATTATTTTCCTTAGCAATCAAACTAAAAGCTTTTAAATCCCGAAATCTGAATCCACTTCTCACCTTTGAAGGTGACCCTAACTCAAAAAATAAACCCTTATGAGAACCTTACCTAGGTGATAAAACATAGCTCTACTATCCTAAAATGTTTATGCTTGTAAACATTTTATGATAATTTAAGAGAAAAGAAATTAGAAAAACTAAAAATCCCAAATTTCTCTTAGAAAACTGTCCAAAGGTTGATTTTTCTTTTCTTTTCTTTTTTTAAATTTAACTCGTTCTTTGCTGTATCCTTTTTTTTTTTTTTTTTTTTTTTTTAAATGTGAGTAGTTCCCTGGCTGGAAATCGAACCCAGGCCGCAGCACTGACAGCGCTGAAGCCTAGCCACTATACGACCAGGGAAGTCCTAAATGTTGATTTTTTTCAAATTAGTATTAACATTTGAAAAATATTAACATTTGAAGTTGGTTAAAAAGGCTGCTGGTATCTATCTAGTCAGTATACTAAAACAAATAAGAAAGGAAAAAAATATGTTAATTTGCAATACTGAGTTAGTTAAAACCAAGATTAAATGTAAATGAATCCAGTCCTTCAAATCTGAACAAGCAAAGCTACTTTTAGATGTAAAATATATTTTCTTGAGGTTTGGATTTAAGAACAGTTATCTCAAGTATATTTAAATAATACTGTTGCTTTCAAATGACTAGAAATTTTATCTATTTATATAAAGAATGTAGTCTAAGTATAGTATAATGTGCTATAAAATCCTTGAAGGTAAGGATTATTGTGTTGTAAAACTTTGCAACTTTTAGACACTTAATATAGTTCTTTGCACATAATAAATCCTAAATAATTATGTATGAAATTAATACATAATTAGAATTTCACTGCAGTTATTTGGTTATTCACATGCCACTTTCAGCGCACTCTATCTTGCCTTTCTGTTTTGACTCTATTCTTTGAGAAGAATTCTTAAATTAAGAAAAGACACCTTTATTTTACTTAATAGTTAACCAGACATGTCTTTTTGCTCTAAAATGAAGTCTTTTGTTTTAGCTCTTCTGATACCTAGGACACATATTTCCATCTGTTCTCCTTTATGAATAGTTTGAAAAATAATAATCAGAATATATTTAGGACACAGGGATTATGACTTGAAAAACATTCACTGAGTTACTGACAACATAAAGTAAGAAAATTCTTTGCCACTATCCCTCAAGATCCAGTTTTTTAAGAACTAAGGAACCTGTGATACAAATAAATACTAGTGTCAGGTGTATCACATTTCTATTTCTTATTAAATTGTTTATTTGCTGGATATCCCAGTTATGAAACAGATAATTTAGTACTTTTAATGTGTCTAGCTCAGTGATACTCTCTGCCAGGTAAAAATAGCATCCTGTGTCAGTCTTGTTACTCTTAAAGATACACCTGCTCTCACAACCAAGGTAACTAAGAATCAGCAGAAGGCAAAAGTGTTAAAGACATATAGATGAAAAGAAATCAAATAGAGGAGGATTCAACCCCTTGTATATGTATAGCAAACATAAGAACATAACTTTGTGAAAACAATTACATCCTTTGCTTTATGAAGATGAAGTGAATTGTAAGTGAACCCATTATCTAACCGGAACTGAGAAAACTTATATAATGAACACTCAAAATTGCCACACCTTTTTGGTTATTTAAAAAAATGCTGTTAAGATTTGTTTCATTATGCATTTGTATACCTGTGTCTAATATTTTGAAATAAAAGAAATTTGTGAAAAACAAAATAAAACAAAACCTGTGGCCTCAATAACTTGAGGATCATACTTAGCAGAGAAGGAAAACTTCAAAATCCTTTACTCAAGTAACAAATAATTAAATTTATATTTGAAAAATGTGATTAAAAAACATTGATTCTAATGTCATTTTAGTTGTGCTATAAAGTTAGCCCTGAAATTTTTCAATGTTGGAGTACAAACAAACACATAACAAAGAATTATAGACCAAAAAGACTATCTTTTCCTAATGAAAGGGGAAAAGCAAAAGTAAAAATCTTATTGTCTATAATGTTATGTTACAATTTTTAAATTTTAATATTTATTTTTAATGCCTTCTTTTTAAAAATGATTTTTCTGTTACAGTTGACATTCAATATTATTTTATATTAGTTTCAGGTGTACAGTATAGTGATTAGACATTTATATAATTTATGCTGTGATCCCCCTCCTCCCATTAGTCTAGTACCCACCTGGCACGATACATAGTTGTTACAACATTATTGACTACATTCCCTATGCTGTGTACTTTTATCCCCATGACTATTTTGTAACTACCAAATTGTATTTCTTAATCCCTTCATCTTTTTCACCCAGCTCCCCAACACTCCCCACTCTGGCAACCATGAGTTTGTTCTCTGTAGCTCTGAGTTTCTGTTTTGTTTATTTTGTTCTTTAGATTCCACATATAATTGACGTCGCATGTTATTTCTTTCTCAGTCTAACTTATTTCATTTAACATATCACACTTTAAGCCCATCCATGTTGTTGCAAATGGTAAAATTTCATTCTTTTTTATGGTCAAGTAATATTCCATTGTATATATGTATCACATCTTTATCCAGTTGTCTACCGATAGGCACTCGGCTTGCTCCCACATCTGGGGTACTGTAAATAGTCTGCAGTGGCATGGGTGTATTTATCTTGTCGAATTAGTGTTTTGGATTCCTTTGGATAAATACCTAAAAGTGGGATTGATAGGTCATATGATATAGCAATTTCTGTCAAATAAAAACATTATGGTGTGTCCTCATCCACCTTATTCACTGGATCTAATACTGTGCGACTTCTGGCTCTTCCCTAAAGTCAAATGACATGAAAGGTAAATATTTTGAATTGATTCAGGACATCAAGGCAGCTACAACAGTGCAACTAAAGAAAGAGGACTTCTAGAACTGCTTCAGAAAAGTGGCAAGAATGACAGAAGTGTGTTCATACTGAGGAGTGTTTTGGGGGGATGAATGGCACTGTGTCTTTTACTGTAATAAATTTTTAAAAACTTAAACATTCACTGTATTTTCTAATCATACCTCGTATTTGCTCATTTTGGCCACCTCTCTGTATTTGTTTCTATTTATTAGATTATCTGCTATGTCTCCCAGTGTTGGCCGGGTGGCCTGTGGGGCCCAGAGGCTCAATCTCCCTGGCCACTGGTGCCTGGTGCTCCAGAAGTACCTCTTAGGTGGGTTGTGTGCGTCTTCTTGTTTAGCTGAGCCTTGACTGTTACTGGACATCAGTGCATGGGAATCACTCTCAGGCAGACTGCCTGGGGGGTTTGGCCATGTCCACAGTTTATGGGGTGCTGTGCAGGGGTCTTACTTCATAGTGCAGGATTACCCCAGTGTGTTCTGTTGCGTGCTGAGACCACCCTTTGCGTGTGCCGCTTGTGGGGCTAATTGGGTGGTGTTCTGCTGTTGTTTGAAGCTGAACTCTGGGTGTGCTGGTTTTGGGAGCCTCTTGGGAGGGCCTCTGGTGCAGGATCAGATCAGCCACTGCCTGTGACTGGCTGAAGACGACCTGGTAGGAGCTATAAAGCGACCTACAGTTGGTTGTTGACTGTGCTGGACCTGGAGGTGTGTGGGAGAGGCCACACTGCAAACTGAGGATGGATGACAGCAGTACCGGGCTTGGGAAAGCTCTGCAAAAAGCCCAGGATACCCCAAGACCTGCTTCTACCTGCTGGCTCCTATAAGCTCAGGCTCTGATAAAGCCTTTTGTGGTATGTGATTTGGGTGAGGCAGGTTGCAGGGAGTCACCACAGTGGAGCAAGCAGAGCTCACCAGGCCAATGCAGATTCAGATTTGGCTGTGGGGCAGAGGGATCAACATAGGAAAGATCGTGCCCGCCTGCCAGCTGCTGGGAGAACTGTGCACAGGGAAAATGGTGACTTGTTCCTCCAGTCCTCATCCTGAGGTCACACAACTCAGTTTCTCCCTATATGTCTTTGACTTCTCCCAGGTAACTGACTCTCCACTAGAGCCCAGGGTGAGTACCTGCAAACAAGTCTCTGCAGAGGGCCCTTTAAGAGGATGTCTGGGTTTCCGGCCACCTTCTGTCTCACCGGGACAGACAGATAAAAATCCTTGCTAATTTTCACTGTCTGATGTTGTGGGGAGACTCCTCTTGTTGGCACCGGTACTTCAGGCTGAGGGGGCCCAATGTTGGGCTAGGATCCTTTGTTCCTCTAGGGGACACCTTTGTGGACAAGATATCCTTCCTGATTCTCAACCACCATACACTGGTGTGGGGACAGCCCACTATGCATCTCTCCGTCTTCTTTTTATGTCCTTAGTTATAGGACTTCTTCAAGTTCAGCAAGACTTCAGATGGTTGTCCAGGTTGAGTGTTCTATAATTTAGTTGTAATTTTAACGTGGTCATGAGAGGAGGCAAGCACAGTGTTTATTTATTCCGCCATCTTGGATTCCCCCTTCTCTCCATGTTACGAGTTTTTAACATTTGTGATTTAAGATCCCTGAGACGTACATAATATTATTGTGTTAATATTTTAAATGCTTATTTTATGCTAATGTATGGTAGTGTCATAAAATTCTAGAGCTGATTATGAAATCATTTAAGTTACCTTAAGTTTTATTCTGGATCAATACATATAGAGTATTGATAATACAATAACATATGTGGCAAACAGACATTTTCTGGAAAAGAGGTAGGTCAAATAGATCTGATGTTTATCAGGAATGCATAGTAGAAAGCTGCAAATATGTAGTCATGTTCAAGTTGAGAAGGAACATATAAATCATTCTTTTGGTATATTATACATTGGTAGAGAAGAAACTCAAATCTAATTATAAATGCTTATACTGATATGTTTTTAAACTCCCTTTTTGGCAAAAATTATTTTGAGTAATTTTTGATACAGGACTTCCAATTCAGTTAAATAATTCAAACAATGACCTGGAGTTGGATGAAGAAAAGATCTGACTTAATATTCGTCAATTTCCTATTATCTTTAGATCTCTAAAAATCTTGTAACCTCAAAATTATATTACGTATTTATCCATTTCAGCTTCAAAAGCTCATTAAATTTCACAGACTCATGAACTTTATATAACAAGATAGCATTTCCCTTACCTAAGTTCATTTAGGAGAGAATTAACCAACTAATTTGGAGAAATAATATGCCAACTTCCAATCACTCAAACAAATCCAATTTTCCATTACAACCTTTAAACAGATAAATGTCTAGGTCAAATCTGAAAATAAGCAGTTTAGTAACTAAAAAAGACTGAATACTACTGAGACCAAATTTTAAGCTAAAATGATTTAAAATCACTCTAAAAGAAGTTTAACATGATTTTCCATACTAAAGTGCACTATCCAGGAAACAATTTAGAAATACAAGTGTTTTACAGAAAGAAAGGATATCACCAGTGCAAGTCAAAGTCAGTCACATCTAGTTTTGTCTTTGGATACCATGCATTATTTGCAGTGTACACATTATAAGGATATTTATAAATTATACATACTTGCATACATGTGATAAAGAGATTATCCACAGAAGGAAACAAATCAAAATTATATTTTAGATTTTCTAGATATCATACATTATTTACAATGTACACAAAATACAAATATTAAATTAATTTGAGCACAATGTCTCTTAAAATGAAAAAAACCTTTCCAATCTTAGGTAAGTTAGATAAAAATTATAACTATTCATAGACAGCCTCTTAAAAATCATTTTTCAGAAAGAAAGCATTCAGTGGTATTCTCAAGGAGCAATGCCTACATTTAAGCAGAAAATTTCTTTAACAAAAATGAAAATTTCTTTAACAAAAACAAAAATTTCTTTAACAAAAGCAGACGGTATTGTGCTATGGATGATCTAGTTTGCAGCTTATAACCACTTTGCCCACAGGGATTCCTATATATTCTGCCTACACATTGACCATACCAGGCACACACTTTGAAAATATAAGTCAGTAGTTTTATAGGTGTCAGGACATTTTGGTTAAAATGTGAACCACAATAATTAGATTTTCTTTCTTAGGTTGGAAAAAAATATATAGTAGGTTAACATAAAGTTGCTGTCTTCAATGGATTAAGAAAATGCACCTTCAAAATTTACCCTGAGAGTTTACTGAGTAGATAATACAAATTAACGAGAAAGGAATAACAGGATATACCCTTAACAAAATGACAGCTTACCTGATATGCCATTCTTGCTGGTGTTCAATAAAGCTACAGATGCTGCAGAAACTCTTTTATTGTTCACAGTCTGCCCTGGTTTTCTTGAGGTACATTCTTCACTATCACTGTCCTGTACATTTAGTGGCCTTGGCTGGAAACACTGTAGTCGACATGATCTGATATTGCTTAGTATTTCAGAAAGGGACAGTCTATTTTCACAATGTTTACTGGAAGCATTGGTCCGTGAGAAATTAGAAGAAAAGTCTATAGTTTGGGAAGAGCTTGAAGAACCATTCAGCATTTCAGGGTCTATCTGATTCAGGACTGGGTCATGTTCTGTGGATATTCGGTCCATTATGACCCTGAAAAGCAATATATAAAACCAAGTATTTATTATCTGAGAGAACTTTTACTTTTCCTCTCTATCTTCCCTTCCAGCTTGTAAACAAAATCCAGGCCAAAACAGTTTACCTTCCACCTCTGCCAATTCGCCTCCTTGCAAATCCTATACATCTTCCTGGGACTGTGAGTGTTGTAAGGCAATGCCTGTATCTCAACTTATCCAAATCTGCCAATTCTGAATTTTCAAATGAATGGTTAGCTTGGTCCAAACGAGGCTGCAGAGAAAGAAAGAAAAAATTAAAACTCATAGAGTAAATGTAAAATGAAGAAAAGCTAAGTCATGATAAAAATAAAGCAACTATAGCAATAGAACAATTAAAATTTAGATGTAAACTATAAAATTGGGGCTTAAATATTAACCAAGTAAAATTTTATAAAATTAAATCAAAAGTTCACACACCAAAATAATTCAAAATGAATTTAGCTTATAAATATAAATACATTTAAGAGTGTATTTTAAAAAGAAATATATCTTTAAGGAAAAAAATGCGGCTTTACAAAAAAATCTATGTAGAAAAGTAGAGATAGTGAAGTTGGAAGTTTATAGGCTTCCTACTGAGATAAACAGAAGGAAAATTTTTTGGAGCAAATTCAAGCATGCCTGGGTCAAGCTGACACTTCCTCTTTACTTTTAAGAATATACAGTCCATTTTTTTGCCTTTTCATTCCCTTTATTATTCTGTACTTCTGTCGTACCACTTACACCCTTTTCATAATAATTTTCCCATTCTCTCATCAGCATAAATTGTAAATAGCTCCTTACCTCTTCTACATTAAACACAAACCTATACCTCAAAAAAGCTGAAACTGTAATGTTTACCATAAGGCAATAAGACAAATGGTGTCCACAAGCCATATATGAAAACCACCCACCTAACTCTATAGTTATTGCCTTATCTGAAAGCCTGAGCATTTGGTAGTAAGGTTTATTCCTTGATATAATGCTGTACCCAAAACCTAATTTAATAGCATAGATTTCTAAGTGTGTCAAAAGTTATGAATAGAATTACTGGATAAAATATTACCATAAGGAAAGTTTAAAAATGACTCCTTCATATTTAATACTTACTGGGTATGTATGCACAAGATGGGTTTGCCTAATGCTAAATTTCAATAAACACTTAGCAGTCATCAGGGGGGTTCAATTAGAGATTATGGGCTCACCTAACTCTAGCAATGACACAGTTAAGTAATTTTTGTAATTGCTGAACTATAGTTATAGCGAAAGCCCAAAGTGAAACTAGATTTCTAAAATATGAGAAATTATCACCTTTCAAGTAAAGGATTCAGATATCCTTTGAAACTCAGTACCTTTGAGCATCTTTTACTGATATCTGCATAGGGAATATTAAACTAAAAATGATGATGGGTTTCCTGTTTTTAGGTCAAGGCTAAGTCACCCTGACAAGAGTACCTGTTAATTCTAGTTCACAAAAATACCACAAAACATAAAAGTTCTTACAGCATAATACTGGCATCCTGCTCGCCTCCTGAAAGCACAGGGACCATCAGGATCATTTTCTTCTTCAGGTTCTGATACTGGGGACTGTACCTAGAAATAAGAGGAATATGATATTCCATTTTAAAGTTAGCAAAAGTCAATAAATAAATATTTGTAATGGTCTAAAATTAGAATCTCATCACAAACAGTACATCGCTTCTGTATTAGTTAATTGTCTAAAACATTTAAAGATTAAAAAAAATTTTCTATGGTTAAAAATGATTCTTTTTAATGGATCAGTTCTTACAGGTAAGTTCACATGGTTTTCCTTAATTGCTTCAGAACATGTTAAGTACTACAAACTTAAAAAAAATTAGTACAGTTTTTATATATCCCACTTATATTTTATAAATAATGTATGTGGCCATAAATACTTTATTAAGACAGTTATGCTTCACTATAGATAGGTGTGGTTTTAGCCAATAACTCTACCTCTTGGTAACAAAGGCAAAAACTAGGAAGTAAAAATAGGCTTATGAACAGCACCCCACCACTACCACCAAAAGCCATAGAGGCCAAACGTTTTTAAAAGGGGGAGTCCCTTATTTCCTACTCATTTTTTTAAATCACTTTTTGGGGTTCCCTGGTGGTGTAGTGGCTAGGCTTCAGTGCTCTCACTGCCGCAGCCTGGGTTCGATTCCCGGCCAGGGAACCAACAAAAAGAAAAAAGTCACGTTTTAAACGTAGCAGCAAATCAGAAGCAGAAAACTAGAAGAGGTAAGACAACTTGCTAAGGGTAAGCAGACTGACTGCAGAAATAAGTGATAAGCCCACAAGCTGGCAGCAAAAGAATAAGGAACTTCAGAAAGCTGTCACATACTAAAGAGCATTCTGCCTGGGACCGTGTGGTACTATATCAAACCCTTACACCAAGAAGGTCCAACCTGCCGCCCGCAGGCCACACGCAGTCCAGGGCAGCTTTGAATGTGCTCCAACACAAATTCGTAAACTTTGTTAAAACATTATAAAAATTATGCATGAACCTGTTTTTTTTTTTTTGTTTTTATTTTTTAGCTCATCAGCTATCATTAGTGTACTTAATGTGGGGTTCTTCCAATGTGGCCCAGGAAGCCAAAATTTGGTTGGACAGCCCTGCCCTGTACAATCTGAGTGGACCCCCAAGGCAGCACTGATACATTATAGCACACTTTACAAATGTCATCCAAACAGATTAAACGGAACACAAACACATTCTGAGACGGCAGGGAAATAATATGGTTTAGATTAAGTTTTTACCCATAATGGTTAAAATTAAAAACAAAAAGTTTTAGTACTTAAGTTTTAGTTGTCTTGCAATTTCACTTTGCAGTACATCTCTTTTTCTGATAATACTAGCTCAAACATATTTACTTGCAAATTTTTGAACCTCACAAATCCCTCTCTTCCAATTTGAGAGGAAAAATGCTTTCTCCACATTATTTCCATACTGTGGTAATTACCACAGAGCAGGGTCGTCCAGGGGAGAAAGGCATTTGTTTGAGGTTCCAATATACCTCCACCAGCCCTATGTGGGAGACACAGAAACACTAAGCTAGGGCTGATTCTTCTTGGGGAACAAAGCCCCAAACCTGAAACTTGAAAGGAAATCCCAAATGTGAATTTTACACTTTGGTTCCTTTGTAAATCATCTACCTCTTCTAAAATACAGACAGGAAATGTCAAAAAGTCTTACAAATTCTTTGCATAAAGTATACCACTCTTTCCCTTCAAATACCATTCCGAGGAGATTCCAGAATTTGGTCTGAGATGCAGGAAGACAGAGCCATTTAGGAAAAACAGAAGCATGATCAGGAAGAGACAGGGTTTTTAGTTCTGTTCTGCTGCAAATCAGGTAGATAAGTGGTTAAAATAAAGATCCCTTAGTGCATGAGGAATGTATGACTAGTATGTTGAGTATACTCTACCTTTCCTTTGTGTTCTATGCTCCAGCAATGCCAAATTGCTAGCAGTTGTTTTTAATATGCTCTTTTCTCTGCTTAGAGCACTCTCCTTTCTGTCTGGAAAACTGCTATCTGTTAGGATATTATTTTCTACATTCCTTCAAAATGGTCATTTAATTAATGTCCCATGGCTAGTCAAAGCCCTGACTGAGTCTAACTGAATGAATGATCCTCAGACAAAAGTAATGAATTATTTCATTAAGTGTTTTCCAAGAGCATACTAAATTAAATGCACTTTGAGGATTTGTTACAGTGCACATGAATGCTAAAATATTATCTGGTATAGAAAACCTAAATCAAGGACAAAAGAATTAAAAATATATATATAATTTAGCCAAAGGACACATTTTATGCAAATTCTAGATTTCGAACAGTTACAACAATACAGTGTTTTATACACATTCTTGCTTCCAAACATCTGTGATGTTGGTTTTTAAAAAAATGTATTCTTTTAAATCAAGAATGTTAAAATATGATAAAGTTTGTCTGTTATAGTATTCTCTTTGGGTTGCCTATACCATATAGAAACAAAAGGAAAAAGAAGAAAAAAAAGGATATTGCTAGACCAAGTGTGAAACAATGTTATTATTTTTAATTGATCCTTTAATATATAAAGGTCTTGTTTTAAAATAGCATGTGTGAAAGTAAAAGATTTTAACTGCAAACATTTTATTATAAAACTGTTACAATACAAACCAAAGAATTATCTTCACAAGTGAAAACTTGAACCAGTTCTTCTAAATCTTCTCTATAATCAAACAGTTGTCAAACAAATGAGCAAAATTAACATTAAAAGTTATAAAATACAATGCTGGTGGAATATGGTAAAAAGGGAATTACTGTTGAGAATATTCACAATTATGTATTAAATGTATTAAAATATTGGTAATCTTTGGTTCAGTAGTTCCGTTCCTAATAATCTATTTTAAATACAGAGGGAAAAGCTAGAGTTACTCATTTTTATAAAAGGGAAAACTGAAAACCACATAAATGTTCCACAGTAAAATAAATTCTACCGTACTAATGGAAAATAACAAAAAAATAAGTATCATTTCAATGGCTATATAAATAATGTGGAAAATGTTTATGCTATACACCATTAGGTGAAGAAAGCAAGAATCAAAACTCTCATCTGTCAAATTATATTTTAAAATACAGCAATATAAAAGACTAGAAGGAAGAATCTTAAAAATAGTTTTAAAACAAGCACCTGTGGAAATTCATCTTCATCTGAGCTGTGAAAGTCATATTGCTTAATGTCACTCTTATTGATCACAGGCAATGTCTCAGGAGTGGGTTGCTGAGATGTTATCAAAGCCTCTGCTTTAGGCTTCTTTGGGTACTTCTTCTTTTGACGAACCACATCAGAAGCCTCTTCTTTCAAAGACAAATGATGAGGGTGCTGTTTACGTGACGATTTTTCCCCCAAAGGAAGAAATGAAAATAATTTTAGAAATCATGAAAAACCATACTGCTCTTGGAAAAACATACACTTTACCCAGGAGGTGATTTTATTTACTGTTTTTAATATGCAAAAATTATGTGATCATAAAATGAAAAATGTTTTTTCTGTAAGTTATGATAAAATAATTATGGTACTTATATTTGCTTTTTATATTGTTATTAATACTTATAAATTGTTAGTGATTTTAAAAATTGCTTTATTATTATGTAATCCAGCATTTAAAAAGTATTTGAATTCAGTTTTAATTTCATTATAAATCCACTGTACCAACGATGAAAATAACTTTTTATTTTTAAAATAACTTGAACTAGATTATGAATTCACTAATTCATTCTATGCTTATTTTCAATTAAAAAAAGTTATTGTTTTTGAGAAAAATCAGCTTATGAACTAGAAAAATCTTCACTTTTTAGAATGTAGAAATACTGCCTCGACAGAACAATAATCAAACTGTTCTCAAGTATCCCGGAGTTCAGTATTGGTACTTAAGAGGCCATCTGCCAAAGAGACTGGCTGATGGGGTGGGTTTCTAGCCCTCACCTCTCCTCAACACAGCTCTGTTTCTGTTTCAACATCTTGACATTCCTTTTAATAAAACTGACCTACCATTTAAAAAAGTTTGAAAATGACTCTTTTAAGCACCAAAGTACAAGCAATAAGAAACGTGTAAAAATATTTAGGAAGTTATACATTCCCTATGTAGCCCAGATTTTTGTTAAAACTACTGTAGGGTCAAAAATGGTATATACAATGAAAATGCTGCTTAAATGCTAAATTAGTGAGATATAAGTTGTTTCATACAATGGGTAGAGAGTTACAATACCAAAAAGAAAACCCTAACTTCTTAGAAACTAGCTGTATTTTACTAGTTGTATTTTAAGGTGGGATGTATGACAAAGAAAATATAGTTAACTATGTGTAACAGAGTGGAGCAACAATGAATACAACCATATATCTAAAATTAGTATTTAAGTAGGCTGAGTGTTTATTCTTAGAGATGAGCTAAAATAAGAATCAATATATTGTAAAAGCTGATTCTGTCAGTAATTTGGGGTTAAGATTGTCATATTCTGTGCCTATCAATCACGTACCTAGGAAGAGCATTGATTTATATAAAATTAAATGACATTTATTGCACTGATAACATTTTGGCTATAGAGGCAAATATGATTTAAAGAGAATCAGGTAGGTGGGCTAGATGCCTGTGATTAATAAGAAAGAAATTTGGTGTTTGAACCGACATGAGTTGAATAAAGGAGTTTTACTGCTCCACATTCTTCCTTGACCATTAAGAATAAACTCATGAAAAATGAAGATTATGTGTATTTTTAAAAGATGAATTTTCCACAAACACCCCAAGTCACTTTTGAAATTGTGCTACACAGTAAAGCTCTACTGTCTAATGCTTTAGTTAATGTTTATTTAAATCTAAGTTCCTAAAATTAAGACTTAATTTTTGCATATCTGTTGAATACTTTAATTAATGTACCAGTGAATACTGAATAAATATAATTCTTCAGTCTAAGAGACAAAAGCAATCACTGCATCAGGCTTTTTAATTTGGAAGAAACTGTAATGTAGAACTGAGAGGATTTTTTCAAATCACTTAATGTAGATAGCAATTGATAAATGGTGGTTCTGGCAGTAATAATGACAAAAATAACTTTCAATAGTCTCAACAAAGAAATTTTAGATTTTGATGCCTACCACTACAATGCAGGATTTGCTAAGGCTAGTGATAATTGAACTTTACTTTTGTTCTCTAGGGAAGCAGATAGAATAGTAGAAAGCACATAGTCTTTGGTATTACACCTCGACCCAAACTTTGAATCTCCTATTGGCTTTTTGATCAAGAAGTCACACAGAAGGAAAATCTCTCTTGAAGGGTTGTTATAAGGGTTCATGAGTGATATGTATGTAAAATTCCCAGCAAAGTGCTTGGCAAATAGTAAGAACTAAATACATGTTCATTAATTTCTTCTTTTACCAAACTATACTAAGACAACTGTAGAAACCAGTATCTGTGTCATCAATATTATCATACAAGCTTCTCCCCAGAGAATATTCACCTTAGTTTTACATTCTTGGACTTTGTGATGATTTCCATTATGAAGAGTTGCTGGAGTGGCATATAACTCTTTTTCAGATCTATTGATTTTCACTTCATTAAGAATTTCGCCACCATAGTCTCCCAAATGGTATCTTGAAAAGGTAACAAAATATAAAAATATGTTGCACAGTTTAAAAATAAAGAAGAAAATCAATGATACCTCAGTTAATTAGAATGCAGCTAATCAAATAGACACAAAGATTAATTACATTATTCCTAAAAGATAAAATTTATAGGAATAAAGAAGCTCATATCTGGAATTTAGTAAACAAACCAAACCAGAAAAAACTCTAAGGCACACAGAAGACAAATTTCTCATATATTTTATATTTTGAAGCACTGATGTTTATAATGTTTACCTCAGGAATTACATAAAATTGTTAGGTTTTGTACAGTCTGATTAGTCAGAAAATGACTATTACATTACAAAGCAGTTTCAAAATGCAATGAAACCAAAAATGTTTTCTACCTAGTCAGAAAATAAAATCAATTAAATATTCATTTCCCTCAAATTTTGTTTAACAGAAACATTAATGCAGAGTACTGGACAAAATGACCTCTAGGTTCTTTTCTAAATGGAAAATGTTAGCATTACCAACAGCAATAATTCTGAAAAAAATAAAAAAAAATTAACTGTATTAGAGGCTCCACACTACACACAAAAATATTCATCGAATTATAACAAACTGATTAAACAAAACAAAAACAAACTAGTGAGCACAATTCTTCAAAAAAAAAAAAAACAACGAGTATTTTGTTAGAGAATCAATTTCAATTGTTTTAAAGTGAGCAAAAATAAATAAATAAATAAAATCTCTCATTTGATTTTGCCCATCATTTGGTTAAAGCTACCACTAGTATGCAGTAATATCAATGTTACCTTTTCTCCACAACTTCTAAGGTTAAGTGCAATAATTCCCGTTTTGTTTTCTCTCTTCTCTTAATCATTTCCAAAATTGTTATGGCTCTACTAAATTCTCTTCTCAGTTTCAACATCTTTTCATAAGAGGCTTCATCATTCTTACGATTCTATGGAAAATAATGAAAATTTAAGAAGAATAATAATTAATCCAATTACCCATATTTCCATCTTATCGAGACACAAATTCCTAGTGTAAAAGCAAAATTTTTAAAAATGTTTAAAAAAAATCATCTAAACAGCAACTACATAAAAAAAGGCCCTTTTAACTCTGAAAATATAAACATAACCAATTCTCTCTCAATAAATATTCAGAAAAAAAATGCTGCCAGATGTTAAAAAGATGAAAATGACACAGAAGGGATAATTCCAAAGTAAACAAATTTTTAAAAGTCTGCCTGAAACAAAAACCTAGTGTACCAGAAAATGTAGTACATTCTTATTGTACCTCAAAAGGTCTACAGTCTAATGTGAAGGAGAGATATACAGATTCAAAATATGAATGATAATACAAGGCTATGTGCCAGCTGAACAATATTTCAAAGGGCACCAGACCCTTTTAAGATTGCTTCCCTCTTCACTAAGTGTTCCTTTTGACTATGTGCTTCTGTCCTGTCTTATTCATTTCCTGCTCTCTTTAGGCCCAATTACCTACCCTTCCTAATCTTTTCTTTTCTCAGTCCTATCCTTCCTACATTTTTAAAAAAAATTTTCAAATTTACAAAAAAATTACAGAAATAGTATAAAAATTCCCACCTAGCCTCCATCCTTATTCACCAAATGTTATTTTACATATACTTTATCTTTCTCTGTATGTATATACATATAGACATGCATATATATATATATATATATATATACATGCTTGCACATATGAGGGCTGTCTGGAAAGTATCCAGCCATGTAATATGAAAAATAAAAGTGTTTGTGGCTGAATTCTTTTCAGGACAGCCCTTTGTACATTGTTATGGACTGAATGCTTGTGTTCCCTGAAAATTCTTATGTTAAAATCCTAACCCCCCATATGATGGTATTTGGAGGTGGAGTCTTTGGCAGGTGATTAGGTCATAAGTGTGGAGTCCTCAGGAATAGATAAGTGTTCTTATGAAAGGACACCCCAAAGTGATCTCCTTCCCTTTCTACCATGTGAGGCCACACCACTGATGAACCAGGAAATAGACCCGGACCAGACACTGAATCTATTGGGACCTGGATCTTGTACTTCCTAGCTACCAAAACTGTGAGAATAAATGTTCGTTGTTTAAGCTAGCCTGCCACCCATACTAGTGTGTGGTATTTTATTTATAGCAGCCCAAACGAACTTAGATACACACACACACACACACACACACACACACACACACACACACGAATTATTAGCAGTAGTAAAGATTTTTTGAGAAAAAGTTAAGATATAATGCCCCTTTATCCCTATACACTTTCATGTATATTTTCTGAAATCAATGATATTCTCTTAGATAACTGCAGTACAATTACTGAAATCAGGAAATTAATATTGATACAATTCTACTATCTAATTTAGACTTAATACATATTTTACCAACTGTTCTACTAATGTCCTTTACAGCAACAATTATATATAAATATATAAAATATATAACAATTACATTGTTGCTCTAAAGAGCATTAGTAACTTTTATTATTAAAATTCATTAGTAGGGGAGTTCTCTGGTGGTGTAGTGGCTTAAGGCTCCGGTGCTATCAGTGCTGCGGCCTGGGTTCGATTCCCATCTAGAGAGCTACCCACATACAAAAAAAAAAAAGGCAAAAAAATAAAAAAATAATAAAAAAATAAAATTCATTAGTAGTAATAAATTCCTTTTTCTAGTCTAGGATCTAATTCAGGATTAAAATTACATTTAGGTGTCATATCTCTTTAACCTCCTATAATTTGGAATACTTCCTCTGTCTTTCTATGGTGATCATGATCTGATATTTTTGAAGAGGCCACTTATTTTTATAAAGTATTCCTCAATTTGGGTCTCTTTGATGTTTCTCCACAATTAAATTCAGGTTACATATTTTTAGTAGAACTATCACAGAAGTAATAGTACATCCTTCTCTCATCATATCAGAAGTTAATGATACTTATATGTCCCATTACTGCTGATATTAACTTTGGTCACTTGATTAAGATGGTATTTGCCAGGTTTTTCTAGTCAAATTACTATTTTTCCTTTTTTTAATTAAAAAGTATGCTCTGAGACTCTGAATCTTGTTTTTTTGTCAAATTTCTCCCTACTAGTTTAGTATCCACTGATTCTAACTTTTGCCTGAAACAATTATTATTACTACAGAGGTCACCAAATGGTGATTTTCATACTCCATCATTCTGCTGACATTTATAAGTTAAAAATCTACTATAAGGAAATGCATACCTCTCTCTTATCTATCAATCATCCATTCATTCATCTATCCATCCATGCATTTATATCAGTATGGACTCAAGGGTTACTTATAATATATTCCATGGGTTACCCATTACTGTATTTATTTTGACACTCAAACTTTCCCATGTCCTATTAGTGGAGTCTCCCTTCAAGCTGGCTCCTGAGGCCTTCTGACATGGCTCCACCAGTCTTCAACCACATTCTTATTTTATGGCATAGCAGAATGTTCCAAGCTTATCTTTACTTTCCCAGCCCACACCTGGAATCAATCATTTTTCTAAGGAACTCCAGATTCCTTTAAATGGAAAAAGGTATTTAAAATAAAAATCTACATGTTAAGCATGCCTATTGCAACTACGCATCATTGCTTCTAGACCCTCTCAGTGGAGAGAGATAGCAACTATGTCTATAATACATGTATATACATACACAGGCACAGATCTATATCTAGCAACATCAACATTAATATCCATAAGCTCATACTTCTCTCTTTTCCATGCTTTTACCATGGCCCTACTCCTTGTATTCAAATCCACTCACTCCCTTTACACTTCCTCACAATTGTCTCTGCTTGAGGCCAATTCCTTTCTTCCTATTCCAGTTAAACTTTACATTTCTGACCTATTGGCAAATCTCTAAGGAAATGGTTCTCAAACTACTGCACTTTAGAATTAACTATAGATCTTTTTATAACCAAAGTAAATTCACAGGTGACTGTTATATGCAACCAGACTGAGAACCACTACCCTGAAGAGTTTCTTCTCTTGTCTAACTTGCCTTTTCTGGGCCAAAAGAGGGAGGAGAAAAGGTACAGACACAGTTTATCTATAGGGTTAAACAGATTAAATGTATATTCTGAATCAAGACTTCTCAATCAGTGCATTCAGACATGCTGGTGCCTTAAGACTATCTCATTTAAGAAGGTCTTAAAGTACTTAAGCACTCTCAAATTAGTTTAGTGAATTAAAATTAAATTCTAGACTACCAAGCAAATATTTCAGAAGAGCTTTACTTTTGCCTTTGCACATCATCTATACAAGTATTTTTAATTGTGTGGAAATAGAAAAGGAAGCAAAGAACCTTTGTCATTTTTACATATCCCAATTCTTGTCTACCTCCTAAACACCTAGGGAGTATTCACTGTTGATTGTTTTCCCCATTTTCTCATTTTGAAACACATAAACATTTCTAACCAGTAACACCATGAATGAAGAGGAATGGTCTTTGGTCCCACAACTGAAAACAGAGAGGAACAAAAAGACTAACAGAAAAAAAAGTTCCACTTTGCAGAGGAAGAAGAAAATAACAGATAAGAGAAAGAGTAGGAATCAGAGTGTCATGGAAAAGCTGGACTAGTAATTACACAATGATGACACGCATAAACTTATGAACTCAATTATTAGCAGTTCTCAATATGCAATGGTTAGACAATAGTGATTTAGGCTTTTTAAGAGTAAAAGACACTTAACACTTAGAATATTGTTTATATCTCAAAAAACACTGCTAATTTTAAGTACTTCATACCCATTCACCAAAAGTTGACCAATAGTACTTTTCTTTCAAGACTGCTAAAAGTCCATTTTTGCAAAATATCTGACTCAATTACAATTCTTTTAATAGTAGTCTTTTTTAAGTAAGGCACTAAATCTTCACAAAATATCTTAGCTTTCCATAGCTAAGAACTAAAATGCTCAATTAAAAACTTAGCCTCAGTTAGGGAATGTCATCTACATTTGGGAAATCCAAGAAAGAGGTTTATAAACTCTGGTTCTTAACCAGTAGGCGAGTTTCTCCTAAAATATAATACACTAACCCTGGCAGCTGTTACACTTCCCAGCTGTTCCATTAACAGCTGACAAGGACAAGCTTTCAATGTTAAGAGAAAAAGGAATCCACAGAAAATGCTTTGCCTCCCATTATAATTCCCCGTACTTTTACATTTATGTTTCTAATATTTTGCAGTGTAGAGGATGTGTTCCCAGGCGTGGTGTTTACTGTTAATAACGAGAAATGCAAGGTAGTGAATGTCCCCTAAAAAATAATGCACTCCTATATACCACATCATTCCATAGCATGAGACCCTGTTTCTCTTACTTACAATTCTGGCTCACATTGCTTCTAAAAGCCAGATGGGAACAAATTCATCAATTTGAAATCTGACACAACTGATACCTCAGAAAAGGAGAAAAAGGTTCCACTGTGTTACTTTTGACTGCTGGCAGAACAGGCTTGAAAAGAACCTTTCCTTACTTCCAACGACCCCATAGTAGCTAGAGGCAGTAAAGTCCATTTTTACTTGTAAAAATTAGAATATAATTTCAAAGGAACTGTAAACTCTTAAGCTTCCAAAACAGAGGATATGTATGGAATGCATAGTTTACTGAAGAAATCAATACTTCTGAGGTACATAAAGACATATAATTCCTCAGTATTACTTCAACGGCGAGTCTAAAATGGTAAGATCAGTAGATGTATAAAGAGCATGGGATTAGATAAATATTGTACACCACTGGCCATCAGAAGGTAAGGTCTAACATAAAGTTCAACAATGTCACTCGCTCCACTTTACCTTCAAAGTATTCAAAATTATTCAAGTTATTAGCAGAAAAAATATTTGTCTTAAAATATTATTAAGGTACATTTAATTAAATCTAATTTGCACATTACCTTTCGAGTTTGCATTTTCTCTGTTCTCCTCCGAAAGGCAACATAAGGGTCATTGTTAGTAGAGCCATCTCTTTTCTCTTGTTTTATCTGAGGAATGAGGGATGGCCCCCTGCAATTTTTACGTTTTCTCACCCAGTAGTCATATACTGCTTTAATAAGGTAATCATCTTCATTTAGCAGCAGTTTTGCTTCTTGAAGTGTTACAAGCTAAATGAAAAAAAAAAATACAACATATCATCAACTACAATGTTTGAAAAAAAGAAATCAACGTTAAACTATAACCATAGAGAAAAATATGATTAATCTAACAATTATGATCAGGTATGATGGCAACAAACAATTCAATTCAATTCAATGGAACAAAGGATTTATTAATAAAGAGATTCATCTAAAATTTTTTATTTTACCCTGAGAGGTAGTGAGTACCACCACTTAAAATATTTCAGAAGCCTGGATAAATGATAGGTGGGAAGACTATAATAGATTTATGCTTCAGGTAAGTTTTGGACTACAAGACATCTCTGGTCCTTCAATATTCTTATATACTGTGATTCTACAACTTTGAGGGTCTACTAATTGTCAATCATCTCCTAGCTTCTGTGTATTGTTTATCAACAAAAACTAGAAGATACAGGTTTTTGTTTTAAACCTCTCTCCAAAATAAAAGATGAAAATGCTCTAATATATTGCAACTAAATATAAAATGCCTTTTGAAATTGTAAAAGGACAAAGTTAGCATAATTCCAAAAGTATTAACATTATGAAATTTGCAAATTCTTGCATCAATTACATACAAAAGTAATTCCTCTATCCAAGATGGTTATGTACTAGAGAATCCTTGTTCTCAACACTCATTCTACTAATGACATTGTTACATCTAGGGGAGGGGCCTTAGTGTGGTGGTTCTAGCAGCTCTGACATTGTTGTCTCGGGGTTCTACTTCTTTATCAATGCAGCCAGCATAATGCTGACGTTATCTCAAACCAAGGTTTGTAAAAATTTGCTTGGTCGCATCTGTTTCCTTGTTCCTTATAAAGATCAGAAAGGCCAATCAACATTAGCACGATGGATTAGGGGTGAACTCTGGAAAAAGATCATGGAATTTTAGGGTTGGAAAGCCTCACTGAAGTGATGTTATCACAATCTTCATTTTTATTACTTTAGAGATGGAAGATTCATTTAAAAACAGACTGAGATATTTTCTAATTTGGAAATGAAGGAACAAATTTTCTCACTCAAATTATAAGATCAACATATCAACTGATGTATACATTGTATGAAGTCATCTGAAGAAGGAATGACCTACCAAATAAATTTCTGATATGATCTGACTCATACTGGTATAACTTCATGGAACAAATGTAATCATCATTTGGACTTCCAGTCCTATAACAGCGATTACTAGGGCTAATTAGTTGTTTTCTTATATAATATGGCTGCCAAGATAATTTTACGACAGGAAGAGAATACACTGATAATGCAAACTTAAGTATTCTAGTCCACATAACAATTAATTTAGTGCATTAGAATTATAAGTGGCCATTCTCTGGTTTATTCAATGTCTCAGTGCATCTGAGAGGCTGAGTAACTTGGTCTTTAAAGTGGAGGGTCGGAGCCTGGAACATGAGATCAAATCAAAAGAATCAATACTTCCAAACAGCAACTTTAAATGGACTACTATTAGTTGATATTTCCTACTATTAGTTGATATTCTCTGGAATGGTGATGTATATTCCCAAAGTCTACCAGGACAGTGGAAGAATAAGTATCAAGCTTTCTGAATTTAATAAAATTCTTGGGAGTTCCCTGATGGTGTAGTGGCTTAAGGCTTCGGCTCTGGCGCTGTCAGCGCTGCGGCCTGGGTTCGATTCCCAGCCAGGGAGCTACCCACATACCAAAAAAAAAAAATAAAAAATACAACATTCATTTCAAAACAAATATAAAATAAAATAAAATAAAATAAAATTCCACCTCATGCATCATAGTATCACTGGCAGCTCTCCTGTGCTCTGGAGACCAAGGGAAACAACACTACACATTCCTGGCTGTTTGGTCATTGCGCTTTTTTGTTCTTTTATTCTATGCACAAATATAAATGTAAATGCTTTAACAAACTTCAGTTTTTACTTAAACAATTCTATACCCTGTTTCTGAAATCCAACATAATGAGTAATTTCTGATGGCATTAAATATCATTCAAAGTAATGATTTTGAATGGTTGTATGATATTCCACCATAGAGACAACTTGTAAGTTATTCTGAACATCTGTTCAAAAATCTTTGACATTTTCACTAATTCTTTTTCTTGAGAATGATTCCCAGAGGTAGGATACTTAAATCAAAAGGTTCCTGACATATGCTGCCTATTTTCCAGAAAGACTATACCATTTTAAATTCTCTATACCATATATAACTAAAGAAAATTCATTATTTTGTGAGTAACTTTTCCTTCACTTAAAATTTTAAAAAGTATACAAATAAGTAAAACCAAAATACATTTAAAATGATAATAAGAGTACCTTAATATAAATCTGAGCAACTGAGCAAGATTTGGTATGAGATGTCTGCCTTAGAGACCCAACCAAGCAAATTTAGTTACTGAGGCACCAAAAAGACAGCCCTATGAAAAGGATCAAGAAGATATTATCATATTGTAACTAGTATTATTTTTATATCCAAAGTAGAAAATAGAGGAAGAGTATTCTTCATACTACTATTCAAAGAAATTATGCTTAAACATTTAGCTCAAAGAATATTGTAAATAGACATTCTAGGATGTCAGGAAAAGAAGTTCAAAAGATAGTAAAATACAACATACTCAGGTCTAAAGAAAATATAAAATAAAGCTGCTAATTGGATTAATTGTAAGACAAGAGACATTTTTACAATGTACAGTACCTGATTAGAACTGGCTTTTTCAAGTCTGTCAATCATAATTTCAAATTGCAAAGGCTTAATTTCCATCTTTCTGTTAAGTCTATTTAATAAGGTCTCATCTTCTGAATCCATATCATAATCTGGTTGCTCGTTGTCTAGATTAAAGGCTAGAAAAGAAAAGAAAAAAATCTTCAAACTGAGGAGAAAATATAGTTAGGTAGTGTTTATATTTGACCAGAGAATACTCCTAAATTATAATGCAATGACCAAAGAAGAGCTCAGGAGGAGACATCTAAAAACTGGTTTCAGAGACTAACACGATACAATACCCAGAGTTTATTACACTCACCCTCTTCTCTCTGGTTATTTAGACAACAAGGAGGCAATAATACATGCAGCATAAGTACTCTCTAACACACCAATACACTGAATATAAGCCAAAAAAAAGTGCTTTAAATTCAAGGCTCTGTAAAAACACAAAACAAACTGACACTTTGCCTACCTTAACTGTGAATTTAGAACTCTTCACACAAAACTCTCTGTATTTATAGATATTAATCACTGTGTCTAACGGTCCATGGACCTTTCTATGCCATGTTTGATACCATGTGATATTCCAACCCTCAGGGAACTGTACCACAGATGAATAATTGACCCTTAAACAGCCAAACCATATGTGATCAGTGAGCTATGAAATGGTTCATGGTTTAAAGCATACCTGGGCCAGATTTACTCTAAGAGAAATGTGAACATAAAGATGGTTTCTGGTTAAGTAACGTGGAATGAACACATACATATCCTTGAAATCCCATTAAAATAAAATCAAAGCAATTTCTCCCCAAATGTCATTTATACTCAGAGTTGAGGGGATTGAGAAGGTAAAAATTACAAATTTTTCAGACTTATAAAACACATGGATTAGCAGACAAGAGAATAGTGAAATGTAAAATGGCCGGGGGCGGGGGCGGTGGTGGTAGTGGTGAGGGGAGGACAGAACAAGAAGCAGGAAAACTCCCCTTCCCATCTAAAGGCTTAGTGATATACAGAGTTTAAAGCCAACGGTTATTCTCTGAAAGAGAAGGTAGGATGCTTCTGAAAACAGAAAGACTGGTTAAAAATCTTCATATGAATAGACCTTTTCCTCGAAACAGAAGACTTTAGGCTTAATTTGTAAAGGCTGACCCAGAGAGTCAGTGGACTCTGGAGTACAAGGCATGCTGAAGAAAAGTATAAGGTTCTATAAC
This sequence comes from Lyroderma lyra, assembly GCA_004026885.1. Taxonomy (NCBI): domain Eukaryota; kingdom Metazoa; phylum Chordata; class Mammalia; order Chiroptera; family Megadermatidae; genus Lyroderma; species Lyroderma lyra. Next base: position 119,559 of record PVJL010002099.1, read on the forward strand.
AAAGAAGAATGATTAAGTGAAAGGCTATTGAGTAGAACCATGAATTCTCCCATCATTGCTATCCCGCTATTCCATTCCCATCCCTCAACAGTGATGTAAAAACAAAAACAGTGTCAGCCACCCAGAAATAAGACTGAAAAATTCTTTATTGGGAAAATGGATCAATTCCCTAAAAAAAAAACACAAACAAAAAAAACAAAAAAACAAAACAAAAAAAACACCATCAGATAAATGAACTTACTCAAATATAAACAGTCAAGTAATCCAGATATTTGAGAAAAAACAGCCAACTCAGAGGGAACAAAAACAATATAAGGCAAAGAAAAAAAAATCTTCACACAGATAGCTTTTGCATCCATGAAACAAGGACAGAAACAGGATAAAAAAAGGAGCACTTAGAGATCAAAAAAATTAAAACTTATAACTATAATAGCAAAAAAAAAAAATCAGATTTCTCAACATCAACACTGAAAAGTTAGAACACAATGGCATAATATTCAAAATTCCAAAGGATGACAGTTTGCAACCTAAAAGTCTCCACCCAGCTAAACTATCAATCAAATATGAGGCTAGAATAAAGATAACTTTAGACAGGCAAGGCCTCAAAAAAATTCACCCTCCAAGCACCCTTTCGTAGAAAGCCACTAGAAGGTTTGATCCATTAGAATGGAGTAAATCCAAAAGGAAGAAAGCAAGGAATCCAGGAAATGCAGAAACAAACATATGATAGATGCAAAGAAATTCCCAAGATGATGATTGATAACTATTCAGCAAGAACAACCAGTATAGAATACAGTAGCCAAAGGAATTGTTTCAGGAAAGTGTCCAAGAAAGAAATAAAAAACGACAGATTATCTGACTGTTTGAACTGATTAAGAGATTTTTACACTCCAGTGGAGAATTTGTAAATTAATCAAAGGTATATAGAAAAGGAAGAAGATACAAAGATAAGGACGTTATCTCCTTTGAAAATAAAACCCTAAACAAGAAAGTAAATGTAATCATTGTTGAGCTGTTAATATTTACCAAATGATAATATTGTTTTGGCTGCTAATATTTGCAGAATAATATTGTTTCAGCTGTTAATATTTGCACAATGATAATACTGATTTAATAATGTTACTACAGCCATAATACAGGACAAGGAAAGTGTGCTGAGTAGAGAAGTGAGAGAAATAAACTTATAAATAGTCAGAAATCATAAGATTTTTTTTAAGTTAAAAAAAGTTATATAAGCCCACTATTTCGAAATATGAAGATAAACACAAAAAATAAATAAATAAATAAATAAAGGATGAGAAATTAATTGCCTCTGAAAATGGGGAGGAGACTACCCTTTTTAGAAAAAAAATTTTTTTCTTAACTAAGCCTAATGATATATGTATTACCTTTAAGGAAAAAATATAAAATGTAATTTTAAAACTTTAAAAACAAATAAACAAACACCAGAGATAATAAGAATGTTAATGATGGAACAAACAGATGAAAAGATACTATTTACAATATGATCCATGAAGACCAAAGCTATAAAGTAACAGAAACTAGAAGGAAAAAAGTAAAAGAATTCCATTTCTGATTTACAGGCATTAATAATCCTTACGCTAATTTCACTGCTTCTGGTTTGTTTTTTGTTTTTTGCTTTAGCTATTTAAGTGATCATCAACCTTACAATCAAAAGTGCCTATTTAAAACCCTTGATCCTTTGCAAAAACTGATTCCATGAGGATCAATACAATTTATTACAAGGTTTTAAGTTTTAAACAGTACTTTGTTGTTCCTTTTATTTGTTTGTAGTACTAAACAATTCCAGTTACTTTTAAGTAGCTTACTATTTTAATTAATTTCCACCAAGTCATACAGATAGAATCTGAACCCGAGTCTGTTGGATTCAGAAGTCCATACTGTTTTCTCTTTATTTCAACTTGCCTAAAAAGAGTGCATCAATATCTTCTCTTAAGTCTGTGGCTTGTTTTAGATTCTTTTGTCAAGTTTTAATATAGTGCATTTATCAATCTTTCTTTTATGGTTTTTACTCTTTGCCTTAAGAATTGTTTTATTTTTAGGTCATACAGTTATTACCTCCTCCCCACTAAAAATGTTAACATTTTGCTTTTCATGTTTATTCTTTATTTTTATATTTTCCATATGCATAACCGTTTGCCAGAACTATATTAAGTATTTCTACCCTTTCTCCACTGATTTCTAATGCCTCTTTGGTAGTATATCATATTTCCACAGATCTGTGGGTAAGTGTGTTTCTAGCCTCTTTTTTCCTTTCATTGGTATACTTATCAATCTTTGAATAACCATAAAATTTTAAGAAATGGTTAACGGTTAAGAGGAGGGAAGGAAGAGAATGGGGACAGAGACACACGGAACAGCAACTAGACTTCTTTGACTATGCTTGTTTTATAAATACGACTTTCAGAATCATATAAATATTTTACGTAATTGTCAAACAAAATCTTAGAACAAAATTTCTAAGAATAAAAATTAAATGGAACAAACCCAACTGTCATTTAGGTTCTACTGCAAGTACCTTTAAAATACAATAAAGTGACATTCTAGTGGGAAATACTCTAAAGACTAAAAGCAAAATCCAACCAACCAACAAATAAAAAACTTCAAATTGTTTTCAGTAATTATGTTGTTGGTGTACGTACTGGCATTATTATTCTGAGATTACTGTGGTGTAGGTGAGATAAAATATGGTAATTACGTGGATATCCTTGACAACTGACAGATGTGGAAGAAATTTATAAGTATGTAAGGTTAAAACCCTGCATTCTTGAATTAGAGTAAGAAATATAAGTATAAAGTCATGGTATAGTTTATCTTTAAAAATTTTAAAGTATGTATTTCCCAGTGAGGTCCACTACAAAGTCTTAGAGAAAATGGCCTGATGGTGTAGTGGCTTAAGGCTTCGGCGTTGGCGCTGTCAGCGCTGCGGCCTGGGTTCGATTCTCAGTCAGGGAGCTACCCACATACCAAAAAGCAAAAAAAAAAGGCCAACCCTATTGCAATGAACACTCCCACTGCCCTGATGGTAGTATCCAAACATGATTTCTCACTAAAACGGAACAAGAGCTCTCTGGAGAAATAGATGCTTTCAGATCTAAGCCAGGAAATATACAAGGTGAGCCAAGAATTGTTAGTTTTCTTGCTTTCTGGTATGGTACAGTCATGTCAAAAAGACTCAGAAGCTAACCTGAATAACATTTTTTCCTACTGACCAAGAATGGTTGTGAATATTAAGTATCAATGAGGATAATGATGCAGGCAGTGGATTGAACATAAAAAAAATGCGTAACTTCATGATCCATAATGAATCTAAAGCAAAACAAACATCTAAAGCAAAAATCATAGTCACCTTTTACAGAATACTAAGAAACTAACCTCCATCAGTTTGTCTCTCCTTTTGGGATGTTGGCAACCATTAATGATCATTGCCTTGTTCATTAATTCATTAGGGACTGTAAAATAGTGGCATTCTATCATTCCTTCTTGTTTTACTTTAGCTGTGATACTTTCATAAAATCTTTCCCCTCTTCGACTATTTAGAGATCCTGACATATAGTTCATAGAAAAGGGAAGATAAATGCTTGATTCCCAATTTAAAAAGTCTTAAAAAACTGACTGAACCACTGTAACATAGGAAAGGTTTCTGGGTTTCATGTCAAAAGAATTCTAAATTCTTTTGTGTAGTCAAATTGCCCTATTTTCTGGATCCCAACTCAAAATAATCAAATTTTTTTTTAAAGGAGATGAGAGAAAGTGAGACACATACTGAAAGAGGTATCACATTTACAAGGACAGTTGAGAAATGTGAAACTAAATAATTTTTGTTATTTTAAGAAAATGCTGTTTTTCTTTTAAGGCATGGTGCAAGAATGGTATTGTGATTATGTTTAAAAATTTCCATATGAAATGATATATGACTGACTATAAAATCACAGAGTGGGGGAAAAGATGTAGAGAAACAAAACTGGCAATGCTGAGTGATGAGCACATAGCAATTCATTATACAATTCTTCCTACTTTTGAATACAGTGGAAATTTTACCGTAATAAGTATTTTTTAAAGATAAGTATATCAAATATATAAACAATTTCTTTACAAAAATCAACCCAAAAGCTAGAATAGGTAATTGACATAAAAATATGTTTAAACTCACTGTAATTGAGAAATTTAAATCAGTAAACACCATTTCATATCTATTAGACAGGTAAAAATGATTAAGTTTGACAATAACAAGTGTTGATAAAAACAAGAACAACTCTTGTACACTACTGGTGAAAATACAAACTAGTATAACCAGTTTGGAGAGCAATTCTGCAATATCTAGTAAAGTTAAACATGCACATTTTATAAGAGCCAGCAATTCCACTTTTAGGTTTCTATATCATAAAAGCTCTAATAAATGTGGACCAGGAGACATGTACAAGGCCATTCATTGCTGCATTATTCGCAAGAGCTAAAAATTAGATTAAAAACCAAATGTCCATCGATAGAACAGGTAAATTGATATATATTTACACAGAATTATGTTTATGAAAAATTATGTTGATACAAAAACATGCACCTGAATGTTAATAGCAGCGTTAGTCATAACCAAAAATTGAAAACCCAAATGTTTTTCAAGTGGTGAAGGGTTAAACAACCTGGTACAGCCATACTGTGGCATTATATTAATCAACAAATAGGACAAACTAATGATACATCCAACAACTTGAATAAATCTCAAGGAAATTATGCTGAAGAAAAACTCAATTCCAAAAGGTTAAGTACCATAGATTCCATTTATATAACATTCTTAAAATTACAGAGGTGGAGAACAGATTAGTGGCTGTTAAAACTCAGGCCAATAAATGTGCCTATTTCATAAGATTCTTGTTAGGATTAAATTAAAAATAATTTGTGCATATCATAGTGCCCAGTATAGAATAAAAGTGCTCAGCAAAGGTAGGCTGCTATTATTACTCAATTTTACTAATGGGTAGATCAAGACTATTCTGTAATACAGAAGTGAAAGTACAATACAATTTTACAGGTCTTTTTAGTATTAATGCCCTTTAACATCAGGATATATAGAAATCATAGCTTTTAGTTTAAACACTTTAAAGAAATCCTAACTATGACTAACTGAAAACTATGACACTGCAAAAAGGTATTTCTTTCTATTTCTCTAAGGCTAAGACTTCCCATGTAAGAGTGGCTACATCTGTCTCTCTGGCTTATTTTCTTAAGACTGATTTGTATCCAATGTGCTTTTGATTAATAAAACTTAATCACGTTGATAGAATCTGGAGAAACTTTTCAAATTAATTCCTATAGGAACAGTTTACAGATTGAATCCCAAGATATTTGTAAAACACACAAAATGGCTAGTCCAACACTAATTCAATTTATCAAGTGCTTACTTAATGCATCAGGTAGAGAGTTAGGAACAGATGTATCCATAAATCCCTGTCCTGGAGGCTTCATAGTCCCTCATTTTAAGCATAACAGTATTGATTTTTACTTGAAACCACTCTTGTTGTATTGTACTTTCACTTCTACCACATTACATCATAGTCTTGATCTACTACTGGACTAGAATTGAGTAATAATAATGGCCTACCTTTGTTGAGCACTTTTACTCTATACTGGGCACTATGATAGGAAAAGACTGTGGTTTTCCTCAGAAACACACAAACCTTGTGGTCACTGGGTTTAGAACACTGCTCATCTTCCAACAAAGTGTTACCCTGTATCCTTTGAATTATGTGACAATACGCAGTTTAGATTTTTTTTCTGTCTTCTGATTTAGAGGAGCAGTCTGGTTACATGTCACCCTTCTTTTGGTTATTTGCAGTAACAAGGTTAACTTGGGTATATATTTATGAATTTTAGTTTTTTGGAAGGGACCTGCACCACTGCTGGGTATTATGTGTTATGGATGAGAATGATTCAATTTCACTTCCAAATGGGGCAAATCTTTTAAAACAAGTATGGCAATAATCCTTCACGTTTTTTTCCCCTACCAATTCCCAGTCAGTATGGCTTAGCAAAGAGACAGAGAGAGAGAGAGAGAGAGACAGACAGACAGACAGACAGACAGACAGAGAGACAGAGACCGAGACCATTCTGCTATGAAAAAGAGAGTAAACAGAGAATACACTATCAATATTCATAAACACTTTCATGGAATATGCACCTCACATACCAGGAGATCTGAAAAATTCACCATGAAGAAAATGGAAACAGCAGGTTCAGCTCACAAGGTCAACAAAGTTGTCTGGACTAAAGGAACAAGAATGCACCCTACCATATTTGGCTATATTTGTTCAGAAAACATCATTAATATGAAGATTTGCCAAAGAAGCAATTCTGTAGACTGGTCATCTATGTATATATCTGCACTTTCAAAAACTTGATTAGGGACAGGAGAGTAGTTTACAGCATCAGGGCTTTGCATTTTTTCTTTCTACCCAGTGTTCCGTAATGGGCATCTTTCTAAACAATGGGTAAGAGTAGGGTCATCTGTGTGGTCTGCAACACATCTAGTAATAAGCTGGTCTGCACTAAGTTCCCAGTGAGAAACAGCATGCTGCTCATCAACAGCGCATCTTACCTAGCGATGGTACAAGTCCCCGTATACACTGTCCCTGAATCCCATGGGGCAAAGCTGACTCCAGAGGAAGAAGGAATTTTTAACAAAAGCAGTCCAAAAAATTTAAAAGCAGTATGATTAAGAACAGAAATTTCTGAAGGAGTGCCTCCTCCAGAGCAGGGAAAGCTTCTTGACAGCATCAATTTAAGGTCTGGCCAGTGTGGCCAAAATGGCTAAGTTGATAGCTATGTGCTAGAGATCCAAGAAGTTGGAATTCTATCCAAGGAAGAGAAAAACTCAGAGAGGCCAACCTTCTCCCTCCCATTTCAGTTTAGATAATGAAGTAGTCTATTAAAACAACAACAACAACAACACTCCAAAAAACAAAAGCCAAACAAAAAGCAAAGAGTTAGTATGGTAAAAACTGATTGTTCAAAATCATAATAAAGTTTTAAAACAAGGAAAAAAAAGTATTCAGTTTGAATACTTCCAATGAAGGGGCAGATACACTGTTGGACAGCTGTGTTTTGCCTTGAGTCAATTATCTGTCCTATACTCTCTTCTCTCACACTTCTAACACTTACATTTACTTTAAACTTAAAGAAAAAAGTTTTCACATAAAAATTCATTCATCTACACACATATTCTTTCTGATTTAAAATAGCAACAAACTGCAAACAAAACTCTGAGATTTAAAGCAGTTTCACAAAGTTATATAAACATGAGAATGGCAATTCCTATTTTTAATTTTATTATAAAAATTATTCCATTTTTATTAGGAAACATTTTTTTACCTGAAGTTGCTTGTCTTCTAGATAGAAATTAAAGAAAATAAATTAAAACAGCTATGGACACTAAAGGCAGTGAGAATGGAGACAATATTCATTATTTAATTTTTTTTTTTTAATGTGGGTAGTTCCCTGGCTGGGGGAGTTGAACCCAGGCCACAGCGTTGACAGCACCGAAGCCTAGCCACTACACCAACAGGGAACTCCAATACTCATATTTACTACTATACTTTCAGAGATTTTTCCTTACAAGCTGATTTTCTCTCAAGTTCAGTGTGTATTATTGAGGGTCTATAATGTACTAGGTATTGACAACAGAAAGGAAGAATGGGGATGTCCAGATTAAGTGCTTCCTGAGTCCTAAAAAATTTTTAAGCTATGTGCAACTTGTCAAGAGAAAAACTCAGATAAACAAAGATAAGCTGGAAGATCCAAATTCCAATTAGCTTTACCAAAATTAGTTATCTCTTCTCTCATAAACAGAAATAAAAATCTTAAAAATTAATAGCTTCTAAGGATATTTACAGATCAGTATCCAGATGTTCAACTAATCACATAATTCCCTTGCCTCACGTTGGTGGCAAACCAACAGGTGTGGAGAAAAATAATATAACTAAATATGATTATTCAAGTAATATTTAATAAAATAAAAATCTCAGTGTAGTAAAAAAAAATTTTGGATAGTTTTCATTTTTAGAAAGCTTTTTTCTTACTCCTAGAATCTGTTTTGAATTTTCTCCTTTCAAATCTCCCTCTCTCCTCCTCCAGAGTGTACTACTCTAGTATACCATTACTATGGTCACAATTGTTAAAAATACAAAACAAAAATGTTAACATATTAGTTAACTTACATGTTAATACAAATAATAAAAACTTAAGAATTTAGAGTTGGAATCACCTTACCCTACATATCAGAAAACTATGGGAGGTTAAGAACCTTGGTGAGCTGAGCACAAGTGTCAGGGTTTTGACTCATAGAGCTCAGGACTTTTCTCATTACATCACACAGACATACATATGCTAAACTAAAACCCTTCTAATCACTAACAGCAGTAATGAAAATTTCTCTGAATATCAAAGAACAATAATAAAGATAAATCAAAAGGTTGTTTTTGGTTGACTTTGTTTGGACTTAAATGTTGAACATTTAATAACTACAGATAAAAAAAGAGAAATACAGATAAAATATTTATCAGTTGACTACAATGCATATGAATCTAGCTACCATGAACCTAGTGCATCAGGCACTCAAAGATATGTTAAAAACACATGTGAAAAATTAAAAAGAAGTCTGAGTTTCCCACTTCAAATTATTTCAAATCTAAAAAATTTCCAACATTTACCTAAGAATTATCAATGATAATTTTTCTAATGTAACAAGAAGCAACATCCATCTTTATACAAAGCCTCTATTATTTTCATGCATCTTTAAATTTTCTACATGTTTAACTTCTGGAAACTGCCAATATCCAATCCCTTTAATGCAAGTAACAAAATAAGACAGAGGCATAAGCATACTTTGTTTCTAAAGGCTCTTCTTTAAAATATTAACAGCAGCACTTTTTAGGAGTGTCACCCAAAAACTTGTTGGTCTATCCCTTCTTCCAACTCTGCATTTCTTTGCTCACACAACTTCCCAAAATTATGTTTATTATTTATTTATTTATTCTTTAGAGGTAAAACCAAGAAGTAGTTTATTAAAAGGAAAATAAGGTGAAACAAAGGGATAGTTTATTAGGAGATAAAGTACACCCCAAAGAGGTAGGAGTGGGCCCAAGCAGGAGTGAGTCAAGGGCCTTGAATGGCAAAGGGACAGTAGTACACTCCTAAGAGGTACGATCAGGCTCGAGCAGGAAAATGGCTTGAGAGTCCAAAATTATGTTTATTAATCCAATGAACACAGTAACAACCCACAATGACTGCACCTCAAAAGTATATGTGTAACAAACTCATGTCAAAATTAGAAGAGGTATCACTACCATAAGGCATAGAGAAAAATGGATGCCAGGGCATCCTAAACAGCAGCCACAGCAGAGAAAGAATATGCGTTAACTGGAAGAGATACAAATTATCAATAATGAGTATGGATAGGAGTCTACACGATCCAAATCTACCTTCAAACAAAACAAAATTCAGAACTATTATGTCCACAGAAGTTGTACACCCACATATAAGATGTATATTATTTTTTAAAAGCAGAGTTGAGGAGATTTACAAGTCTAGCAACAGCAATGTTAATGTGTATCTGAATCTCAGTTTAATGGAACTTCTGTACACTAAAGTAGGCTCTGACTAGGCTGACTTATGAACTAGGAAGGAATCTGAATAAAACATCTTCCTACATCCCATATATACTTCTTAACCCTAAGAAATTTCGAGGATCTGACAAAGGCTCAAAAGTCTTTGACATGAGAGCATCATCAAAGCCTTTAAGCCAGTGTTTCTCAAACTTCAGCATTCATAAGAGTCATCTGGAATAGCTTGTGAAAACACAGATTACTGAGCTTGATCACCAATTTCTTACCCAGTAGATCTGGAGAGAGGCTTGTAAATTTGCATTTCTACCAAGTTCCCACGTGATGTTGGACAGTGTTTGGTATACGTGCTGCCAAAGTGATCACATGGAGAGTGTTTTGGGAACTTCTGATCTAAACTGAAGTCTTTGTTCTTAAAATATTATAAACTTTACTTATGCCTAATATAAAATACATTGAACTTTTAAAATTTGCACAACTTTCCACAATAGTAACCGAAAAGCTAGTGTAACTAATAAGTTCAGAAGCAACCCAAGCACCATCTACCTCCACGGCTGCTTGGAGCTCTCCAAGGTTCTGATAGCCTCCAAGCCTAGCAGTTCTCAATATTGTACCAAGAGATTATTAATCTTTAAAGTCAAGATCATGAATCTTGATTTTGATCCTCCAAGATTTTCTACAGTTATAAGACTTGGTCAGAGACTTTACATTACTCCCTCCCCATTGTACAAATAAAGTGCAGAAGAATCCAAGGCTACTTTCTGCAAAATCACATAGTAATACAAGTCTCTCTACTGACTAAAAAAAAAACCTCAAGGTTTATACTACAATCAGGATTATTTTCAGTGTTTTTGCTGACCAGCCAAGTAACATTCTTCTCCCACTTTGAAGAATTAACATTTTATATAAATAACAAGTATCAGTGGACTTAATTAGTAGCAATGATGACTATGGGAACACCAGACTATGGGAACGTTAAGTGAATTCTCTGTTTTTTCACAGGTAGAGAATTTCATTAGAGACGGGATAGAGCCTAATGATACAGGACCTAAAGAATGCAATAGTGATTTTTTTTTTAAAGAGTCAGGTGTGTAAAGATAAAGATCCGTTTATTTTCCCTCTAATTTTGCTTTTTATTAGTGTTCTCTCTCCTTCAGATTCTTCCTTTGTTTTCTAACAACTCAATAGACAACAGGGCAAAAACCTAACAGTTCAGGAGATAAAAATGCTAATGACTACTAAACATAAGAAGAGACACTCAAATTTATTAATAAGAAATCCAAATTAAAACTACATTGAGAAAAAGAAATCAGAGTAAAGTCTGAGTTCCAGTTGATAATAATGTACAATATTGGTTTCTTAGTTTTGACATAGGTGCCACAGTAATGCATGATAATAATATTAGAGGAAAGAAAGTGAGTGAGAGATATACAGAAACAGTGTACTTCCTTCAGAACTTTTCTGTAAAATTTTCCAAAATAAAAAGTTTATTTAAAATACTATACTTTAGTATATCATCTCTCATCTATCAGAATACCAAAAATCAAAAAATTCAAAAGCCATCTTGAGATCAGGCTACAGGGAAACAAGCACTCTCATACACTGCTAAGGGAGGTACAAAATGGTACAACTCCTATAGAGAGCAACTTGGCAATTTCTGTAAGAAATAAATATAATTGCACCTTTATGAAATTCCATTTGTTCACAGTTATTTACCGAAGCACTACAAATTCCTATGTGGTAGAATTTGCATAAAGAAACCCTAAAAAAAAACATGGACCAATAAAAGTGGTTACTTATAAGGAGAGAGTGACTGGAGTGGAGGGTGGAGAGGGATGAGGATATTTTCATATACTTTTTATCCTCAAATCATCTGAATGCATTATCTATTTAAAAATGAAATCAAATCATGTTATTTCATGACTCTAAAAATAATTAATTGTTTTAAAAAATATTCTGGGCCAGTGACTCCTCTGTACTATTTGAGATTCTCTCCCACTTTCTGTTCAGACCTCCTGTCTTTCTCATTCACTCTCAACCAATCATTCAACAAGTACAGAAATGTGGCAAAAAGTTTCCCTTAGATATCTGGGTTTAGGAAGTTATCTTAACCACTATAAACTAATTCTACAATTATATATTGTATGTGCACTATACAGTTTATTCTTAAATCTTGTATCTAATAAATATAACAGTGTAAAATAATTAATAAGTCAGAAAGAGAATATAACTCTGTAATGCACTAAATGGACAGGAATTTGAAAGATTAAATAGCAGTATTCTTATAAACAGATTTGATTTAATGTTAGTAAAGCACTGAATAGACAAAGAAATAAACAGTATATAGAAGACATCAGAATGTTTTGAAATATAAATCTTAATAGATATAAAAAAATCAAAACTACGAGGGCTGTCTGGAAAAAATCCAGCCATTATGCCTCTATTTTTTTTTTTTTATGCCTCTATTTTTTTCATATACATGGCTGGATACTTTCCAGACAGCCCTCATAAAACAAAGTGGAGGGCAATGAATAATTCCCTTTACTAAAGAGACACTTTGCAAAAGATTTCACCAAATGCTCTTTTCAAAGAGCAACCTTCTGGAGATATAAACTCTCATTTAAAAACATCTATTTTAGATTTCAGAACATATTACAAAGCTAAAATAATCAAATCAGTGTGGAACTGGAATAAAGACAGACATACAGACCAATGGAACAGAGAGCCAAGAAATAAATGATGAAAAAAAAGATGAAATGATCAAAATGATTGAAAAGGGTGCCAAAACTATACAAGGGGAAAGGATGGTCTCGTCAACAAATAGTATTGGGAAAACTGGGAAATCCCCATGCAAAAGAATGGGGATTTTTACATCGTATACAAACTTTAACTCAAAATGAATTAAAGACCTAAACATAACACCTTTAACTTAAAAGTCCTAGAATAAAACAAAGGGGAAAAGTATCATGACATTCAATTTGACTATGATTTCTTGGGTATGATACCAAAAACACAGGCAACAAAAGCAAAAATAGGCAAATGGGACTGTATCAAACTTATAAACTTGGCATAAGCAAAAGAGTGAAAAGGCAAACTACAGAATGGGAGCAAATATTTGCAAACCATATAGTAAGGGGTTAATTTCAGAATATATAATGAACTCCTACAACTAAAGAACAACAAAAAACCCCCACAAATAACTTGATTAAAAAATGGGCAAAGGACTTGAACAGCCATTTCTCCAAAGAAGATATACAAATAGAAAACAAGTATATGAAAATACACTCAACATCACTAATCATTAGGAAATTACAAATCAAAACAATGAAATATCACCTCACCTTTATTAGGGTGACCACTACAAAACAAAAATCAAAAAAATTATACTGAGTGTGAATGCTTAGAAACTGGAACCCTTGCATACTGTTGGTAGGATGGTAAAATAGTGTAGTCTCTGTGGAAAAACATTATGGAGGGTCCTCAAATATTAAAAATGACCATGTGATCCAGCAATCACATTTCCGGGTATATATCCAAAGGAAATGAAAACAGGATCTCAAAGTGCTATGTGAACACCAATATTCACTGAAATATTATTTACAACAGTCAAGATGGGGAAGCAATCTAAATACCATGGACTGATTAACAGATAAACAAAATGTAGTATACAAGGGATGCCCGGAAAGTATCCAGCCATGTAATATGAATAATAGAGACATTTATGCCTGGATTTTTTCCAGATAGCCCTTATATACATACAAGGAAATATGGAATATTATTCATCCTTAAAAAAGAAATTCCTGTCATATGCCACAAAATAGATGAAACTTGAGGACATTATTTGTTCATTTTGTAGTTTATTCTAAAGTGGCAACTTAGTTGATATTCATTTTTTTCAGAAAGCTGAATATAGTTTGCCAGTATAATATCATCTACTGCTGTACATCCAAAATCACCTAGATCCACTTCTCTTGATCCTGTCCTAGCTACATCATCAGATTCTGATGAGATGTCTACCCAGTAAACTCTCTATCCCTACTGTATAATAAAAAGTTTTAAGTGTGTATGTGTGTGTTTTTTCCTAAGTTACCTGAAGTTAAAAAAAATTTTGTTAGTAAAGTTCATTAAGTTGAAAAGTGTACTTACTGCCATTTAACTAAAATTGTACACTATACTCACAAAGCTGTTCTTATAATAAAAGTGTGTTATATTAAGTTTGTCTTTTATCTTAATTTGCCTTTGATTACTGTATTTCAATATTAATATCAAGGTAATATAGACTTTATAATGTTATCATAAACTCTGTATTGCCTTGATGGTATGGTATAGTATGGAGGATAGTATTAGTTAGGCCTATTTTTAATAGTAACTTTCAAGCAACCAGAAACAACATTTATCTGGCATCTACCAATCCTTATGAGTGCCGGTTAACTTAGAGTCTACTGTATATCAAAAATTGCTCTAAACATCAATGGTTTAAATATACCAATTAAAAGACACATTATCAGAATGGATAATAAAACAAGACCCAACTTCTTATCTAACAAAAACCCCATTTTAAATATAAATACACATACAGATTAAAAGTAAAAGGATGAACAAAGATATGTGTATACTATGTTAAGACTAATAAAAAGAAAAGGGGAGTAGCTATATTAATTTCACAGAGCTGACTTCAGACCAAGGAAAATGATCAGGAATTAAAAAAGAGCATTATACAATGATAAAGGGATCAATAATTAAAGAAGATATAACAATCTTTAACGTACATATGCCTAACAGCACAGCATCAAAATATGTGAAGAAAAAAACAATAGAGCTGCAAGAAAAAAACAGAAGATGAATCCTCTATTATAGTTGGAGACTTTAACATCCCCTATTAGAAATGAACAGATCCAGGAGGCAGAAAATCAATAAGGATATAGTTGAACTCAACAGCACCATCAATCAGCACCATCAATCAAGTGGATATAATGGACAGCTATAGACTTCATCCAACAATAGTGGATTACACATTCTTCTCAAGCTCATATGGAACACTGAATACGAAAACACATTCTTTTAAAATTAAAACAATAAAAATCATACACTGTCTGCTCTCAGATCACAATGGAATTAAACTAGAAATCAGTAACAAAAAGGTAGTTAGAAAATCCCAAAATACTTAAAAAAAATTAACTAATACACTTATAAATAAATATGACCAAATAATAAATTTTGAGAGAAACTTTTAAAATATTTTGAATAAAATGAAGATGAAAATGACCTTATCAAAATTTGTGGGATGCAACAAAAACAGTGCTTAGAGGGATTTATATCACTGAATGTATATATTAGAAAAGAAGAAAGAGCTGAAATCAACAATCTAAGTTGCCACTTTAGAATAAACTACAAAATGAGCAAAGTAAATCCAAAGTAAATAAAGAAATAATAAGAAATAGAGCAGAAATCACTAAAACTGAAAACAGGAAATCAACAGAGAAAATCAACAAAATTAAAAGCTGGTTTTGAAAATCAATAAAATCAACAAGCCCCTACTGAAGCTAACTAGGAAAAAAGGAGAGAAACCACAATTAATATGAGACATGAAGAAAATAGGGAGCATCACTATTGAACCCATGCACATTACAAGGATAGTCAAGTCCTATGAACAATTCCATATTCACAAATTTGATAACCTTGATGAAATGGACCAAGTCCTTCAAAGACACAATCTGCCACAACACTCAAGAAAATATATACAATGTGAAAAGGCTTATGTCTATTTTTAAAATTGAATCAATAATTAATAACTTTCCCAAACTGAAAGCACCAAAAATGAGATGGGTTTATGGGTGAATTCTACCTAACATTTAAGGAAGAAATTGTACCAATTCTCTACAATGTCTTTCAGAGAATAGAAGCAGAGGGAATTCTTCCTAACTCATTCTATGATACCAGAATTACCCTAAATCAAAAACCAAAGAAATTACAAGAAAACTACAGACCAGTATCTCTCATGAACATATGAGGGTTGTCTGTAAAGTAGCCAGTCATGTAATAAGAAAAATAGAGGCATTTATGGCTGGTTTGTTTCTGGAGAGCCCTCATAGACATAAACATTTTCAAGAAATTATTAACAAATCAAATCTAACCATGCTAAAAGAAATACATCATTATTACCAAGGGAAATGTATCCCAAATACACAGGCTTATTAACAGATGCAGACCTTACACCTTTCACAAGAATTAACTAGAAAGGAGTCACAGACCCAAATGCAAAACACAACTCATAAAACTACTAGAAGATAACAGGAAAAAAATCAGCGCCAAAAGCACAATCCACAAAAGAAAAACAATTAAGTTAGACTTCATAAAAATTAAAGATGTCTGCTCTATGAAAGACACTATGAAAAGCCAAGCCATAAACTCAGAAAAAGTATTTTCAAAACTAATTTGATACATGACTTGTATTTAAAATATACAAGGAAAATTAAAATTCAACAATAAGAAAACAAATACCTCACACCAAGGAAGATATATAAATTACAATTAGTCCCATTAAAAGGTAGTCAACATCTTAGGTTATTAACAAGTTAAAATAATAACATACTATTACACACTTATTAGAATGGCTAAAATCCCCAAAATGACAATATCAAATACTGGTAAAGATACAGAGCACAGGAACTCCCTCATTCACGGCTGGCGGGAAAGCAAAATGGTATAGCTATTTTAGAAGTCAGTATGGAAGTTTCTTACAAAGACAAACATTATCTTACCATTCAATCCAGCACTTGCACCCCTAGGTATTCACCCAAAGAAGTTGAAAACTATGTCCACATTAAAACCTACAGATGAATATTTAATGTAGTTTTCTTCCCATAAATATTCAAAATTGGTAGCAACCAAGCAAAATGTCCTTCAATACGTCAATGAATAAACAAACTGGTACATCTATATAATGGAATAGTATTTAATAATAAAAATAAATGAGCTATAAAGCCATGAAAAGACACAGAAGAAATCTTAAATGCATGTTGCTAAGTGAATTCCACCTATATGACATTTTGGAAAAAGCAACTGTGGTAGCGAGGAATGAAGAGGTGAAATATAAAGTTTTTAGGGTGGTGACACTGTTCTGTAGGATAATGTGATGGTGATCTATGACATGGATTTTAAAGTCCATAAAATTGTACAACACAAACAGTGAAGGTGTGTATACATGTGTAGGGGTAAAATACAACTTTCTATACTATCTGCTCAATTTTTTGTAAATTTAAAACTGCTTTTAAAAATAAACTATTAATCCAATTAAAAATGGGCAAAGGACCTGAACACATTTATTTAAGCAAGATACACAAATGGCCAACAGGTACATGAAAAAAATACTCACCATCACTAATCATTAGAGGAATGTTAATCAAAACCACAATGAGATATCACCTGGAGCCAGGAGCCAGTCAGAAGGGAGAGAATAAAAAAGGTAAGAGGTAATAAATGCTAGCAAGAATATGGAAAAAAGGGAACCCTTGTGCCTGATGGTGAGAATGTAAATTGGTACAGCTATTCTGGAAAACAGTAGGAAGGTTCCTCAAAAAACTAAAATTAGAACCACAGCATGATCTAGCAATTCCATTTCTGGGAATAAACCAGAAGGAAACAAAAATACTTTATAAACTCTATGTTATGATATTTCAAAAAGATTATGCAGCTGGATTAGATAAGGAGATTATATATGTCTCTCAGTTAAACTAAGGTTTATCTAAAGAGTTCACTGCATACTAGCTCTTGGAAAAAATAATTAACTATTAACTTTTTAAAAAAACCTAAAATTCAATTTTTCCTTGAAATGCAACTTGTATTTTACTAACTTACTGATATACAGGTTCATATTTTACTAATAACAAAACAAATAATTGGTGTCTAAAACTCCATAATTAAAATGTAAACAAATAAAAACCTTGAGTATTAGCTAGCTTGCTTTCTTATAGATTTCTCTAATGAAAGATAGAAAATGAATTCCTTTTAATATTTTACAGCTTTCAAAACTGATTAGTTATTTAATGACATGGAAAAATGCTTACTCTATAAGTAAAAAAAAAAAAAAAAAAAAGCAAAAGCCACAAATACACACACAAACATACATACAGAAAATGTAATGTAAAATTGGTAGAAAAGGGGAAGAAAATATGACTTTGATCTCTTGGTTATCTTTGTAATATGGGACTATTCTTTCTTCAATCAACAATTTAGTTTTCATTACAAATAATAAACCTCACTTTCTCAAAAAAATCTAAACACCCTATTTTCTTAAATTTTTTTCAAAGAAACAAAGGAGATTAACTCATTAATGAGAAACAACCAATTCTGAATAAGGTCCGTATGTGGGGGTGGGGTCATAAGGGGAAGTGGGTTTATTTAAATTAACCTCCATGGGGAAGGGGTCTCATATTCCTACATTTTGATTAGTTTGACCTTAGTGAAGAATGTCATTAAGAAAATAATTATTTTAATCCCTAAAATATTATCTTGGATTATTTAAAAAGCAACATCATGAAGACTGCTATTTTCCCACCTTATACATCACTTCTGTTATCCATTTTAGCCTCCTCTGAACAACCCTGAGAGTTACTGTTAACTATGATACACTTTTTAAAACAGATGGAGAAAATAACACCCACTTGACCAACATCCTACACAGTCCAATTCATTCCACTGAAAGCAAACTTTATTGTTTGCCAAGGAAAGTGCTCAGTAGGAAGGTTTTGTAAATCACTAACTACCATACGGCCCCTTTCCTAACTTGGTCTTCCTCCTATTACAGTTGCAGGATTGTCTTCAAAGATGAGTGAACTTGGAGAAAGCCAGGACACTTTAAGGCACACGCTGGAAGAGATTCTATAGCTCTGCTCAGTTAGTTTTGAGAGCCCAAAGGTCTTGGCTGATCCCCTATTTTGTGTGTGTGTGTGTGTGTGGTGTGTGTGTGTTTACACCTATGCATATGTGTGTGTGTACTGGAGTTGGAAGTTTGTTTTTTTTTTAAGGCCCATATTGTTGCTCTAGTGGCTTTCTCCCCCAGTATCTTTGATCAGTAAAACTTAAAAAGCTATAATATTAAAGTTAGATCTTAGGCCTTCACTGGTGCTCCTCACTGTCTTAAGCAAAGCTGTGTTTTTTTATTACTCTTATGGTTCCCTTTACGTCAAGCTTTTCCCTCTTCCTGGAACCTTCTTTCATTCCCATGCACAGTACTCTTTATTATAAAATTAACCCTGCCAGGCCAAGCCAGAAAAATGTCATAGCAGGTGTTTACATCTGTCTTTCACATCCAGGACTCCTTTTTCCATCAGCAGACAACTTATGATCTATCCTGCAATTTATCCATCAAGAAATAAAAAAATCCTTCACTTCCATCATTGATTCTATTATCAACCACATTGGAATGGTAATGGATTTGTTTAATGTGTATCAATATTTGCATCTTATAATGATGAATTATGATTGAGAAGAAGTATATCAGAGTAAAACAGGCATCTTCTAAAGCCAGATGGCCTGGGTTTGAATTCTCACTCTTTCATTTATTAGCTGCATTACCTTGGGTTCTTTATGTAATCTTCCTTTAAAAAGGTGGTAAAAACATTAGCTGCCTCTTAAGATTCCTTTGAGGAGTAACTGACTTAACATATGTAAAAAAACTAATAGGACTCCGGCAGAACAATCAGTAAATGTTAACTATTTTATTTTTTTTTTTATTAGGCCTTTTACCCATAACTATGAAAAGTTTAGTCTTCTCTTAAAAATTTTTAGGAAATAAACACATGAAAAAGTATTTTTATAGGCAGGGGGCCCATGAAATTTTATTACTGGGGTAAGATGGGAAGGAAATTTAGTCTTATATGGTAGACAGGGAGACGGGCAAGACGCTGAAAGGTAACTCTCAGGGCTGTGCAGTGTCACTGAAGAAGCTTCCATGGAGATGCTAGTTGCTAGGTGAACATGTTGAAGGCTTAGTTCTGGTAATTCCTATTAGCACAATCAGGTGTGCTCATGGGTTACATCACAGTATATTCTTTGTGTGGCCCCACAGGAGAGTGCTAAATGCTTCAGTGCCAGGAAACAAGCACAGAAATATGCACCTTAAAATCAATCTTATTTTCTTGCTTTCTCTATTAATCACATCATACTTAAGATATGTACCACTATGCATCAGACTTACCTTTTACTATAGTGTCTTTATGTTTCTCCCTGATTTTTTAACCATGATATTTAATCTTTTGTGCTGTATTTTATTCAGTCACCTCAATTTTTTAAAATAGTGGACATAAATAAATGCATAATGGCTCAAGGGGCACTCTCCTTGTATTTAAGACTTCTCTTTCATCTCTCTAGCCCACCCAGACTGCCAAATGACTTTTGTTTTTTCCCCAAACACCTGGCATCACTTTTAATGAGTTAAGGGGCGCCTCCTCCTTCCTGGATTAGTAGCTACCCAGATACTGGTCTACCATTTCTGCCCTAGTGCCCATACTCACAGCTTTATCCACAGGTAAGAGACTCAGCTCAATCTTGAGAAGAGAGGAAGATCCTTAAAGTCGTCTGAATGAATGAATGTGGGTTGCCCTTAGTGTCAGGACTCGCTCAGTGTCCCTGTTACCAACTCTCTAATCACTCCAACCTGGGATCTAGTTTTATGTGAAATATATTCCCTGCAAATCTGATACAATTTACTTTTGTACTTGTGACACTGTTTTCCTACTTTTATTTAAATGTGTGATGTCATTTCATGGGATTTGTGGTCAATCTGATTTCTTAATACATATCTAGTGACATTTTTATAAGAAAATGATGTTCCTAGAATGCACCTTTTCATGTTTTACTGTATAAGCAAAACAATGACTCTTTTTCAACTCCTTCCAATCAAAACATGTTTGTCCTGCCAGGGCAAAGGACATCATTCTTGTTTAGGAGAATAGCAAATGACATTCCAATGATGAGACTAAAGTTGAATGTTAGGCCAGCATCTTGCTGAAAACCTAATGGACCACATACAGGCCCACTTTATATTGAATAAATGAAATTTTTCTTCTTTTCCAGTGTAGACTGGTCAGCTTTTTTGGACTGACAAGGAGCCAGCTTCAGTACTTGAAACATAAACAGGCATTTTCCCAGGGCTCAGGATCTTGGCCACAGAGAAAAAAAGCTGAATTCAATTTCCTTTGAGTGAGTTCCTCTGCCTGACAGATAACAAGAGGGTGCTACCCCATGTTTCCTTTCTCTTGAACTCTTTTTTCAGCCAAGAAGCAGGTGAGATGGTCTACTGATTTGTGTTTGTTGGTGTAATGCAGTGAGAAGAGGAAGTGAAGCTTCCTATCGAAACAAGAAAAGGAGTCCTGTTGCCAAGAACCATTTAATTGAGTTCAAAACTATACACAAATTAACTTCAGAATACTTAAGGAACAATATTTCAAGTTTCTTCAGCGTATTCTAAAATTCTGAGGTATTTAATTTCAACTGTAAATTATTAAATAAAATGGGTCACGGGAGGTCAAAATAAAGAACTTATAGCAATGTAAACAAAGTAATTTTAAGAAGAAATGTTTGGGTCCTAAATTTAATGAAGTCCTTAAACTCCAAAGAGAATTAAGGAATGATAGCATCTGGGCTGTGAGGCACCCAAAGTAAATGTGTTATAACATATAACAAGTAAAACAGAGGTAGCATTTTCTACATGTAGCACACAACTGATCAGTGCGTAGAATCAGCCTAAATCAAGAACAATTTGAGTATTTTGGGTCATCAATGCTATGTGATCCCAACATGCTTCCAACTTGGTAAGAATACCTCAATGTGATTAAATAAGCCCCCCAGAATACCAAATGGGTGACTATGGAGAACTGGTACTAAAAGGGACAAGACAGAAGAACAAGGCTTATGTCACATCCATACCAAAACTGAAGTTGTTACATTCCCAACTCCTTCCTGGTAGAAACTTATTGCCCTAAAATTAGATTTTGGTGAATGACAGACCTCACTTTTAATTTCTAACTTGGATCCACACAGCAGGTCCCTTAATTTCACTGTACACACCAGTAATTTTATTCTTATATTTGCTTCTGTGTACAATTTTGAGTCCTACAAGACTGATATCTGAAAAATGCATGATATGTATGCTTTTATCTTTAATCATCCATTTACTCATGCATTTATTCAGCAAATATTTAATTACACACCTAACCACATGCTAGGTTCTATACTAAGCAGTGAAATTAAAAGGAAAAAAAAAAATGCCTCTGCTCTCAATGAGCATTATGCCTAGTGAGGAAACAGAGGACAATCACAACCCAGTGGTCAATGCCACACTGAGGATGTGCACATGACACAGGAGGGCCTAAGATAAACAATGCCAAGGGCTTATAGGTGTCAAGAAAAGGTTCCTAAAGGTAACCACGGAGACCAGACCAGGAGAACAAGTTATATTTTAACAAGTGGAGGAGAAAACTAAAGGGCTATGGGAAGGCATGAGAAAATAAGGTGAGAGTCAGAGAGCTGCAAGGACCTCATTATTATAACTGAAATGTTAAGAGTTATAGAAATAGGGGGTAAAATTGCATTGAGGCTATGGAACTATATGGCAAATAGGATGAAACTTCTGTTCTTATGGAGCTTATATTGAAGAGAAGGAAACAGACCCTTGAACAGTTCATTTTAATAAGGTTAAGGGTCATAGTGGAAGAACACACAGGGAACTACGGCTAGATAGGCACAAAGGAGGGCTTTAAATGCTATACAAAGATTTAAAAAATTTTATCCACAGGCAATAGAGAGTCTTCAAAAAATTCTAAATGGGTAATAATCACAATAGTAGCAATGTGGATAATGGACTGGAAGGCATTAAGACTAGAGCAGAGAGATCAATAAAGATATTTCTGCCAAAGCCCAGGTAAGCAATGCAATGGGCCTGAGCAAGGCTACCCTACTGTGGCAATGTTATCATGTGTTTTCTAGCCAGACAAATGGGGATTCTTTCAAATGCATCATTAAAAGAAGAAAAGGAAAAATTCAGATCAATATTTTCTTAAATTCCTTATACTTAAGGGCTTGGAAAGAAGTTAATAAAAAAAAATTTTTATAATAAATCCTTCCTTGAAAAACAACCTCATTGACAGCATGAGTTTAAATTTTACTATGGATAACCTTACAGTCAATAATAGGCATACAGGTAAGCAAACTGTGGACTATCAATTTGAAAAATATATACATTGAAAAGGAAAATGAGACTATATAAAAACCCAGGAAACTTAAATGTAAGTAGAAAGGCAGAATAAAAAATTAAATGTATAGTATGACATTGTATAGGATAGTATGTAGTATATGCTGATAGACTAAAAGATAAAGTTAAAATAATTTTCTATTATTTTATTCCATTTTTTACAATAATAGAATAAAATGAAATGAAAAAAACCAACACAGAATTAATGCTTAGTATATGCAATAGGCCTGACTCAGATGGATTACACCCAATTTCTTGGTTTCCTAGAATGGTTTTTACAAATTGTCCTATTGTCCAACTATACTGTTACTAAAATACAAAAAAAAAAAAAAAATCGATACTTTGTCTTGAGAAATTCTTAAAATTCCTACTGTGAACAGCTATCTCCTCCCTGACACAAAGATAAGGCAGATTGAACAAGCTAAAGGAACTCAAAGTCAAACATCACAAATAATTTTTACATGTTACTCTTGAATGCTTGAGAGAAGAGTCTCTGGAAAAATGGTTCTGATACCAAAGGGCATTTAAAAGGCCTTTTAATAACAACTCAATCAACAAACATGACATTTGAGCATCTATAAGCCATGTACTTTAAAGCTATAGAGAGAAAATAAAGTTCCCTGCCCTCAGGGAGCTCAGAGTCTAAGGAGAAGAATTTTTACAAATAATTGCAACAATGTATGTCCTCTAATAGAGATAAGTATCATGTACAAGATACTGAGATAAGCAGAGAAGTAGAATGAGAAAAGTCAGGGTAAGCTTCATAATGGAGCTAGGTCTTAAATGAGCTATAGGAAGGGAAAGATGACTTGAATAGCACATGTGGGGAACTGTGAAATGTGAAACAAGGCAAATGTATATAATCTTTAGTTAGTCCCTTGGTACAGAGAGTGAGAGGAAGAGCAAGAGGAAATGAGGTTAACGAGGCAGACAGAAAACAAATCACAAAGGACCTTATATTCAAACTGGAGCATTCGGGAATTCTATCAAACCTAAACTGCCATCAATTAAAAGATGACCATGACTTTACATACAGTAAGAAATAAAAAAAGCTTTATGCTGGGGTCTATTAAGAAGTTTGGTACGATACTCCTACGATACACTACCAAGGAACACCATCAGTATAACGTAAAGAAATAAACTGGCCATGCTAAAAATGAAACACCAAGAACTTCCTATTTCTAAACCTGCCATTAGGTGGAAGGAGGCAGAAGAAATCTCCCCCTGACAAACTCCAAGCATGTGTATAGTCTGAACTACAGCTACCAGTGTGATCCAAAAATAAACAAACAAAACAAACAAACAAAGAATTTAAAATGGTCTCATTTTGGTGGTTCCTCTGGCAGAAACAAACGTAAATTCTCTTTACATAAACCAGACTTCAATCCAGGACAATAGCAATTTAAGATGTGACCTCATTTCAAAGATGACAAATAAAAAACTGTGCTTCTCAGGATTGATTAAAAAAAAAAGAGAGAAGATCTTATAGTCAGTCCTAAATCTGGAGATCTTTCAGAATTATTTGGGGAACTTTTAAACAATACTTATTACCAGGCTGCATACCAGAGATTCTCAGACAGGTAGGCCTGAAGTGGAGTCTTGGAATCTCTTTTTAACAACCTATCCAGGTGTTTTGTTTGTTTTTTACGCTACTAGACAAATACTGAGACAGTAGCATCTCTCTGCAAAATCAGATGAAAAATCCTACTGTAGACAATAAAGAACAGTAGAATTTTAAACTACAGTGTAATTCGATCAGATACTTGAGGAAGATCACTGTCATGCCAGTGGACTTTGTGGATAGATTACAAGAGGATAAGGACAAAAGATTGGGGATAGTAAATATAATAGATTACTGAAATAGTCTTAAGGTAAGAAATGGTGATCACTTAAAAGTAACAATGGTTAAAAAATAAATAAGAGTACCAATGAGGCAGAATTAGATAGAATTTGATAAAAACTAGATGAAAGTAGGATCTAAATCTAAAAAAATTTCAGAAGACTCATACCTAATTGGCATTATAGCCACCAGGCCTTTAAAAAGTGAAATCTTATTTGGGATAGTAATCCACCAACTTTGAGCTGTATAATAAAGTACAAGTACTATTCAAAATCCTACATAAACATCAAATGTTCAAAGGCAACTAATGCTCAAAATGATCTCTCCAAGTTCAGATGTAAGCAGAGAAGGGTTTTATTCTTTAATGTTTTACATTTCTATTAATCAGTGTTTACGAATGGAAAAATTCTTTTTGGATAAAAGAGAAAAAGGATTTTCTCCTGTTCATAGATTTAAATTAAAAACAGAAAACAATGAATTAACAAACTTACGCTGAATATGAATGAACTGTTTTGGCTGCTTAAACTCTCCTTTGTACAAGCGATTGTAGTAGTTGACATTGCTCTCTGCCTCAGGAACTGGAATGACCATGCTCTCTTTTTTTTCTCTAAACACTTGCTGCGCTGAAATAGCTCGCTGTAAATGATGTTCCTGGAAAATAAAAAGTAGGCAATATAAATTGTTTTAATAATGTTAATTCAGTGCATAATTATATTTAAATTTTACTTTGTTTAATAATTGTAAGGTGCCTTAAGAATCATTTACAAATAGTTCCTTTGCTACAGACATGCAGAAAACATTGTCATTGCTCTTCTTCAATACCTGTGTTCATACTGATATCACCTTAGATGATTAGAATTTTAATAAATAGGATTTTAAAAAAGATTAAATATATACATAATCACAAATTTGACATCTTAATTACCAATATATTGATCTCATTTGCTAAACTGAGATGTTTGTCACCAATACAGATTACAAATAGGCCAATGAAAAGAAAGTAATTTTTATCATGGATTTTAAGTATCTTCTGCATTTATATACCAGAAACTTCAATTGTACAAAATTCTGGATAAAAGATAAAATGATGTTCAACAGACTATATTACTATCAAAGCAGAAGATATTTTTAAACAAAAAGTTCCTAGAAAATACAGCTAGATTCTAATAACTTTTCATTACCTCCATTACTTAATGCATACTTTCTCCTTTGACCCACTAAGGACCATTCCCATCACACCAGGCTTACCTTGTGGGAGGAAAATTAGGTCATGTTACTCTCCAATGATTTCCTTCATATTTAGATTAAGTTAAAAATCACTCAGTGACTTGTAAGATCGTATATTTCTGTGATCTGATCTCCTACCTCTCTTTTCCCATTCTTTTTCCTAGCTATACTGCCTCTCTTTAAGGTTCCTAAATATCCAGTGGATTGCTTTTGAAATTCCTTCAAGTCACAGCTCATAAGAGAGGTCTGTGATTTCCTTATCTAAAACAGTATGGATCTGCTGCAGTGCATAAATTAAGAATTATTTATCAGGAGTCACCCTTTCAACCATTTCTGAGCACCTAGCAGACATCAGTCCTGTCACTGAGAATTTTAAGAGTGAATGAGAGACAGACTCTACCATTAAGGAAGTTAGCTAACGGAAGGGAAATATCTAAGTGTGCAGTCATGTTTAAACTTGACAAGCACATCTCTAATCACTCATCTTGGGAGGATAGAGAAAGATACACAAAGTAAGTAAAATCTAAACTAGGCTTTTAGGATCAATAGGGAATTAGTAAGGCAAAAGAGGAAAAGAAGAAACAAGCCAGGCAGAAAAAAAAACCAAAAAACAGAATATCCAAAATAAACAAAACCCCAGAGACATTCAATTACAGGGAAGTAGCTGAGGAAAGGGACAGGAAGGCGGGTGCTGGCTTAGATTTCAATTTCTCCACTTTCAGTGCCAAGCAGAAATATTATTGTTCTTCAAAGGGTAGAATATCAATTTGAAGTACTAAATACATTTTCCCATACAAAATTAATATCAATTTAGTTAGGATCAATTAATAGTAAAAACTTTTGAGTTAACTAAGAAATTTTGAGGGGATCAAAATCACATAAACAGCATCAAGAAACTAGGAAGCCAGGCCTTGTTTAAATGAGCAATTTCTAGCATTATTTAAGCCTACATTTCCTATTACCTTGACGATATTTCACCTCTCCTGGCCAAAGAAAGTGATACAATATGTGATGCCACTTCGTATTCATATAATGCTTTACTATTCTCAAAGTACAACCACAATCACATGCTTATTAGCCCCTCAAAATCTTGGGACAAAAGGGTAGATGTTCTCTCACTTTGTAAATTAGACAAAAAAAAAAAGTGATTGTCTCTTAGTTACGGTAGAAGATGTAAGAGTCAAATTTCAGGACTCTAATTCCAGTGTTCTTTGACTATTCTACCATTACTAGAAAAGGCTATTAAAGGGTGAAAAACCATTGTCCTACGATGTTGATAAATCTATAGATATGGGTGATATGAAGAAACTGAGCTAACTGGCAGCACATTTTTGATTTGAAGGGATTCTTCTGATATATACTGGGCTTTCCTTTAAGTACAAACAAAACATTTTAAGAGTTATACAACTATTAAAATTCATTTTTAATAGATGCAGATTTTAACATTATTTTAATTTCACAAATGAGAAAATGTAAAAAACAAATCTAGATGACGCCCTTCTTAACATAGCTGGCAGATGACAGAGATGCACCCAAAAATTAAGGACCACGACACACTCTCCCATTTTAATTTACAGACCAAATTTAGCTCTAAAAGTACATTCTCAGCTATCACTTCCTTTCCCCAGATCATCAGTCTCCCAACCTTGAAAGAAAAAAAAACAAAACAGAAAAAAAAAAAAATCATATGGCTTCTAGAGGCCTGTGCTGTATACAATAACCATAACCAGTGGCAAACATACAAAATCCTGGAAGTTTTTAATGGTTTTTTTCTTTTCTTTAGGAGAAGAGGCTAGCAAGAATAATGTTGATTTCTTGTTACATGCTGCATTATATGTTGGTGAGGTTACTTGGTTTTTCAAAATAACTAAAGATCAAGCACTACTTGATTTTGATTTCCTTTTCTTTAAAAAGGCATCCCTTCGACTCACCAACTCCTTTACAAAATTCATCAAAAGGCAACAGTAAATGGGTAACAATAACTAGATGACAATGCCCATCGTGGCATTGTTCATAATACCAAAAAAGGTCTAAATGGCAGTAAGTAGGGAATTAATTATATAAATTACATTATATACATAAAATGGAAATCTTAGGTAGTAGTAAAACACAACATAATGTAGATCCTTACTGACCTGAAACGATGTTAGCATGTTAAGTAAAAGGGCAGGTTATAAAATAGTATATATAAATATAAATGAATATGTATGTACAAAAAAAAAGAGCCTGGAAGAATACAAAATAGCAAATACCACAAAATCCTAATTTTTTAGGTAGCCCTTATTTTATTCTGTGTACTCTTTTATATTTACTGAATTTCCTATAGTTAATATGTATTACTTTCTTAAATTTAAAAAAAATGCTATAAAAGTTTTGCATTTCGAAGGACCTCTTCACAAAATACACAAAATCACTTTTTGTGGTTACACTGACATTCTGAAGTATCTTTTTGAAACCTACTATTAACATATTATATCTAAACATTTCTTGTGTTTTTCTGGAGATATTACACATTCTCTGTACTTTATGTTTTTCCTAGTAACACATGAAATTACATGATAAGTCATGAAAAAGAGGCAAACTAAAAGCTAAATAATTCATGACTTTTAGAAATACTATAGTAAGTACCAAGCACAACCCTACAAGATGCAAGGTAGAAATTATTTTTTTTCTTTTGGATATGAGTAAACCAAAGCTCTATGGCCACAGCAATAGATATTTGTACATTTCTTTCCCATCTTGCCAAGCTCATGTCCCAACTTACTGGGTTTCAGAATCTATCAACTGAATTAGGCTATATAAAGTCAAAGATTTTTCTTTGGCATTCTAAAACTTCACATTCAAACACCCAATTAAAGATGAAAGACAGATTGCCTATATATATCTAGCCTACCTCTCTATAATAGAAAGTTATTAGCAAAGAGCTAAGAAACATATAAAGTCACAATGACGAAGAGAATGAGAGATGAGGCATCAGCACAAAACAAAGTGTGTAGCAAAATTCTGGGAGATCAAAATGGAAAGAGGAAGTTCAAAATTGTTGCAGAGAAAGAAAAGATAAAAACAGACCCCATCCGTCCCTAAGAAAACCAGATCATGGAGATTTTGAAACATTAGCTAGAACCAGCTAACATGAGACAAGTCCTTCACTGCCTAGTCCTCAAAAGCAGATTATTCTACACAGACAGAAGAAGGAGCCACTAAAATAGGAATGATGTGAACCACTCAAATTTACAAAAAACAAGCATAAGAAAACTTAGTTAAGTCTACTGTTATTATTAAAAACCATAAAGTAAGATTCCACTATACCTCTAATGATAAACTCCACTTTGGGAGGTGAAGGAGGGGCAAAAAAAAAAAAAACTTAAAGAAACAGCTCCAAACTTAATTAAATATACCCAAAATAAACACTTAGAAATATGAAACAAAAATCACCTTGAATCAGAAACTCAAAAACTAAGATCAGAGAAGAGGGTAAAAGGCTCAGAAAAAAATGAAAGAGTTGACTGAAATCAGAAAAAAAAAGACAATTATCTTAGAGATGAAGATTAAATTTAGTAAAAAGACAGTGCAAAATATATTCAGACAAAAATGTAAGTGTTGCATAAACACTGTTAAGTAACCAAAGGAAAGGAAATGAGGTAAAGAAAAAAGTAAAGTGAGTAAGAAAGAAGACGTAAAACAAAGAAGTCAAAGAAGAAATTACATTCATATAACTGGAGTCTCTGAAAGAAAAACAAAACAATGCAACAGAACTAATATTTAAAATAAGCACCCTTCGCTCCAGAAATGTCTGGAAATAAAAGATATGAATCTACAAATCAAAAAAAGCCCACCACAGAAAGAATATGATACTGCTTAATGCAATCAGAAGAAAACACCATTTACTTATTCTCCCTTGGGAGAGAAAGAATGGAATGTGCATCCAGTATTACAGCTTTTGGGGGAGTCTAATGGACTAACTTCTGTCTCACCTGACTCAGAGGGCTGACTAAAACAGCAATCTTTGGTACCTGGGGCTGTGGAGAACCAGAGAGCCAAGGCCTGTTGCAGCACCAGAGAACCTGCAGTACTACAATCAGACATTAGAGGGAGCAAAAGGTTACAAGCTCCTGAAAAAGAAACCAGCAAAACTTTCTAACTGAAAAATTACATGCACATACCCAGAGAAGAGGCATCTCCAGAAAAAGTCTGAGGTTATTCCAGATTCCCTACCTGAGCTAATTAGTAAAGGTCTTCCCCTGTATACAGGCAATTCATAAAGATTGGGAGAGGTGGCTATTTTTTCAAATGTATAAATTACAGTAAAAAATAGTAAGACACATGAAGAAACTGAGAAATACAGCTAAATCAAAAACATTAAATCTCCAGAAACTGACCCTAAGGAAATGGAGATCTGTAAATTAACTGACAAAAAGTTTAAAATAATCTTGTAAAGCTCAACATGCTACAAGAGAACACAAATAAACAACTAAATAAAGTCAGGGAAAACAATGCATGACCAAAATGAAAATATCAACAGAGACAGAAAATATAAAAAAGAACCAATCAGAAATTCTGGAGTTGAACATTATAACTGAATTGAACTATCCACTAAAGAAGTTCAATAGGACACTTGATCAAGGAGAATTAACTAACTCCAGGAGAGGTCATTTGAAATCAAGTACAAGAAACAAAACAACAAAAATTAAAAAAAAAAGAAAAAAAGAAGAAAGTCTAAGGGACATATATGCCAATATTAACAGACCAATATACGCATTATGGAAGATCCAAAAGGAAGAGAGAGAAAGAAGCAGAAAGCTTGTCTGAAGAAATAATGGCTGAAATCTCCCCAAATCTAAGGAACAAAATGGACATCCAAATTCAAAAAGTTCAAAGAACTCCAACTAAGGTGAACTCGAAGAAGTTCACACTAAGACATAGTATAATCAAACTGTCAAAAGTCAAAACAGGGAAACATGAAAGTAGCAAAGGAAAAGCAAATCATCACGTACAAAGGATCCCCCCCATAAGATTATCAACAATTTATCATCAGTTAAGGCCAGTAGAATGATATAGTCAAAACATTAAAAGAAAAAAATTGCCAAGTAAGATACTGTATCTGGAAAAACTGTCCTCTAAAAATTAAGAAATAAAGACCTACCCAAATAAACAAAAGCTGAGGGAGTTCATCATCATTAGACCTTATAAGAATTGCTGAACAGAGTCCCTCAAGTGGAAACAAAGGACACTAGATAGTGACACAAAAGCATCTGAAAACATAAAGCTTTCTGGTAAAGGTAAATATATAGACAAATACAGACTCTATTACTGTAATGTGGGTGTGTACAAGTCACTTTTAATTCATGTATAACATTTAAAGATTAAAGGATAAAAAATAAATACAAAATTATGTTTAGAGATACAAAATATAAAAAGATGTAATTTGTGACACGAATAACAAAGTGAGCTGTAAAATAGGCTTGTCCAACTTGCAACCCAGGATGGCTTTGAATGCAGCCCAGCAAATTCTTAAAACATTATTAGAGTTTTTGGCAATCTTTTTCTTAGCTCAACAGCTATCATTAGTGTTACTGTATTTTATGTATTACCCAAGACAATTTTCCTTCCAGTGTGGCCCAGGGAAGCCAAGGGTTGGACACTGCTGCTGTAAAGGATTTGAACGTTCCTATGAGACTGAATTTAAGCCCCAATTAAGTTATCAATTTAAAATAGACTGTTACAAAATACAAAGCTTTATGTAATCCCTACGGTAACCACAAAGAAAATACCTATAGAAGATACACAGAAATAATGAGAAAGGAGTCAAAGCATATCGCTACAAAAAAATCAACAAAACATAAAGGAATGCAGCAAGAGAGGAAAAGAGGAACAAAATAATGACAAGACATCAGAAAATAAAAAAATGGAAACAGTAAAGTACTACCACTAAGTACTTTAAATGAAGATGGATTAAACTCCCCTACCAAGAAACAGTGACTGAATAGGTTAAAAAAACAAGATCCAACTATATGCTGTCTATAAGAGACTCACTTTAGATATAAAGACATACATAACCTGAAAATGAGTAGATGGACAAAGATATTATATGCAAAGGTAACCAAAAGAGAGCAGGCAGAGGTGGCCATACTTGTATCAGACAAAAAAGCTTTAAGCCAAATACCGTCCCAAGTTACAAAGAAGGACATTATTGATACATTGATAAAAGGGTCAGTTCACCAGAAAGCTGTAACATTATAAATATGTATGCACCTAACAGCAGAGCACCTACATATATGGATGAAAAGGAAGTTCTATGGTAAATAATCTGATGGTGATTGGATCATAAACCCCCAACCGCACATTTAACTTTTTAGTATGCATAAAAGTTTTATCTTTGCCTTAAGCAAGTCCTGTCCACTGAAATGTCCCCTTTCAGGTCCCTCCTTCTAATGTAAGACCATCCTTTCAGGTCCCTGCTTCTAAAGGATGAACACCCTTAAGAGAGCATATAATCTTGTAACCCAAGCTTGTCCAACCCACAGTCCACGGGTCACATGTGGCCCAGAACAGCTTTGAATGCGGCCCAACACAAATTTGTTAAACTTTCTTAAAACACTATGAAAATTATGCATGGACCTCTATTTTTGTCTTTTTAAGCTCATCAGCTATCATTAGTGTGTTTTATATGTGGCTCATGACAATTCTTCTTCCATTGTGGCCCAGGGAAGCCAAAAGATTGGACACTCCTGCTGTCATCTAAACCCCACTTTGCTTTTGCCCACCTCCATGTAATCTTCCTTACATTCCCTCAATTTCAAATACATAAAAGAAGCTTCAAAACTGTTATTCTCTGGAACATGTAAGATTCTGCTCCCCAGCACAAGTCATCAGTTTGGTGCAAATAAACTCTTATGAAAATCCTCTATAGCTTTGGATGTTTCTTATGTTGACATATAATTTCAGAATTAAAGGGAGAAATACAGTATTATAGCAATAGTAGAAGATTTGAATACTCTACTTTCAATAATGGATAGATCAACCAAACAGAGTATTAATAAAGAAAGAGACTTGGAAAACACTACAGACCAACTGAACCTAACAGATATATACAGAACATTCTACCTTAACAAAAGCAGAATACACATTTTTCTCAAGTACAAAAAGAACATTCCTCATAGTTTTATAAAATTTAAGAAGACTGAAATTATACCAAGTACCTTTTATAACCACAATAGAATGAAACTAGAAGCCAAGAAAAAAGAAAAACTGAAAAATTCACAAATATAGGAAAATTGAAAAATATACTTTTG